>JAZDUH010000011.1:4797500-4815000 GCA_036419115.1 Scarus forsteni
CTTGCTGCCAAAGACTTAAAGGGAAAATTCGTTTTTTTTAAGTTCAATCAAAGATGTTCAACTGCCTTAAATGACCGAACTGACTATTCTTGATATGGCAGGCATGGGAAGTTGCCGTTTGTCCCCTGCTTGAAGAATACGAAAATGGATCATATAAGTATTTTTCCTCTGACTTGTGTCTCTGTCTGTCCTTCTCCTCTGTCTGTCAGGAAGATGATCTCCCAGATCTTCATTTTGTCCTCAAAAGGGGACCATCTTATCTACAAAGACTGTATCCTCCAATTAAATTCAAAATTAGCACTTGTTTTTCTTTTTATTCTTGTCACGTTAGTGATGTTTTGTACTTGAACAGTAATAAGTGTATTATTTTGCTTTAATTTCTTACAAACAACAATGTTTCTCATATTAGAGATTCATTTCAGAAATGAAAATATTGATGACCGACTAGATGTGTGATTAAAAGAAAATAAATAGTTGTTGTTAGGGCTGAAAGATTTATCGTTAGAATCGATTGAAATTGCAGTTTCAGATAGCACAATCATGTGATCACCAAAGCTGATCAAATTTTTGTTGCACTCCTGACTGACCCAGGATGTGTTTTGACAACTATTTTACACATAAAATTTTACAAATTTCCAGGCAATTTGCATTTATGGAAGTGCTGGTAACCAGATCAACATTATAAAACCACTGTTTAGGAGTATAAGTTGGAGTATTTCATAAATAATAAAAAGAGGGCTACTGATCATTAATTTCCTTACTATTGTCTATACTGTGAACATAGTCAATATTGTACTGAAGCTTGATTTGAAGAAAATAGTGAAATGCATTAAAATCACATTATCTGTCAGAAAAAAATCACGATTAGATCTTTTCCTTTAATTGTTCAGCCCTAGCTGTTGTTCGGTTATTATACTTGGAGATTTTTCAAATGCTCAAATTTCTATAAAAAACAAGCACTTCTTTGACAGTGATATCAGATTTTTGCTGATTTGCAGATATTTCCAAACTCATTATCACTGATACCGATATGTATTGAGTTTCTTGTCGAGAGATATTCCCCTTGCCTCAAAAACTGAAATGTTCCTGTCAGTGACAGTTAATGTTAAAAACAGACAACTTTTTAAATGTGGTCAAAGACGTTTTGTGGTTGAATGACCATACTTTCACACATTTGAACACAGTCAGATGATGCTGAAGGTGGCTGTAAGTTACCTTTAAATGTATTTGTGCCAATTTAGTGATTTAAAAAATCATTTTGCATTTTCAGGTGTTGTATAAACACAGAAAATTACTTAGATTAGGAGTCTACCTTTTCTCATGAGTGCAGTGAGGTTGCATTTTTGACTTATAACAAGCAGCACTTGCACCAACCTATTTGTCAAACTTTTCTTCAGGTGGTTATTGAACATATTTCTTAGACAAAACCTTTCATTTTTTTCCTTTTAAAAATAGCTTAGTTAGTTTTACTGTAATGGTCCTCATTCAAAAAATGTCACAAATGTGATGTTAGCGTTGTGCAGGATAAATCCGACATGAGTTTTGGCAGAATCAAGCAATTGTTTTTTTATCATTAAAACATAAAATGCTCTCCTTAGCATTGTTTTCAGTTCGTGGAGAAGCAGGAAGTGATGCTGTCAATATTTTCTACGAGAAGGTCACAGCGCTGACTGGAGGCCAGCCTCCAGTTGTCATGGTAACTCGATGTTTTGGTTGGGTTGTTTTAAGGCTCCTAATAGAGCACTACCTTTAGCTTTACTCACAAACCTGACAAGTATCATATAGAACAGTACAACAATAACAGATAGATTTTTAAAATGTATGAGCATCAGGAGTAAAATGTAATTATTTTTGTAAATTTTGATCATTTAATAAAATGTTTTGCATAGTTGTTAACAGTAAAGAAAGCAATGTTTTGTCTTGTGGTTTCACAACAATCTTTTTTTCTTTTTTTTTCCACTTTCAACTGTCAGCACACCATGACTCCTGTTGTTTTTGTGTGTTTTTTTATGTCAATAATTTGGCGCAGAGTCACAGAGATCTTTACTTTGTCCACATCAGACAGGGCAGCCTGTACTGGGTTGTCACGACAACAACAGACTCCTCCCCCTTTACCATTATAGAGTTCCTCAACAGGTACATTGGTTGATTCATGTGTTTATGTATTTGTTCATGTAATTGTTTTTCTTTAAATCAGTGTTAAAAGTATTATTTGTTATTGCATAAATCAAATGATGAGTTCATTTCTATTTTTAAGAAAAATAAAAAATAAGAAAAGAATCAGTAAATGGGAACTTCAAACAGGAAATCACTAACTAACGGATAACATTAATAAATGATGAAACGTCCATGTTTATTACCATTTTTCAGTGTCCCAGCTTAATCGAAATAGATTTTACTCTTTAAAGTCCCCAAATTGCTTTTTAAAAGCGGTGTTACATATTTTATACAATTTATGAAAGCACTTTTTTTGTCACATTTTCTTGTTTAGGAGAAGAAATCAAACGTAATGATCTTTAAGGATCAGAGACATAACATAACTCAGCCTTGTTATACTTGAATTTTATCCAAAAGACACGCAAGGTTTGAAAATATATGTGTACTTTAGTGATAATATTTGATGATAGATACTTGATCATTTTAGTATGGATACTCAGCCAATCCCATTAATCCATTTCTTTATTTTCAGATTAACCGCTCTGGTTAAAGATTATTGTGGGAGCCTTTCAGAAAAGGCTGTTCAAATGAACTTTGCTCTCATCTATGAGCTGCTAGATGAAATTGTGGTAAGTGTTTCAGGCACGTGTGAAAAACTTTCTGATGACATATTGAGCTGAAGTTGGGGGGAAGGTAGTCTCTGGATCCGCAACAATTTAATACTTCCTTTTTAGGATGAAAAACACCTCATCTTGTTTATCATTGTTTGTTTTTTGGTGTTTGTGTCAGGACTATGGTTACATCCAGACAACTTCTTCTGATGTCCTGAAGAACTTCATTCAGACTGAAGCGGTCTCCTCCAGACCGTTCAGCCTGTTTGACATCAGCAACGTTGGACTGGTATGCTAAAGCCAAGAATATCCCAAAATGAGACTGAACTTCTTTTACTTGGTTGAAGAGTCTCTTTGTATGTGCAGTCTTTTTTACCTGTTCTCTTGTTGTGGTTCATTTTTTGGTTGTTTGTTCCTTAGTTTGGAGCAGAGACTCAGCAAAGTAAAGTGGCTCCAAGCTCTGCAGCCACCAGACCAATCCAGTCCAGCAGAGAGCAGGTACACACACCTTTAGATCTGGGAGAATTGAATATGATGACACCCACAACACACCCAAAACTCCTGATACTGATAGTGAAAAACCTAGCACAGATGTCTCTCAGTGGACAGGAAAGTTCTTGAACATTTTCTGCATGGGGATGTCTAAGGTGTCTTTTGGGAAATCCACTATTTTTAATTATTTTGCATAATATTCCAGGTGTATAATTTTTATTTCTTAGTGAACCGAGAGAAGAGCAGATTGAGCTCTTCCTCAAATAAAAATAAATGATCAAAAATGTCTTGTTGAACTTTTATGGAGTTAATGCTTTAGAAGATCTGTAATCATTAGGATAATGTTGGCATTTTTAAATAAAGGGCAAACAGCGAATGATGATCCCATTAATTTACCTAAAACTGTCATCTTTTTGAAATTTTGTGTCTGTCTTTGCATTTAATTACAGAAACTTGAGTAAAAAGACTAAAGCTGAACACTCAACGATGTTGAATAGAAATATGTGTATTTTTATCACTATTCATTCATCAATAAACTCTCAGTTAACAGTGTAAGGCATCTGTGGTTTGGCAGCAGTTTGAGGGCTGATTCAGGGAAAATTCCATGATACTGATAATAGTTCAAGATTATGCTTTGTTTTTTATGGCTTGGGGTTTAAAATAACCATAAAATGTTCCAGGAAACAGTTACTTCCCCCCCAGGACTGACTGAAACAAAAGGAACATTTTCCACTCATGATTTTTTTTTTCTTTTTTTTTTCCAGGGAGGAAAGAGTGAGATATTCGTGGATGTTATAGAGAGGATGTCAGTTGTCATCGGCTCCAACGTGAGACATCAACATGATACAGACAGCTGTCACAGTCTGAGACTTACATTTTAGAAATCTTGAACTATTTATTCAATAAAATATGTTATTATCAATTAATCCACCTTTATTTGTAAAGGTGTATGTATCAGTTTGCAATTTAAGCTATTGTATTGCCCCTAAATCAAGGATGGACAAAATGTGACTCAGGAGAACATGCAGCCCTCCCTTTTTGGTGCAGCCCACAATTTAATTTTAAATATTCATCGATTGTAAACATGAAGTAAAAAAGACTAAATTTGACATGAAATTATAAAACAAAATACAAGAAAATACTTCAGTGATAATATTAGGTCATTGGAATACACTTAATTCTTTGCAAATAATAGCCTAAGCTTTGTGGTTGAGGTTTTGCTTCTTTCAGATTCTTGTACATCACTAAATGTATTTGCATTAAAAATGTCCTGGAGGTAATATATATTGGAAAATACAGTATTACATTATGTAACTGTAAACATAGTTCAGTGATTACCAACTGGCAGCTCGGGGGCCACATCAGGCCCCTTAGAGCTTTCCATCTGGCCTCCTGACTATTATTTTACAGAAGAGGATTTGAACCACTGCAGAGGAAGTTTTTGAGGAGATTCAGCTTTTTCTTTGACTGTGAAGAATTAACAATATATGCAATGTTACGTATGGATTCATCATTTCTGCTTAGAGTTCTGATATATATCTATATCTCTCTCTCTCTCTCTCTCTCTCTCTCTCTCTCTATATATATATATATATATATATATATATATATATATATATACATATATATATATATATATATACATATATATATATATATATATATATATATATATATATATATATATATATATATATATATATATATATATATATATATATATATAAAATATATATATATATATATACACATACATATATATACATATCTATATATATATCTATATACATATGTATATATATGTATATATATGTATATATATGTGTATGTATATATATATATATATATATATATATATATAATATATATAAATTTCCAGAATTCTGACTTTTTACAGAGTTAAAAACAACTTCAACCTTAAATATTCTTTGCTATTTTCAGTTTTTGTTTGCCCTTTTGGTCTCTCGTATTGCTAAACATGAAGACATGTGCAGAGTAAAAAATGATTTTGTTTTAAGGACAGCTTTTTGTAATTTGATACCCTCGGCTATTAGCTAAACCCCATGTGGCTGCTTCAGGACTGGTGGACAAAAACACTTCATTATCATTTTTTTACAATTGTTATTAGTGTTTTCTTAAATCTGGCCCCCAGAGCATATGCCAAGGAAAAAACTGGCTGTTGTATAAATGTAGTTGATATGTTTGTCTTTCTTTATTTGGTTAGCATATATGTGAAATCTCAATATCTCGCTTTTTGCGGCGTGGCCCTCCAACTGTGTAGATAACATTAATTTGGCCCTCAAGGTGGCCAAAGTTTCCCACCCCTGAACTTAACTCAGGACTCTTAGACCCCTGTGTCCCCCTCAAGTGCTTTCAGTCAGACAATCAGATATTAGTCATTATTCTGGTTCTCCTTGCACTGATGCTATAGATGTGCACAAACTAAGTTTATATACCTTGCTTTGCATTGTTCTTAATTTGCATATATGCTCTGAAAACAGTGGCAGTCATACATATGGAAGTCTGTGTAAGTGCTACATCAATAAGGGTGGGGGGCCCAGAATAAAAATGGCTGTATATCCAAAAGGTTGAAGGTTTGACATATTTCCAGAGAGGATGGATTTAAATGACTACGATTATGTTTTGCTACAGGGAGTGGTGATGAAGGCTGACATCGAGGGGGAAATCAAGGTGAAGTGCTACATGCCGAGCTGTTCAGGTATGATTTAACACTGTCCTCAAACTACATCAAGAACAAAGGAAGCGGAACAAGACGTCACAATTTTCATAGCATATAAAAGCTCACTAAAGAGTGTGTGAATGGTTCTGTCTCACTGTATGACTCTGTAGTTGGTTGGTAGCCAGTCTTAGTTGTCCCCACCTCTTGCCCAGTATAAGCTGGGATCAGCTTCAGCTCCTTATAATTGTGAAAGGGATAAACAGTAGGATGGATGGATGGATAAACAAGAAAAAGATGCATATTGGGTCAAGAACTCCCATGTTTTCAATGATAGCGAGAGAGGAATCCACATTTGTTGATTTTTCCCAGAATTATTTGAAGATCCCATATTATGCTCCTTTCCTGCAGTTTAATATGGATCTTTGATGTCTTCATAAAACATTAGTAAGAGTCCTGAACAAACACAAACAAACAAAATCCTCATGGTTGGACAACATTGAAGCTTGTTTATCGTAACATTACAGGCTAAAACAACAGGCTCACCGTAACTAAACTTAACCTCCTAAAGCTAACGCAGGGAGAGGAGGGACTGTATGAGGGATAATTATATTCCTCCTGCTGTTAAACGCCGAGAAGTGACTGGCACACACATTCAGATTGCTAAATACAGGTTTTGTTTTTAATGTCACATTTTGTGAGCTGGAAGGAAGGCCAGAGACCCAAAATGTGTTAAATAGTGTTTTTTGCATAATATGGGACCCTTAAAAGACATTGTATTCTGATTGCCTCTGTCAAGGCAAATGTAGAACTTTTACACTTATCTTGAACATTCTGTTTTGGTTTTTACAGAGATGCGGATTGGACTGAATGAAGAGTTCAGCATTGGAAAGTCAACACTCAGAGGTAACAATCACACATTAGTCTGATCACAGATTTAAATGAAAACACTGCTAGATCAACACACCAGACTTTCTATCAATCATATTCAATTTGAGCCAATCAGATGTTGTATTAGGCAAGTGCAACTGCCGGGGGTGAAGTGATGATATCCTTTTTCAGAGAAATTTGGGAAAGAAATGTAGTCGAGAGCTGATGAAACTGCTGCTGAAGCTTTTAACATCTATGCCAGTGTTTTTCAACCTTGGGGATGCCTGGAATTCAGATGTTGTCTCCTGAAATGTCTAGTAATTGATTTAAAAAATATGCCACTGGTAAAAACATATCTTTCTTTACTAGCTATTAGTCTATTTCAAATAAAATGTAGTGTTTGAAAATATCTGAGCTGGTGCAACTTGATTAAAGGTCGTGATCAGGTCACTGTACAGTTACCGTTGCTTCACTTCGCTCACTTCAACATAACACACAAACTTGCAGTCAGTGGGAAAAACACATTGCCCCAGAAAGAAATCTCCAAGATGAATGGAGATGCAAACGCCAAAAAGACAAGAAAAAGAAAAAAAAATATGATGAAAGTTTCCTTCTATAAGGATTAACTAGTGGCATTGAAGGCAATGAGAGGAAGCCAAGATATTTGGTTTGTGGTAACATCCTATCTGTCATGTCATGTCATGTCATGTTGGCAATCCAAGATCTTTTTTCGAAAAGAAATTTGCCAAACTGAATAAGCAATAAGTGTACTTCAAAAAGGCTGACAGTTAGTGTGTGGGCACTGAAAGCACCTTTGGAGGTGAGCTATCCCATTTCCATCAGGGAAAATAAAATTGTCACTTTGTACACTAATCCTGGCTACTATGTGTCTGCAACACGGTATAACAAACATGATGAAAAACTAATTCTACGAACAAAAATCTCTCTGGGGTTCTCCAAAAATTGTGATTTCAAAATGGGGTCACAGACCAAAAAATGTTTGGGACCACTGATCTATGCTAATCTCTGCACATGCAGTTGCTGTCTGGTGTCATCTTGCTCGTAGCTCCTACCTCTTCCTGCTCTGAAGGAAACTGATTGGTCCATGCCGCTTTGGGCTACTCAGAGTTGTTGGAGATCGGAACTTGGCAAAACTGATCAGCCTGATTGCAGACATTGATCACTTAAAGTACATCGGATCCATTAAACCGGTTGATTGAGTCAGTCAAAGTTAAGTTCAGTTTAACCCATAATCTGTTTTATGCTTTTGATGTAAGGAGTTATTTTTATCAGTTAAGGGGCCGTTTACATGAGGCCGAATTCGGTCAAATCCGATAAGTTTTTATTGCATGTTGGCCTTGCGTTGACATGGGTACTCTATATGGAGTGCCCAAATCTGGAAACTTTTGAAGCCAGAGTGGAGAGTTTTCAAGATGCTCCTCCATGCAGCTTCGTGTAAACCAAAATCAGAGCATTTCAGGGTGAAACGCTGACGTCACCGCATGTGCAGTACTCTTTCACATGAAGGCTGCGTGCACATACCAGGAACAATAACAGCTTCGGCTTTCTACAGTATAACTAGTGTGCCGCTGACCGTGCTCGGTTTGTTACTCAGACAAAACTGTCCAGACAGACTTGTTGTCCAGAAAAGAAACTCCTGCATCTTTGTACATCCACTCGGCATTGTTGTTTTGTGAAAAGTTTTTCTTCTTTGTATTCTTCTTCGTATTGTAGACGTGCTGCCTCTGTGCAAACCTACATTGCCATCTACTAAACAGGCATGCACACTACAGTGGTTTAATTCGTATCCAGCGTCTCCGTCTGAATACGGATCTACTTTTAATACCCAAAGGAAAAACCTTTGTGTTTTAAGTCACAGAGTCTCTGTGTAAACATAGCCTAAGAGTCAAAATACAGTAGTACAGTCAATATACACTGTAAGTCATCAATTTTGTTGTTGACATGTTGTGTCCATTGTTTGATAAGTCAAGTGTAACACAGACACATATCATGGATGACTTAATTTCCTTCAGTTTTTTGATTTTGTTCTTTGCAAGGCTGGCAACAACTTGAAAACTCTGACCAACTGTTGTTTTTTTGGGCACGAAGCCCCTCATTTATCAAGCATGAACGTGACTAAAAATTGGATGAACGATCATTCACATGAACAGATCTGCATTCATCAATCTGAACCTGATTTTAATGTGAGCACAGGATACGCTCACAACCCATGTCAGGTCTTAATTTGTGTATGCAAGTTTGTATTCAGTGTAGTCTCATGCTGTGACAAATAAAATGTGTTTGTGATGAAGAAACTTTAAATCAGACTGTTCGCCGATTTAAAACTGAACAGTGAATTTAGATGCATCATTGAAAATGTATTTTATAATAAACTCCACCTCTGATGAAGTGTTATTTTTTAAATATTTAGGAGCACAAGCTTTCTACTGTTTTCTGTCATCACATGTGAAGGGTTTTTTCTTTGTTGCGTTAGAGAGGCTGCTTTCAGCGGTCATAACCATTTCTTTTGAAACAGTGAAGTCTTTTCACGAAATACCGTGGAATATCTGGGCAAAAAAATGAAAAGGCTGTCACAATTTGACAGGAAACTTACAAAGGAAATTAAATTTGCCTACTGAATCTCTGCTGTGCTCATGTTCTATATCTTTAAAATAAGGAGCTTGATCAATTGAAGTAGCTCTTTTTGTGATCGTTCACAAACATTATACCAATGCAGTCTTTATGTGCTTCTTTTTAACATTATTTGAAGGTAAAACTTTGATAAATAGCACATCAGTCTGGGCTGCTTTGACTGGAGTGAGGGGCAGGGGATTAGCAAGGGATGATCAAGAGTAAAAAAGACATGAAATGGATCATCTAAAGAAGGAATGGGCAATTTTTTTTACTATGAGGGCCATAGTAGGTTGTCCGTACAACCAAAGGTCCATATTATTTCAGTGTAGGACACTTTCATCTTTACTATTTCTACTTGCAGTATAACTAACGAAAGCAAAGAGGTCATGATATGAACATTTATGTATTCAAACTCAGTGTAGCTAGTGAGTAATAATGTTTTAGCCAAACATAATAAAATGCAACCTTCTCAGTGCAAGGTGAGGGTTATTTACAGTTTTGATAAATATCCTGGTTATGAATAAAAGAGAGCTTTGGCAAAATATGCACAGCACTTGGACTGCTATTTCAAATTGATAACACTACCTGTTTGTCCTCCCCCCGGTTTGTCTCGTCTCATCCTATCTGTCACTATTTCCCATTCTTTCACACTGTGGTGTAACACATCCCTCCCTTTCATCTCACATTGAAAAACAAAAAAAAACTAATGACAAATGATGCTTTGATCTTTTCAGTACTGTCATTGGACACAGTGCTCAGCTCGAAAGATAATGCAGGCAAGGGGAAAAAAATAATAATAAATGAGGGTCAATATGTGTTTACTGTCATTTTTTAATTTACTCACTTATTTTTGTGTTATATTGGAAAAGTCTATATTATTCTTTAACATTAAAACAGCATTGTATGTAGTATTGCTAGTTCATGTTTCTGGGAATACTTGATCTTATATTTATGGTGTCTCAGGTGCTTTTAGTTACTCTGTGTTTCAATGTAGGCATATTTTTCCATCCTCAGGTTACGGGTCCTCAGTCCATGTTGATGAGTGCAGCTTCCACCAAGCAGTTCGACTGGATGAGTTTGACAGTAACCGGATACTCAAACTGTGTCCCAGTCAGGGAGAGGTGGTTTATATTCTTACTACTTTAATGGATTTATTAGTTTATAGTTCCTATATATAAGTTTTATTATAGTTAATCTTAAAACATTTATTTAACGTTTGTTCCAAGTCATTCCCTGTTTTCTCTATTAGCTTCCTTTTCCTATTTTTCTTCTTCCCCTTGTCGTTTTTCTAGCAAACGGTGATGCAGTATCAACTCAGTGACAATCTGCCTGCAGCTCCTCCTTTCAGACTTTTTCCAACTATCGAGAGAGACAGGGGAGGAAGGTAACATGAAAATCAAATAATCAGAATCAGAAATGCTTCTTGAATAGCCAGAGGAAATGCAGTTGTTTCAGTCACTCTTTTATTTAGTACAGAAGTAGGGATATCACCTATCGACATTAAAATAAAGTTAGAGTACATTAAATTGTCTGACATTCAGTAGGGGGAGCTCTTAATCTCTTTTCGCTTAATGAGGTTTTTGTCTGAGCCAACTCTTTGTGTAGTCTGGTGTTTCCTCACTCTTAAATGTCCCATAAATGTGGCAGTTTTGGCAGAAAACTTTAAGTGTGGAAGTGTGTTAGAAGTCATAAAACCTTAAAATGTAAGAAAGCTTAAAAACCACTGTCTTTTTATTTTTGCAGGCTGCTAATGTACCTGAAGCTCAGATGTGATCTGCCACCAAGGAGGTCAGTATGTATTTAATGCAGCAAACCCAGATATGTCAGGTCATTATTATACTTGTTATATACTTAACTACTGCGATCAAATGGTACCAAACAGATAAAAGGGGACATGGGCTCTTATACTCAAATATATTTATTAGAATTTGGAGTACGGTTAAGTCAAATACGTCATATTCCTTATTTATGCACAAGGCCATAGCAGTTCTAAGGGTCTGAGCATACCCTTTTACAGCCAAAGATCCAGAATTTAAATATTGACAACCAATAGCCCCCAATCACACTGCCATTTCAAGCTGTTTTATTTAAACCCCTATGACATTTTGGCTCCATAGTAACTGTCACAGAGATGAATTGGTGTGACCGAGTTTACTCCCCATTTGCTCCATCTCCAGAGATAGTGTCAGAGGTGTACTGTTGGTGAGAGAGGGGCATCAACGGAGGCAAGTAGCACAGTTACTGTGAGTGTATGCAGAGCATGTGCCATGTCCTGCTGTCTCATGCCTCCAAAGCTGTACAGCAATGTGAGTTGACCTTTGGTTGGCTTTTTGGTTGTATCACTGATCAGTTCACTCAGAAACAGACTGATGGCATTACTAATATCATGTACTTGTGGAATTAATGTGACTCTCTCAGTGTGCAAGGATGACAGAGCTTTGTTGCTTTTGCATACAAACTCTATAAATGAGTTTAATTATTCTGTAAAGATGAAACACAGTTAATAAGGTAGATTCTTCAAGAAAGGTCTTAAAAAAAGGAAAATGAGTGTGCACCCACAAATCAAACAGAAAAATGCATTCACATAGATATTGATACAGTGTTGTTAATAAGAATTTATGCAACTATAAACATGTTAATTAATGAAATAATCAGAAGTAAAGAATTAACTCAGAGGTTTTTTTTTTCATATACAGGGCAATAAGAGAACATTTTGTCCTAAAATGGTTTAAGTATAAAGCCAGAGGGTTGAACAAAAATATCAGCACTCAAAATTAAGTGCTTGTCACTTTCAATGTTCCTTAGTAATTTTCCCCAAAGTTTGGATAAGTGATTACATACAAAACAGATTAAGAATCAGTGCATCATGATTATGATTAAGTGGTTATTATTTTTTGTTCCTCACAGTGCTGCCATCAATGTGTGTGCGTCAATTCCAGTCCCAAAAAGCTCTGTGAGGTGAGACGTTCCATTCTAATCATCTGCTGCTCTCAGAATCTGCTGTTTGTTATTAAAATAAGTCTACATGTAAATAAGTGGAGGCCGTTCAGCTCCATCTCTATCAGCTAATATTTGAATATGACTCTGACTTTTTGTCCTCTGAAACTTTAAAGTGAATAAGCCGATGAACTCAGAGAGACATTTTTGTCAAGAGCTAAAATGTTATTTACAGATGAAGATGGAGAGGTCCAGTTTCTCTGTGAGGAAGTCAAACATTACGAGCTACAAACTGTCAATAAGATGTTTTTTTTAAATGAAACAACATTAACAAAGTAGTATACATCACAGAGCAGAATGGGGCACTCCTTATTTGTTATTCAAAATGTATGAAAATGTAGGTAAGGTGCTAGGACATGACATGGAGATTTGATGGTTCACATGTAGCTGTACTTTGTGTCTTGTCAGCTTAGACAAACAGAAACATCTTATTCACTAATAAATGTGCCCCTTTTGGATTTTATCATCATTTTGGATCAACTAGATTAATTCCACTTATTTTCTTTTGAAGGAGTTTTGAGAATGGTATAGAACATGGTTGGCAACTTTAAGAATTATTTTACCAACATCTTAATTCATGACTAATGGTAAAACTAGGAAGCTTAATAAATTTGACATAATTTTAGGCAAAACTGTTTAATGTCCATGTTTTGATGGTATTTTTATAAAATCTGGAGATCCAAATTCAACTCACAGAGCAGCTGAATTCTCCAGACTTCATGCCTGTCATCAAGTGTGTGGAGCCCCGAGGGCCAGTAATCACACTCGCCCCTACTGCTTGATTAATCCACAGGTTTGTCTTCAAACCAAATATTGTTCTCATGAACCACACATTCGTTTCCTGAAGTTTTGTTTGTGTTTGTCAAAGATTTCTTCATGGCTCTCGTGGGCGAGGCCTCCTCTGAAAACTGTAAGAAGCTCCCTGATTGGTCAGTCTTGCTCAGAAAGACGGAGTTACAACTTCCAACCCACACTGAGCCGGCAGTATGGGAGACATGGAGAGCGTGAACTGAAGGAGGCAAACATCGATAAACACGAATGTTTTGCCTAACTTTTTCTGTCTAAGGATTCACTTGTTGCTCTTCTTGTACTTTTTTCCCCCCATACTGCAGGCTTAGTGTGGGGCAGAAGTTGTCATCCTGTCTCTCTGAGTGAGACTGACCAATCAGGAGGCTTCTTACAGCTTTCAGAGAAGGCCCCACCCATGAGCGTTAGGAAGAAGCACAAACAAAACTTTGACAAATGCAAACAAAACTTCAGGAAAAGCAAACAAATCTGTGGTTCATGAAAACAATATTTTGATTTGTAAACAAAACCTGGGGATTTATCAAGATACAATTTTTTTCACAAATATATTTAATTTGTTCATCTGCATTTTTTTGTATTTTTGAAATCATATTTTGTTTACAATGTTTTGTTTGTTTTCAAATCTATTCTTTTTTAATTGCATAATAAAGAAAGGAAATTATCTCCATACAAGTGAGTCCAAAACCATGCTTTTAACAAATTTAGTGTCACAGTATCCAGGGCCAACACATGATTCATTCATCCTGACGTGTAATTTCAACTTTAAAGACATAGAGATTAAAAACAAGATCTTAAGATCTAGATTTAATGACATACTAAACCCTATTGAATATTAGCGTAATTTTATTCAACAATTTTTTTCCAAAAGCAATATACACATTCTGAGAACTTAATACCGTAGATATTCAATAACTCCTAAAGCAAAAGAAATTCATTTTAGAATCTTGACTGGTGTATATCCATCCAGTGGCTTGCTGCATTTTGGATCTGTGCGTTTTGTGAAAATTGTGAAACTACTAACCATTTATTTTTTTGAATGTATGTACACTACAGCCTTCTGGCAAGATATGCATGAATGGCTATACCCAAATGTTTCTCACTTAAATGAGTTTTCTCAGAAGGACATCACATATGCACTTGTTATGGGCAATAAGAAATTAGCTCTCTGGTAAATACTATTCTCATCCTTGGAAAATTCTACATTCACAAATGTAGGTACATGAAAACAGTCCCTAAGTTTTGTTTCTTTTCCAATGACTTTCTGTTGTACATCAAAGCCCTTAAATTCATGAAAACAGAAAAAGCAAGAAAACTTCTGTACATTATAGAAGAGTATAAGTTACAAGGAAAGCCCAAAGTTCTTCATTTTGTGTCACCTTTGTGTTACTTGGAATCAATTCCTGTAATGCACTTTATTTTGTTGCACTGAAAATGCACCTATGCTTTAATTTTGTATGCTTCACTATGATCTCAAAGTCATAGTGTTTGTATTTGGCAATTTGTTAATTTAAAAAAAATTCTTTCATCCTTACGCTTAGCTTCTTCTTCTTTGGACAATATGCCTTGGAGACTATACGCTTTCAAGGCATATTGCTGCCCCCTCTGATGCACAGCAGTGTCAGGAAAAGACTGCAGGCTGGCGATGCAAAAACATTCATGAGTTACTTTGCATTGACCATTCATAGTAACGTGGGTGTGTAGAGGGTGGGGTGTGAGGTAAATCCAGCTGCAAAACTTTCCAAGTGGAGTGTGATTTATAAAGGGAAAAGTGCTTGCAAGTGTGCGCACGCATGGTTTTATAAATCAGATTTTTTTTGGCGCACGTCATTTGTAGCTTTCTGGCACATGTTCACTTTTAGTATGGATCCTACACAATGTTTTATAAATGAGGCCCCTGATCTCTTTAGAGATTGTTTGAATACATCAGGACATTATCCTCATTGATCCAAGCATGCTGAACATAAGAAAAGCAACAGCTTTAGAGTCCTGACTCATTATATGCCATAAACCAGAGAGTACAACAAAGAAGGGCTTGAGCTGTTTCATGTTTTTGATAGCTAAAAATAGCATTGCTAGGAAGGGCATTTTGTCCCCATGTCAAATGGCCAACTGGCACCCCACCTGACACTGCTGGATTCCAATGTCCAGGTTAGTGTGAGGGCCCATTCACTGCTGCTCATAACTCCACTTAATGCTTTTTTTTCTCTCAAAAGAATCCATCCAGGGATTGCTTGGGTGCAGGCAATTTTTTAAACTATTGATTTGGCTCCAGTATCAGAACGTGCAAGATACCCACCCTAATTAATAGGCTCACAATATGTGTAGTTCTAGACATCATTGTCAACCACTCATGTTTTATCTGATCAGACTTGTTTGTAAGAATTTTTAACTGATAGAACAATCTTTAAATTATGTCCTGAGTTTCTCTGTTTGGAAAGTACTGCTTCTTCTAAACTCTGTTATTACCAGCATTTACTTCTTCAGCACTTTGAGCAACAGTACCTTGTCTGTTGGATTGATGGGCCAGCCTTCATTCATCACATGCATCATCAGTCAACCTTTGCCGCCTATAACCCTGTCACCATGGTTCCTTCCTTTGACCACATTTGATAGATACTTATCACAGCAGACTGGCAACACCCTACAAGAACTGCAGTTTTGGAGCTGCTCTGACCCAGTTGTCTGGCCATTACAATTTGGCCATTGTCAGACTAATTCAAATCCTTGCACTTGTCCATTTTTCTTGCTTCTACTACATCAACTTTGAGGAAAATCTGTTAACTTGCTTCCGAACATATCCCACCCACGAACAGGTGCCATATGAATAAAAAACAGTGCTATTTGCTTCACCTGTCAGTGGTCAGAATGTGATGCCTGATCAATGGGTATCCCATGGATATGAGTTCACAGTTTAGCTGTTGTGTCAGATTACCCAATAATGGAACTTGTTTTTCCCAGTTGTCAAAAATTTCAGGCAAACTCACTCTCAGTTGAACAAATATGTTTAAAAAATTGACAGAGAAACTTAACCAACATATCTGTACAAGTAAGACAGATTTGTTTTTGTTCCGTTCACTTATCTGATTAAGTACACAGTTTTATGAAAGCTTAGGTATCGTTCAGCACAAAAAATCTTAAAATTAACTGAGAGTAACTGAGAGCCATTTTAAAACTGTTTTCATTAGTACTGACATGTTGGCAATTTAGACAATATGTATAATGGACAGAAAACCAACACACTTCTGAATCTGCAGTTTACTGTTGATGTGAGTTAAATCATGTGGAAGCTCTTAGCATGATTATCAATCAAATCCCTGTGTGTGTGTGTGTATGTGTGTTCAGTTTGTCTCAGGAGCTCAGCAGTCCGGATCAGAATGCCGAGCTGAAGTCTCAGTGCCGAGCAATTGAGTGGAAGATCCCCCGCTTCACTGGAGGAACACAGCTGTCTGCTTTATTCAAGGTTACAACACACACACACACATACATTCATTTCTACTGTCTATGGTGTTCCCAAGGCATCCAATATTGTGTTTGATAACTAGAACTCACTGCCTCCAATGATCCAGTAATGCTAAAAAGCTTGGGTACCAGTGGCTGAGTGGTTAGCCCACACGCTGTGTTCAGACCACTGTGGACCACATGGGTCCAAATCTGGGCTCAGGTTCTTTGCCTCAAGTTCACTCCTGCCTAATTTCCAGTGCTATCAATTGTCCAGATGAAAAGCCAAGAAAGTCCAAAAGCTGTAGTTCCCGGACTGTCCACTAGAGGCTGGCTGCAGAAGAACCATTAGCCACATACACATTCCATGTTAATATATCAATTTTACAGCAGATATGAACATGTTTCCTTTCACTGAACAGGGCTGATTCTTTAAATGACTTTTCCATTTTTAAAGTAATGAAACATGTGTTTCAAGTGGTTTGGCTTAACTTTTTCCAGACATCTTCAGTGTTTCTATTTTAAAGAGGTCTTAATTTTTAGATAATGCTTTTGCTGAGGACATTGTTGTCCTGGGCATAGAAGTATTCTATCATGCTGAGGGGATGTGTGAATCCCAGTACAGGGAATGTAAAATTCAAAAACAGAGAATAAGACCCCTTTAACATGTGAAAGAAGCAGCTGCTTATTTCAAATGCTGATGATATCCTTGCACTTTTCTCCACCAGACAGTATTTTAAGAAAACTGAGAGGTGTTTTACTAACAAAGAAAACGGCACTTACTTGCAAAGGTTTTGTCAACTGTTTTTTTATGCTT
>JAZDUH010000011.1:4817500-4820000 GCA_036419115.1 Scarus forsteni
TTTAAGAAGTTGTTTGTTTTGTTTTAAGTTCATTAAAGTTCTTGCATAACACTTTCTGGTGTGTGTATTTTTAAAAAAAAAAGATATTTTAAAGGGACTGTGAGGAGTTTCTAAATAATTACAAAAAGTCTCACTTTTAGGTATATGCCTGATGGAAATACACACTTTAAGATGAGTTTTATAGCATCAAAATAGGTTATCTATTAATGCTATTCCTTAGCCTTCCGGTCGGGTCGGACCGGGCTGGACTGGCCTGGATACTCAACTTCAGGAACAAGACAAATAAAACTAGAGCAAATTTATATTATTCAGACACGTCTTAGAGCACCAAGCTGTAAGTAGCGATATATAGCCGGCTACAAAACTACCATACTAAGTTTTCTAAAAATTGCTTGTTGTCACACATCAAAAACTACCACTATGCAACTAGAAAGAGATACATAACCTTGTCGCTTTGCATCCTGTAAGTTGTTGAAAAAAGAAGTTGTAAAGCAATGCAGAGTTCTGAGGAAGGCCCGAGCTGCATTCATTGGCATCACAACAAACACACATGCTTTGGCTTGTGGTGCGTTTCAGTTGTAGTCGGAAGTTGGAATTTCTGAGTTTCGAGTAGTAGACTACAACTGAAACGTCCCCCGATGTGGAAATTTCCTGCTGGGAACTCGGTGAAACCTCACCACCCCCGAGTTGACAATGGAAGATGGATGCCCCCAGTGTGAACAGTTATTTAGCTCCTGTAATAATCAATTTATTTGCACTTCTGACTGGGGTGTGTTGCTCGAGATCAGCTGTATACAGGGACTGCGGTCGAAAACTCATTTTTGCTTAGGAAGGTTCCTAACGAAGTGAAATGGACCGGAAGTAGTTCGTGATTAGAGCTGTTCGAATAGTTTAAATGCATAGGAAAGGTGGCTCAATGCTTCCTTTATTATCTCCTTTAGCATAGGATACACTGGACCATCCTTTACGGAAGGAGAGGAGATTATTCTGTCCCACAATTCACCGCGGCAACAGCTTTTATAAACAGCGCATATTCCGACTGCTTCCGAATTCAACCGAATAATGACGAACAAATCACACAGACCATGTGAGTTACCACTGCTGTTCATCCTTTCTAAAGTTTACCAAAACCTGCCTTAACTTTCCAGTAGTCTGATTCTCTGAAGAGAGCAGGATATGAGACATTTGATGTTGATTATGTTTTAAACATGGTTCAATATTAATCATTTGTACACCATTAGATTGTGGTCTTAACAATTTCTGCCTTTCTTTCCTTTCGGTTCATTTATTTTCCTGCACTGATTGGTGTTCATGATGATAATGAGAGGACAGATTTATTTAAATCCTCACTTCCAACATCGGTTATGCAGATTTAATTTTTACCAGGTTATTATGTTCAATGTTGTCTGAAAGGAACAACATTGTCATGATTAATGAGCACTTCAATGATGCGTCTTTTGTAGTCCACCTTCAGAAAATTGTAGTTTCACCGCAGCAGTAAAATCCGCCGTCACATGATGACGAAGCGTAGTGAAAGTGTAGTCGGATTCTCTCTGTATGGCAGTATTCCTTTCTTAAGTCCTTCTGAATTCTCCTTTCTCCTTTCCTTAACCTCATGACGTTTTCCATCAGGGTTAAGGAAAAGTAGATAGGAAAGGACTTAGGAGGTGACTATTCGACCGCAGCCATAGTATTGTTAGACTTATATTTACAAAAATGTTGCCAAAGTGATAATCACATTCTTCATACAACAACACAGGGCGCTCCAACAACAGCTAACAATAGCCTGGTGGATGGGCATGTTTTTTTCCGACTTCAACTGGAACGCCAATAAGTCAGAGATGATGTCACTCCTAGTTCCGAGGTTACTGGAACGCAGCATTACGACAGTCGCCGCACGTGCTCATAGGTAGCAGAGTCTTAGTGTCGCCAGTAATAGATTCTCCTCATAGCACCTTTAAAAGCAATATCTTCAGAATGTTCAATAATTATAAGTCATGTTTGACCCTTTAACTCCCAGCTCAACTGTTTGGCAGAAGTCAATACATTCAGGAATGTTCAATGTGTAAAAAAAATCATTGTTTATTTGTGACAGAAAAAAACGCTTTAACTGCTTAAACTACTTTTTAATGTTACAGTAGATGCGTTGTGATGTTTGAGTAGGCTAATGCTGGCCTTCAAAGTAAATGTCATTTGATTGATTATAAACATTTGTGTTCATAATATTCCCAATGTAAGACATGTTTGAAGTTAATATTAAGCAATAAGGTGTAGGGAATATGATAAACCTTGCAAACAAAAAAATAGTGGTCACTACCAAAATAGTGCAGTCACAACCGAAACACTGGGTGTTTTGTAAAAAATAAAGGATATTGAGTCATCAACTAACATTTTATGATGACTATTCTTTAAATGTATGTTCAATTTCATAACTCATTAACTCTGAGATCTATATAATCAGTGGAATTCATTTTACAAGAAAAGATTGGATTTTGATTTT
>JAZDUH010000011.1:4825000-5075000 GCA_036419115.1 Scarus forsteni
GTCTTCCTCAACAAAAACCTACCCAAGTAATTCATTATTATACAATTATTTTTCTCTTGCAGAAGGCCTATTAGCCTATTACCCATATTTATTTACTTTTCATCAGTTCTGATCTGAGTTGGCCTATTCTGTTTGCATTCAGTAATTTATTTTGCATACTGGTAAAATGTCGGTCTTGGCCATGAGTAAAAATAATAATTAAAAAAAACGTAGTTTTTTTTTTTGTTTTTGTTATTGTATTTTCAGACCAACAAGACCACTTAAAGGCAAGGCAGCTGTTTTGTATAATTGACTGTGGAGGACTTGAGAAGAGCGTGGTGCTCATCATCTTCACCATACGCAAATGTCATCCGGCTGAAAAAAAAAATGTTTATGCCTTGTTATTTTAGCCTTTGTTGTACATTATGTTGGTACGTTAGTTGGTGTTCTGTTGCCTTTTGAATAACTGATCACATTTCCTCGCTTCTAAATAGGACGAGTAGGCCTGTCACGATAACAAATTTTGCTGGACAATAATTGTCCAAAAAATGATGGCCGATAAATGATATTATTGTCAATATTATTTTGAGACATATTTTTTTCATTTATGTAATAATATCTCATACTAAAGTGAATACACCGTATCAAAAGCAATAAACTTTAGTTTCTTGAAGTATTTAACTATAATTGAAAACTTTTAAGTAAATAGCTTTGAAGTAAAATAAATTAAACAATATAACACATATAACAAACAAAAAAAAGACCCAATGAAAATGAAATGGACTCTCTTTTGGCAAAAATTGCATGTATAAAAAAATCATTATACTAATCAAAAACAATAAAAAACAGACCATGTCTCTGTAAAGAAAGAACAAAACAAAACTCCAATGAAAACACATACAACAATAAAGCATTAAATACGATGGAGTTCATACAGTTCAGGAACTGTTTGTGGCATGTATGTTCTCCCAGTCAGTTCGTACTGTCTGTCTAATGTTTGTAACATTTTCCGAAATGGTGGCTTTTCAACCGGATTGAAGTATTGCATTTCTTTTGCAATGTAGTGAATGACGCTGTCTGTGAGCGCGCACCATTTTGCTCTGTTTTATTTATATTAACTTTGCCGACCAAACGCCTCAGTAAGCATTGCCTGTCAGGCATTATTATTATTTTTAAAAAATAATTGTACAAAAGTGAGCAATAGTTAAAACAATGATTTAGAAAGACGTTAAACCTTTTTCAGCTTTCACTTGTGCATTTTCTTGTCTCTCAAAATGAATGAATGAATGAAGTATTTTATTTTCAAGTCATTTTACTTTCTGTCAAAAGTAGGCCTAAGCCTTATAAATGGTGAGAGGGGTTGCCTACTTTTAAAGTTCTGTTCGCTGAACTACTGGATTGACTTATGTAATGGAATTAGGAGGTGTTTTAATATAGATGGAACCGTCTAGTGGTTTTAAGGCCCATTTACAGATGTAGAAAAAATTGGAAACGTGAAGATATGAAGGTTGTCTAAATTTTCTGGGACATATTGAGACTGTTTTTACAATAAATATAGACTTACTTTCACATGATCCTGTAGGGATGGTAAAAATGAAGCACTGGTTCCATGTATTATTTAACCAGGAAGTCACATTGACATTAAAAAAAATTGAGCATTCAGATCTAGCTTTAGATTTTGTAGAGTTGTTTGTAAGAACCGAAATGCTGTCTGACACTCTTGCACTGCTTTTGTAATAGAGTTTGCATGGATGTAGATGACAGTATCATCAGCATACAGATGTATAGGCCTGTCACGATAATCAATAAATCAATTAACCAAACGATAATTAAAAACCTCCTCGTTAAATTTGCCGGCCTTGATAAATTGACATGTGCATGCGTGTCTAAAGAGGCTGAATGAGAAGATGGGTCACCCTGTGTAACTTTCTCAACATCAGGGTGCATCGGTTCTGTAGCGGATTTATATCGGAGTGAGCATCTGTCAGACATGCAATCTTTTGGGGGAGCGGCGGGGCCTCGCACGCGCACACACACACACACACACAGAGCTGAAGTGAGCGTCCTGAGCAGTGACAAGGAAACAAACGCCAATATGAATGATGGTACGAAAGATATGGTTATTAAGCAGGCTGCCACAGCCCCAGTATGGGAGTAGTTTGGTTTTAAACAGAATGAACAAGGTGTGAGCCCATTAACACTGACGAGCAGATATGTCGCATTTGTTTGAAAGTAGTGGTGACGAAGAAGGGGAGGTGCAGCGGAGCCTTTTTCCCGACAGTCAGCGCGTACTGAGGCATTTGGTCTGCAAAGTAAATATAAATAAAAGCGCAAAATGGTGCACTCACGGACAGCGTCGTTCGCTACATTGCAAAAGAAATGTAACACTTCAATACGGTTAAAAAGCCAGCAATGTTACAAACGTTTGACAGACAGTACAGATTGACTGGAAGAAAGTAGATGTCACAAACAATTCTGCAACTGTTTAAACTCCCTTTTATTTAGGCTATTGTTTTTCTTTTTGTGTGTTTTTATTGGAGTTTTCGTTTTTTCTTTACAGAGACAGGGTCCATTTCTTGTTGTTTTTGATTAGTATAATTCTTTTTAATTACATGCATTTTCTCCTAAGATAAAGTCCATCTTCATTTGGTGTTTTTTCACACTATTCAGTTTAGATGCAAGGAGGCTTATCAACTTGAAAATGAAAGCTGCGTGAAATGCCAACATGAACACTCTCCTATATTTTAATTTAATTAAGACAAAAATACAAGTCAAGACATATGCCTACGTAAATGAAATCATGGACTTATAGGAAGCTTTAAAGCAGAATGGTCTAAATAGATATATGAATGAGAACGTTTATATTTTAACAAATGGCCTTTATTTAACCTACTTATAATTTAGTTCAACTTAAAGAAACCTTCATCAGAAGCCATGTGGAAGTCAGAACAACTGAATAAGAGGACGTTAATGGCCACACTTGATATTACACCACTGTAATCATGAAAGTGCAATCAAGTCTGTGCAAGAGTTTGCATGTGATTTGTGATATCATAAACCAAAATTGAATTATTGGGAGTCCAGAGCTTTTTTCTTGCCATGCAAGAAAAGTTGCTTCAGTATAGTTTGAAGCAACTATTCTGAAGCAGTGCAAGAAAAGTTGCTTCAGTATAGCTTGATTTTTACAAGAATCATATCAACTTTAAAATTCTGGTATCATAATTCCCTCAGTACGTACTCGGTACTCTGCTTTATAATTGTCTTTTATTTATGATGCTTTTTATCATCACTGTGCGTGGATTGTGGTGTGGGTGGGTTCAAGGGCTAGGTGGAGTGGGTTTGGGTCATAAATCATTCATTGTAATTCATCTGTCTGTTTGTAAAGCACTTTGTGCTGCATTTTTGTATTAAAGATGGATTGATAATGACCCAGGTGAACAGTTTTGGGGTTTTATCTCTCAAAATGTGTCCAAGCTGTGATGTATGTTTTTGTCCCAATTGTAAATCCCAACAATCTGCAGAGCCTGATCAGAAATATTAATCCTATTTTCAGACTTCTGGCCTGAGATGAATCTTTAAGTGCTTCTGTGTCCTGAGATCAGCTCTGAAGCGTTTAAATATTCTCTATGTTTCCTGCCTGTTTTACATGTTGTTGTTTTTTCTGTGTATTACAGCAGAAAAGGAGATTTTCCTTTGGTGCAGCACTGTGTTGTTTGCTCTTCACATTTAAATAAAACAATGACTGTGATGTCAAACAGCTGACTCATCTTTACCTGAGTAAATCCTGTGTGTATGTCACACACATACATTTACAGATTGTATCTCCAGAAACACCACACTGTTTATATGCAGCTCTGTCAAGCGTCCTTCTTCTTCTCCTTCTCTTCTTTACTGACTGAACTTTCAATCAGGTTGTCACTTTTTTTCTGTGGCAGACATTTACAGAGATTTAAGCAAACACAGACAGCTCTCGTCTGTCTTTCTGTGTCACTTCCTATTAGGAAACCGGTGGAAATGAACTGGAGAGGAAACGAGGAGGAGGAAAGACAAACATGAGGCAGACCCTCTGACTGTTGAACATATAAACATGATTGCTGATTAAGTCAGTTTTAATATTCTTACTGATACTACAACAACATCCAGCAAGAAAAGTTTCTGACTTCTGCATCAATGTCACCACATGGACGAAGGCTGACGAGAGATGCACCATGTTGGATGTTTGCTAATGTCAGATATGTTTTTTCTGAAGTCATAATCACAGATACTGAAATTTTTGGTGGAATGTATGCAGTCTCCATTTGACTAAAACAGACATCTTCCAAACACTGTGGCAACTTATTTGTTAGAAACTAGGGCTGTCAGATTCCCTAAAACTCAAAGTTAATTGTTTTTTGAAAATTCATGCCTATATAAAAAGATATAATTATACTGGGTCTGCTTTGCACTGAATTTCCCAGCAGGAGCCTATAGGCTTAAGCTGAAAACCAAAGAATAATATGACATCACACTGGTAGGTGCTCTTGAGGGTAGGGGAATGAGCTTTTGTTGGCAGCTACTGGCACTGTAAACGGGGAGATTGGGAAGTTCTGTTTCTGTGGACTTTGTCTTTTTCACAGAGGCACTCTGTCATGTGGAAGAGGGATGTTAAACTCATAAAAGGATCTTTAACATCCTTTTTTTTGCAGTCAGATACCAGCTGGTATTCCTCCGCACTTGTGTGTACATGTTTGAGGGCATAACACATACTGTAACCGATGTGAAATCGGCTGGGATGTGTCTGACTTGAGTTGGTCACAAAAACGTAACATTATACTCTGTCCACTGATGTAGTTGCAGAAGGGCAGCCCACCCTCCAAGACATTCTCCACTTTGTCAAATGCTCAGGACTCAGGAGTGGATGTGCCAGCACAGCTTGGACTTCAGTCACACATCCATTACCTCCTCTGAGGTTTCATGGCCTTCACAGCAGTTAGGAAAGCTTCGCTGTCCTCATGTTCCACTTTTTCTACGTCTTTTTTTTTGCTCATTTCAACTGGTATTGTCCTTCTTTGAAAAAATAAAGTAGGAAGAAATTGGAGGCATAAGCATCAGACAATTACAACGCAGTCTTAAGGTGCACACCAGAAGCAACCTGAGCGTCCTCGGCGATCACTTTCCATGCAAAGTCAATGTACAGCCGCGATGGAGCGGGGCAAACCCTCCTGTGATGTGATTGCTAAGTACAAGGCGATCACTTTGCTTGCCATGCGCTGCCAAAATTTAAAAAAGTTGATCTTATCAGGTGATTTCGTGTGTGGCTGTGAGGCAACAGCCAGTCAGCGGTGTGTGCTTGTGTGACGGTACCCATGACAGACAGTTTTTCATCCGGACTACAGAGGAACAATTTATGTCCGTATGGGAAACATTAGCCAGTGAGTACATCGGTTCCACCTTGACAGACTGCAAAAAACTCGCAGATGATGATGCTGCAGGGCATCAGCTGCAGTGTTTTGTGTATGATAAAAGTGAGTGAAAAGGATACACTTAGAATAATGTTAGCTTATGCATCCTATTCGATGATATATGATGTGATCTCAGTGAAACTCGAACGGACGTGACGTCACAGAGGGACGGCAATGGTGACCAAAATGAGGTATTTATGGACATGTGATGCGACTTCAGTGGGCGATGCGATTTTGATCGCAGAGTACTTTTGTTGCTTAAACGGTTTGATTCTTCTTCTTCTGTGTTTGAAGTGCTCTATTGACTCTGAACCCTGATCTCAAAACTGAGGTAACCACATTTAAGTTCTGAGCTGGTAAACCTCGGGCATACTGGAGATCCTCCAACATCCTGAACAGGAACTCGCATAAGGGGATGTTTCTGGTGATCTAAATTGAAATGACCTAACATTTGCTCATTTCTTGATTTTAAGAGTTTCATTACAGTGAAACTTGATCACTCTTACACTTAAAGCAGCACTTGATAAAGTCTGTAGCAGTTTTCATAAACTTAATATCAGTTGGTACAAGCTCTGGGGTATGTAAGTGCTTGTGGATATATTTCATCTATCTGCAGGGAATGGCTAAATTTAGCAAATTATAACATGAAAAAAAACCCACAAATAATTCAAGCTCTTCGGAATATATTTACAGGGAGATGAACCTCCTTTTATTATAATTATTGTTATTATTTTAGGTTTAAGTTGCTTTACGTCTTCTCCTGTGTCTTTCTGCTGTACCTAAATTGGACCCAGTTTGATTTAGTAAAGGAGCCTCTAGGAGTGCTGAAGCTTCAGCAGCCTCTTTATCATTCCAGCTTTATCAAAGAAAAACATCAATCAGTCCTGAAGGCATCTTTAAAACAGTTTACCAGTTTTACCACAACCAGACAAATAACTGTTTTAACTAAATATAATCTTCCACTCAATGAGTTCACTATACCCAAAATTTATTAAGTTACATTTACTTAAACCTCAAGGGCATGAGACAACAAGTGGTTTCTTTCTGAGTTTCAAAATCTGAGATAATCTGTGGGTATGTCTTAGGTCACTGTGGGCTGCTTTCCTCTGGTTACGGATTCTTTCAGAAAGGAGTTCAAGCTTAATAATTAAACTGTGTTAAAAGTTAGAGATATGCAGTGTTTGGATATAAAGCTTCGATTGATTATTCAGGTTGGCATGGACAAGAGAATTCAGAAATTTTGTGTTAGAAAATTTCAAATATTGTGGAGAAACCAAAAACCTGGAGGGGCTAAAACAAGCTGCCTCTTGTTAAGCCTTAAAAATTTGGTGGTTTGCTTTTTACTGCCCTTGTATGGAATAAAAATCCTATCTACATTCGAGAGCATGCTCTTATGTTTGAGAGCAAAGTTTCAAGTTTGAGAGTGAAGCATTTTCATTGAGACCATTTTACATCTTTGAGAGCTAAGGGTGCACCGAACATTCGGTGGCCGAATATTTTCGGCCGAATAGTGTAAAAAAAGCCATATTCGGCTTTTGGTGGAGTGAGCTAATAACAAGGCCGAATAGTACCCCCCCTCAGTAAGGGTCAGACACTCTCTTATCCACCCTGCCGAAAACAACACAGTCACACGGGGTTAAACTCTTGACGAAGCTCCGCTGCACTCGGCCATATAGCTTGGATGAAAAGCCGACGGCTGAGCCCGCAAATAAGTGGAGGACGAAAGACTAAACTATATTTCACGGAACACACAGCCTGGTCTTTGAATTTAAGTTTGCCATCAATGGTGTAGAACCAAAACTACTTCCACACAGCTCTCCTCAGAACAGTTGGAGCTGTTTATGTCTCCACTCAGAGCGGAAACTCTTTGGGACGAGAGAGCACCGGATGTGACTGACGGTCAAGCTGCGCTCACAGCGCATTTAATAAACATTTAATAAACAATAACATTTAATAAACAATTACTTTCTTTCAAAAACATGTCTAAAAATGTACTCTAAACTATTAATGCACTATCAAAAAATATAGTGAACTACTTTGCCGCCGCATTGGGTATTCGGTTTGGTATTCGGTATTCAGCCCAGCATTTATTTATTATTCGGCTTCGGCTTCGGCCACAAATTTTCATTTTGGTGCATCTCTATTGAGAGCAGATCTGCATGTTTTGAAAGCCAAACTTTCTCATTTTGTGCTCAGATTTTGCTTCAATACCTTGCTTGTGCACTCAAATTTCATTTCTCCTCTCAGATTTTTTCTGATCACACACAAAACAAAACTGCTCGTACACAGAACAAAACTGCTCCCAGCCAATAGAAAGTGAGTATCTGTTTGGCCAATCATGTTAATGCTACATGGTTGCTAGAGGGGTTTCGCTAGATTGAGCTGATCGTCCTGCACGGGTGGCTCCTCTCCCATGACTATCCTGCTGTCAGGACAACTCATTGGCAAAATGGACGGAGACCAGAGTCAAAAACGTGAAGTAAGTGAATGAGAGAGCATTGCTACTTTTTTCAAGTAACGGGTAATCTAATTAATTGCTATTTAAAATGTTATAATGCCGTTACCGACAGTGCAATGTGACGTGTTACTTTGCACCAATGCCAAGCAGCTGCTATCTGACCTGCCTCGCTCAGCCAGACTCAGCCATGAGTCCAAAAGTCTGAGAAATATTTTGGTTAGGCTTGAATTTCCTTACAATAGTGGAAAATGTAATTTTTCATTCTCCCACAGTCAAAGAAATGTTGGATAAAACTGTCTCAAAGTAAACAAACTATGTAGGAAAAAGTGCACTAAATCTTTAGATTAGGAGGCAAGGATCAGCAGGTTTGTTTTAGGGATCCCCTGATCAGAGTTTTCTTAGGCCAATAGTGATCACCCGTCACCTCTTGTGAGATCGACCTGTGCCATTGCACACATCGACCATGTTTCACATTTTTCTTTTTTAAAAGTTTGTTCAAAACGTTAATCCAGCAAAGGAAAAAAAAGAACTCAAGGAACAATGCAACAAGGATCCGACAGTAAGGGCATCTGAATAACACAATAAAAACACATTTAAGACTTGTTTTCATTATTTGAATAAACAAGATTATTGACAGACTTACTCAAACTATTAATTCAATCTGACAGGCAAAACAATGCAAAAAGTTTGATAAATAAAAGGTGATATAATGAAAAATAGTGTTTCATAAAACAACATAACTGATGAAATTGTTACATAATGTAAAGAAAACAAGTTTCACCCCCATTCAGTACCAATAATTCAAGGTTTAACAAAAATTTCAATCTCTAACTCTGTAAATACATTTAAACACATCATATTGTTAGCTTCGTTAGATACTCATTTTCTTTAGACAACCTGAACTCTTTCATAATGTTCTGTTAAGACCTCAAATGCACCACTTAACACAACATGCATTAGTTTTGGAGCAACGTGTCGCTTGTTTAGCTTAGCTAATTAGCTTTTTTACTGTTGGTCTTCAAGTAAATGTCAGTACACACTTCAACACTGGATTAATTTGGTGGACTTGATCATATGAAGACATAGTTTTGGAGACTGTGCTACAGTTTAGTAAAGAAGATGACAGAGTATCAGGATGTAAACATGAGGTTAATGCACAGGTAATTGGTTGTTTTAGTGTTTATAGGCATTATTTGAAAAATGACGAGTCAGCCTCTTGGTTATTCAAAACTCCCTTTCCTTCATCAGTCCAGCTATGAGCTGAGTTTTCACTCACCTACTGTTTTCTCAGTGTTAAATTCATCCTGTGGTATCCTGGATCACCTATTCTCCTTGATATAAGAACAATCTTTGAAGGATCAAGCTTCTAATACAATCTACTAGTGCAGTGGTTTTCAACCTGTGAGTGGAGGCCATAAGTGGGTCCACTATGTATAAATCAGGTAAAAACATGGGGAAAATGTCTTCAGTGCATCGAGGTCCCAAGTGATCAAACATCCATCAGAGTATGTCAGAGTTTACCCGCTAGAATAAACCAGACTACACCACTGGATGGATGGGTGGATAGATAGATATCGATAGATAGCTGAATGAATAAATAAACAAAAATGAGAAATATAGATAGATGAATGAATAAATGAAAAGTGATCAATTCTTATAGATGAATGAATAAACAAACAAGCTGATTAATGTAGATGACCCTAACTGACAGCCCCCCCCCCCCCCCATCCAAAAGCAAAAGAGGGGAAACACTCTTCTATCAGCTGCTGTGACAACATCAAGGAACGCAGCAGGTTTCAGCAGTTAAACTGAGCATTGTGTTGCAGTTTTTGAAATAAAACTCACAGCAGACTCTGTCACAAAAGGCAATACAGTTGACAGTTTATGTCTCTGCACGGCTTGATACTGACTGACCCATGGTCTGGTGATTTAGGAAACCTTCAAAAGGCTGTAGCAAGGCTCGGCAAAACAAGATAAAACCTATTGAAGATGACTCTACTTTCCTTCAGTTCCCCACATTTGGTGCATTTGAATGTCGAAGAGGATGGACTCTCTTGTTAAATGACTGCTAATTTGATAATTATGTACCGTACTTGAAGGCAGATATCTGTTCATTTGGAGTCTGTATAGGCAGATACTTGAATTCTTAAAAGGTGTGGAGAGGAAACAGTTCATTGAACATGAAGTGCTGTCAGCGAGAGCTCTGAGTTTCTGTGTCAATGTTCTGAGTAAAGTTCATGCTGGTTGGTTGTGTTTGGCTAATGTGTATGTGTGTTTTTGACTGTTTCACTTTTAAATGTCTGATTCAGCAAGAAGTAACCAGCTGTGAAGTTTCTGATCAACATGCTGACCCATGACCCAGAGGAATGATGGCTTCCTGCCTTTGGCACACATTTACATTTCACACAGGGTCTATGCTGTAGTTTTAAATCATTATTGCTCCTAATGTTCAGTCATCAGTCCAAAACTTTCATTTTTATCACAGCCATAAGCTTTGTGCCAGAATATGAAATCTCGATTTAAGTTTTAGTCTAATCTGTGGTGACCCTGAAGGACTACACACTCAGTTTAGCAGTGGTTGAGCGGACTGTGGGAGTGGGCCTTCCTCTGCCTTTTTACCGGCACAGTCCCTGCAGACCGGCTCCCTGCAGGTGAACCAGAAACTCGCTGTTGCTGCTTGTTGCTCACTGCTGTGATCTGTTTACCCACCTGGAAAGTTTTGGAAGCAGCCAGCAGAGCATGATAATTTGTTTACAGCAACCGGCTGTTTTCTTGTTGGGAGATTTCCCTTGACATGGTTGACATCATCAATTCACACACACACACACACACACACACATTCACACATATACATGTCCACACAGAAAAGATGGAAATAGAGGGTGTGCTGCAGAGATAAACACATGTTTTCAATGAAAGAAGTAAATTTTGGGCAGTTTCTTTTATCTGTTACTGGCTGTTTTAATTAGTTATCTAACTGATAATAGATTCTACATTAGGGCTGCAACTATCGATTCTTTTTGTAATCGAGTACCATATCAAGTATTTTGGGCATTTTGAGCATTAATGGGGTCCAAAGATCGAAATACATATATTTGTTTTGGTAAAAAGTAGTTTTTACATGATACCGCTCACAAGGTCTGCAGATTATTTTGAGCAACCAGGTCTTGATTTTTAGGATGAGACACTGGTTTTGAATTTCTCAAATTTATTTTTGGTGCTTTGAGCATCACAGGACTTTTGTAAATTAGTCCAGTTGTACCAGAGAGAAGGCAAACATCTCTATAGCTGATATCTCAAACATACAGTAATAACCTAAATAGATAATTAGGCCTTTTAGTTAAATAACTGTCTGTGCAGTAAGCAATTACAACTAATCAAATAAAATCAATATTTACCCACGTGCAATGGTGTAAATATTTTTGAACTTGTTAACATTGTTTTTACAATGTTTTAACAAAACATGTTAACAATGTTCTGTTAACATTGTTCTTGCAGTTTATTTTTTTTCTCTGGGTCATATCTTCCTTTCGTAGTATTGGTTTTTAGTTAGGTGATTTTTATTTAATGTGTTTTAATTCATGCATATCTGTTTTTGCAGTATTATTACTTTACTGCTCTAACAATTCTAATTATTATATTGAGGATCTTATGTATCTTATTTGTTAAAAGGCCCAAATAATATCATACTCAGATACTAAGATAATTCAACCAGCTAATTTACATTTTTCAATCAAATTAAAAGGAAAGTTTTTAGATGTAGAAAGTATGTGAACAGTATACACATGGAAGCAGGTGCCGCTTTGATTTACATTCTAAACCAGCCTTTACACAGAGCCATAATCAAATGTTATTTACTACACCTAGTATGAATTATTGATCACATTAACTGCTTCGGCTAATGTATCATGAGTGTTATCTTGTGTTCTGTGGACTTGACGCACAGATCGGATGTTTACTCCTCAGGTACTGTAGCACTGATGACGAGCTATTGTGCTTGGCTCACTCCATTTTCCAACAGACACACAACACTGTTTTCTTTTCGTCTCTACTTGTAGTGATGCCACACTTGGGGTACTTTGTGCCGTTTCTTTTGCAGGCTCTCTTCTTTCTGCCCCTTTCTTTTCCTTCTTGCATGGTTTTACAATCCGCCACACATCTACAGCTCAATCCCAAACCGCCCCCTAAACATCCATAAACACACTCTCTGTGTGCTTGTTCTCTTGGAGGATCTGCCATCAATCAATCATCAATCAACTATTTTATTTATATAGCACTTTTCCGACAACATATGTAATCCTGACATCCCAGTACAACTGTGCTCCCGTTATACTGGGGTGTGAGGATTTCCAGGTTCTGAGTGTGAAATTTCAATAGGAATGCCCCCCGGGCAGGTCGGAATTTCGGAACTCAGGGGATCCATCGATGAAGGCTGCCCCCAGTGTAATCAGTTATCCAGCTCCCGTAATATTCTGTTTATCTGCACTTCTGACTGGTGTTTATGGCATGTAACCAGCCATATACACAGTGTTGTTCAACTTGTATTCATTGAAATGCTGCTAAAGTGTTATTTACATTCTTCATGTGGTATTTGTGAACCATGACACAGGGGGTGCTAACAGCGGATACACAACGGCTAACAATAGCTTGCTAGATTAGCAAGTTTTTCCAACATCGTAAGTGGAATGCTAATAACTCTGAGATGACGTCACTCCCACTTCCCTCTTCCCAGTTCCGAAGTTAGCGTGAAGGGGGAGTGGACTGTTGAGCCCTTAAATAGCGAGTCTGCATCGATGCACACCTTCGACGACTTTTGCGGGAAGTGCAAGAAAAAATGAGTCAGCAGGTATGGCTCTGATTTGCTAATGATTCTCGTTTCCCAACAACAACAACAACAAAAAAAAAACTAGAAAAGCACTCGGAGAGTGCAGACCTCCACCAGCGCCAGTCCTCAGCCATATTGTGATTTTGACCACAAAAATTAGTCCAACCTTTATTTGGTCTAAATATTTAGATTCCTTGACCATGAAAACGTGCCATTAGCAATTGGATTCATAATGATACCTATTTTAGTTCAGTAGTTATTCACAGAAATCACATTTTTCGTCATGGCGGCCAGATGCTGATCCGGATCAACACCAAAATCGAATCAGTTCTTCCTTTTCCCATGCTGAACATTTCCTGAAAATTTCATCCAAATCCATCCATTACTTTTGAGTTATTTTGTTCACAGACAGATGGACAGACAGTAGGAGTGGGAGAAAAAATCGATACACCTAAGTATCGCTATATTTTGTCTGCCGATTTTAAAATAGATTTTTTAATTCAAAAATCGATACCCCCCCCCCCCCCCAGACACACACGCACACACACGCACACACACACTATAGGCGCTAAAGTCGCCAAATTGAGGCAAGCGACATTGCTGGATAAAACAGGCCATAGCTGTTAAAATAGTGCTGAATAGTGTTCCTACTTTTCACCAGCAGATAGTGGACAGGTGACAGGTTTCTATTCAAAGTTTTGGCGTATATTTACTTTAAAACACACACTGGACCGAGGGACGCGAGTGTGGCTGTAGAGGCTTTGGAGCGGAGCAGAGAGAGAGACACAGCGTGATAGAGACTTAGTAAGAGTACTCACGATGCTGAGAGTACTTTGTCAACTACTGTCTGACTCTGAATCTGAGGAATATTTACTCTCTGAGGATGACGGTCAGTCGTCCAGTGAGAACCAAACTGGCAGCGAGTGCGCGCAGCGGGAGCGACTCCGCGCGCCATTACAGTCCGGGAGCAGTACATACCGAGAGCTTTTCCTCTCCATGGCCGGCGACTACCGAAGAGGGTACATGGATTGGGATGCAGGGAAGCTCAAAACACCGCAAAAGGTGACGGTGTTAGCGGAGAATGAGACCGCAGAGCTCTGGTCAAACGAGGTAGACCGGGGGTAAACAGTGCAGGCAGCAGAGGCGTTCATGCTCGGCCCGTAAATTACAGTGATGACGATGGCTGGGAAAACTAACCACTTTGAAACTATAGCCTTTTTAAGTCTTGATAGCAAAATTGAATATTTCTTGAAAAAACTCTGTTGCCTGAAGGGATAATAAGCCACTTTTTATATGCAATCCAGGCTTTTGAAGAGAGGGAGCATAAACAGCTGGTTAATATATATTGCTGAATAAGTCCGAAATACAGAATCACATGTGATGTGTATTTTTCCTGATATAGTCTGTAGGCATCATCATTGTTCATCTTTTTCACTGGTTTTAAAAAAGCTAACCAAAGATTGCAAAAATCGGCAATATCGTAGAATCGCAATTTAAATCGTATCGGCACCTAAAAAATCGCAATAAATCGAATCGGGAGAAAAGTGAATCGTCCCAGCCCTAACAGACAGACAAACAAACTCTCCCGAAAACATAACCTCCTTGGCGGAGGTAACAAGCTGCGAAAGAGGCATGGAATTAGGTAACTGCTAGGTCTGGGACAATACGCATTTCTCCCAGTCGGATTCTTTAAGATGGACGCCACATGTGTGTCAGTTTTTAGGATTTATTCAGCAATATATTTTACCCAGCTGTTTAGACTCTCTCTTCAAAAGCCTGGATTGCATTTAAAAGTGGCTCATAATTTAAGTTTGGAAAAAATCTATTTTTGAACAAAAAAATTGATTTAAAAATGAACAAACAAAAAATCCTGATACTTATGTGAATCGATTTTCTTCTCCCTATCTGTCCTCTTCCAAAGGAATTAATTTGTGTCATTGTTAACTTTGTGTTGCCAAAGCATGTTGCACCACAAAAATGATTTAAAGCAAGTCTTGTTTTTTTATGATATTTGCCTTAATGTACATGAATTTTAAAAACGAGTTCAGCTCATTGTCCACTTGATTACTCTCATACAGTTGCAACAGTATTGCAGTTTTGTAGTTACTTTGGAGGCATTTGCTTTAAAATATAAGTGATTGTTGTTCCTGTATGTTTCTAAAAGTTTAGGAGGAAGTTAACGGTGAAGATGTGTTGTGACATTGCAGTTTAAACTCAGTTCAGTGAACAAGTGCAACCAGTTTAAGGTTCCTGTTGCCCCACAGAGAAATACGGACATTATGCAAACATTCAGTCAAGTCAATCTGTGTTTGCTTTTACCTTCAAAATGCTCTTATTGGCCATTTTATGCAGTCCTTGTACAGCGTTTGACCTTTTTTTGCCTCCAAGAACTGCTTTAGATCTTTATGGAATACATCCAATAAGATGCTGGAAACATTCCTCAGATACAGTTGCAAGAAAAAGTATGTGAACCCTTTGGGATTACTTGGATTTCTGTACAAACTGGTCATAAAATATGTTCTGATCTTCATCTAAGTCACATCACTAGACAAACATAGTCTGCTTAAACTAATGCCGCACAAAAAATTATATGTTTCATGTTTTTATTCAACACAATGTGTAAACAGTCACAGTGCAGGGTGGAAAAGTATGTGAACATTTGGATTTAATAACTGGTTGACCCTTCTTTTGGCAGCAATAACCTCAACCAAATGTTTCCTGTAGTTCTAGATCAGACCTGCGCAACGGTCAGGAGGAATTTTGGGCCATTCTTCTGGATGAAACTGTTTCAGTTCAGCAATATTCTTGGGATGTCTGGTGTGAATCGCTCTTTTGAGGTCATGCCACAGCATCTCTATCGGTTGAGGTCAGGACTCTGACTGGGCCACTCCAGAAGCCGTATTTTCTTCTGTTGAAGCCATTCCATTGTTGATTTACTTACTACTTTGGGTCGTTGTCCTGTTGCATCACCCATCCTCTGATTGAGCGTCAATTGGCAGACAGATGGTCTTAAGTTTTCCTGCAAAATGTCTTGATATACTTCGAATTCATTTTTCGGTCGATGATGGCAATCTGCCCAGGCCCTGAGGCAGCGAAGCAGCCCCAAACCATAATGCTCCCTCTACCATATTTCACAGTTGGGATGAGGTTTTGATTTTGGTGTGCTGTGCCTTTTTTTCTCCACACATAGCGTTGTGTTCCTTTCAAAAAACTTAATTTTGGTTTCATCTGTCCACAGAATATTTTGCCAGTAGTGCTGTGGAACATCCAGGTGCTCTTTTGCAAACTTCAAACGTTCAGCAATGTTTGTTTTTTTTTGGACAGCAATGGCTTCCTCTGTGGTGTCCTCCCATTAAATCCATCCTTGTGTAATGTTTTATGTATTGTAGATTTGTCGACGATAATGTTGCATGTGCCAGGGATTTCCGTAAGTCTTCAGGTGACGCTCTAGGATTTTTCTTCACCTCATTGAGCATTCTGTGCTCTGCTCTCACAGTTATCTTTACAGGATGACCACACCTTGGCAGAGTAGCAACAGTGCTGTACTTTCTTCATTTGTAGACAGTCTGTCTTACCGTTGACACATGGACATCAGGGCTTTTAGAGATACTTTTGTGACCCTTTTCAGCCTCATGCAAGTCAACAATTCTTGATCGTAGATCTTCTGAGAGCTCTTCTGTGCGAGGCATGGTTCACATCAGGAAATGCCTCTTGAGAACAGCAAACTCACAACTGGTTTGTGTTTTTTATAGGGCAGGGCAGCTTAGGGATGGGAATTGATAAGATTTTATCAATACCAATGCTGTTAACGATCCAGCTGATCGATCCAATTCTTTAACGATTCCCTTATCAATTCCAGCAAATTTTGCATGTGGGCAAATGGTCTCATTTTCAGTGGCAACAATGCCAAACATACGTCACAGCATAGATAACTGCTTCTGCAAGTTGCTGGTGTTCCACTCACTTAAAGTTGTGCAGTAGGTGTAATTAAAATTAAGACACAATTCTGACGCTTCTGAAAACTGTCAATTGAATGGAATTGATAAGGGAATTGATTAGCAAAAAGATTAATGATATCGATTCCTTGATGGAGCCATTAATGATTCTCAAATTGAATTGGTTTTCGATTTCCATCCCTAGGGCAGCTTTAACCAACACATCCTTTCTAATCACATTGATTGGAGCCCAGGTTGGCTGACTCCTGGCTCCAATTAGCTCTAGGAGAAGTAATTAGCCTAGGGGTTCACATACTTTTTCCACCCTGCACTGTGACTGTTTACATAGTGTGTCGAATAAAAACATGAAAACGTTTAATTTTTGGTGCTGTATTAGTTTAAGCAGACTGTGTTTGTCTAGTGATGTGACTTAGTTGAAGATCAGAACATATTTTATGACCAATTTATGCAGAAATCCAAGTAATCCCAAAGGGTTCACATACTTTTTCTTGCAACTGTATTTTGGTCCACCTGTATTTTGATGCTGTAGATTTGTAATTTGTACATCCATGTTGAGAATCTCCTGCTTCCACCACATCCTTAAGGTGCTTTACTGGATTGAGATTTGGTTACTGCGAAGACCAGTGGAGTACAGTTGAAGTCATTGTCATGCTTAGGAAACCAGTTTGAGATGATCTGAGCATTGTGCCATGGAGCTTTATTCTTTGAGAAGTTGCCATCAGAAGATGGGTACGTTGTTGTCTTAAAGGGGTGGACATGGTCAGCAACAATACCCAGGAGGCCTGTGGGATTTCACCAAGGTTCAGTTGGTCCTCAGGGGCCCAACGTGTGCAAAGACAATCTCTCTTACACCATTATACCACCACCACCATGGATACGAGGCAGGATGGATCCATGCTTTCATGATGTTTACAAGCAATTCTGATCCTAATATCTGAATGTGGCAGCAGAAACCAAACTCAGACTCAACAGACGAGGCAACATTTTCAAAGTTTTCCGTTGTCCAATTTTTTGTGAGCCTGTGCGAAAGCAAGCCTTAGTTTTCCTGTTCTACACTGACGATAGTGACACTTGGTGTGGTTTCCTGCTGCTGTATAGTCCATCTGCTTCGTGATTTGATGTGTTGTATCTTCAGAAATGGTCTACTTCATATCTTGCATTTCTTGATTTCTGGTATCAAAAAGACATTTTGGGAGCAAAAACTGCCACTTATGGCATATTTTCTCTTTCCTTGACCTTCCTCAGTAAATCCTGGCTGTGTGTGAAAATCTCAGTAGCTCAGCAGTTTATGACAGACCAGCCTATCGGCTACCAACAAAGGTGTGGCGTTCAAAGTCACTGCAATCCTCTTTCTTCACCGTGTTGATGCTCGGTTTGAAATTCAGCACCTCGTTTTGACCATGTTCATGTCTCTACATGGGATTGGCATATTAGCTGTCTTAGTTAACTGGCAGTTAATGAAATGGACGTGCCTATTAAAGGGGCTGGCAAGTGCCTTTTGGAAATACAAGAAACAAAAATTTTTCAACCATAATGGTTAAATAGAAATATTGAATAGACATCATTTGGATTAAAAAAATCAGAGCAAGTTAAGCAGATGACTAAAACCAGCTTGTTGACCATTTGTTTGTTTGAGTGTTCCTGGTCTCGTGGCTGCAGCTAAAAACATCAGGGTGATAAACTGCCTTTAGTGCCAAAACTGGAGCCACAAAATGTCATAAATCTGTTTAAATGTTTCCTTTGAACTGATCTAAATATATCTGTGTGGGTGTAGACAGGAAGAAGTTATCTGCTGAAAAACTGCACCAAGAAGTTTTAGTGTGTGTGTGTGAGAGAGAGAGAGAGAATAAGAGGATGTGTATGTTTGAGCAGAGTTTATCCTGATCAGTAATTTCAGCATCAGATCAGTGATGAACTGAAGCTGGGAAACTGGTGAATGTGAGATGGTGTCACTTCCTGTTAATGTGTTGTGGTTGTTGACACAAGTGAGCATTTCACACGAGAACTGTGCATCTATATATCAGACCTGTTTTAACCTCACTACAGTGAAGACGAACCAACAAGCTGCAAGATCATCTTAGTGTTGGCATTATACCAGAAATTTAAGAATCAAAGGAACCGAAAGGTTCAGAACCAATGTGATAGACAGAATTTTATTGAGGTTTTAGACTTTTAGTGATTGGAAATATATATGTATATATATGTATGTATATATATGTATGTATATATGTATGTATGTATGTATGTATATATGTATGTATGTATGTATATGTATGTATATGTATATGTATGTGTATATGTGTATATATATATATGTATATATATATGTATATATGTATGTGTATATGTGTATATATATATATGTATATATTAGGGATGTAACGGTTACCGGTAAAATGGTAAACCGCGATAAAATTTCCCACGATAATCGTTACCGTGTCCAATTAAAATTACCGTTATATCGTGCTTGATCACCACACTGCCTCAGTAACACATGGTGATGGTACTCTTTGCCTGGAAAAGCCGGAACTATGTGTCTGCCCTCGATTAAGGAGCCTCACGCGAGGTGCACATGCGCAGTTTGCATTGTTTGGCCTCTGAGTCTGACACATTTATTGACAAAAAAGACAAAAGAACTGTTATGAATATAACAATAAAGGGGTTAAATCATTTCAATTCTGTGTAAAAGTACTTTTAGAACATTTTGAGCTCACTGCAACAATACCGCGATAATAATGATAACCGTGATAATTTTGGTTACAATAACCGTGATAAAAAATTTCCATATCGTTACATCCCTAGTATATATATATATGTATATATGTATGTATTTGTGTGTATATATATATATATATATATGTATATGTATGTGTATATATATGTATATGTATTTGTGTATATATATGTATATGTATGTGTGTGTGTATATATATATATATACAAACACACATAAATATATATATATATATATATATATATATATATATATATATATATATATATATAAAATGTTATTTGATGCTGTCTAGCGAGTGGCCCATTGAACAACACTTCGAAGCACTGGCTTTGGCACATGACAAGGCATTGTGGAACAGTGATGGGTTAATGGTTGACAGATTGGCCCGCAGATTTGTCTTGGTGTGTCAGTTGCTTTTCACATTATTGACACATAGTGGAACTCAAAGTGCTTCTCACGGTGCTTCTCCTTCATTTTTCTGTTGCTTTACGTAGGACTAGATGCAGCTGTTCTTGAGGTCAAGAAAGCTCAGGCCTTTTAAAGAACTTAAAGTTGAATTTTTGGTTAAGACCAAGTTTGCAAAGATTTCAAAATCAGCACCAATGACCTGTCAAACCTGCAGAGTAACATTTCTTCATGAAGAGTTTTAAACAAGACCCTTTAATGAGTCAGATAGACAGGACACAAGTAACTTTGTAACATTACTACCAATATCTGAGTACTTTTCAAAGTTAAAGACCTAAAAGTCCATCTGTCCACATCCCATAATAACCCTGCTCATTGACACTGTGTCTCTCAACCACTTCCTGCTCTGCCTACTGCTGTGTTGAAAAAAACTGCAACCCTTAACATTTCCTCTGGTTATTTCCTCAAAACATTCACTCTCCAGATAACAGACACTGTGGTTGTGTTTTCCTCTTGTTTTTCTAGATGGAGATTAATTAAACCTAAAATAGCTTGAACTAATGTATTTTTTCCCTTTTTGTCTTCTGTCTTCCCCTTCTTTCTCTTTCTAATCTTCTCAGAGTTTTCAAGAAGTCGAGCCCCAACTGTAAGGTGAGTCAGACTGTTTGTTTACTCTGAAACCAAAAAAAAAAAAAACGGACAGGGGCACACATGCCTTCTCTCTGCTGCAGAAATGTGTGAAAAAAAACAAACTTGTTTGAGCAGAAACATCCAGGAAATTACTCCATAAAAGTAATATAAAATACTAATAATTTTTTTATAGTCTGACTTGATTACACACTTTCTGCCAAATATGGATTAATTCAGTGTTAAGCTTTATTTAACCCAAAACTGACTCTAATGTCTTTTGTCTTTTCTTGGGTCTAATTTGATAATAAACCGATATATCTTAAAAACTGAATGTGTTGTTTTGCCCTAAAAGCAGAAAATGGAGATCAAGACAGGTTTACAAGCCAGCATGTCAGTATTTTCACAACCATATTGTAAACTGACCTTCAGGTGTCTGAACTAAAGAGCTTAAGTTTTCCTATTAATTGGCATCTGAGATTAAATCAGTCCCTCTCCTACTCTGCTGTCACTGTACATTTCGATCTAAGATTAATAATTAACTTTTGTGAAGGAAAAATAAATTCACCTTTCATCTTTTTTGTGTTTTTTTTTCAGGTAACAGTTTATCTTGGAAAGAGAGACTTTGTGGATCACCTGGACCACGTCGACCCTGTTGGTGAGTTTATCCGGTTTATTTAATCAATTTTTATTTGCTTTGCTCTCAAGAAATTTTTTACATTCCAAGTCTGTAAATCACCCAAGAGATCTTTTTTAGATAATAATTATTGAGAATGAAATAGATTTTGATCATACCTTTATTTATTTATTTATTTATTTTTTTTTTTTTTTCATTTTTTTACCCATTTTATTTTCCTGTTGGCTGCATACACAGCCCAAAACACACACATCTGCAAAATCAAAAACTTTGATCTTGAACTTTGAAGGCTGACTCATTTGTCAGCCTAAGGGCAGTTCACTGTCCTGGCCCTTGCACCCCAGGAGGCTTGCCCATGCACAGGTACAAGTTTGGGAGAGTGCATGTCGAGATGGTTCCTCACAGCAGCTGCTCACTAGGGAACCTCTGATTATTCAAACTGTGGATCATATTTATGTTTCTAATCCCTTACACATTTATAATGTCTGCAAGATGTGAAGTTAAAAATACAATGCCTTTAAACCCACGATTTAAGCATGAAAGAAGTCCTGTTATAACAGTCATCCAGTCTCTTAGGCACCTTTGTTATTTATGATGGTACTTTTTTTTTCTTTTTTTTCAAATTTTGTGGGGAGGGTGGACTGAATGGGTGGGTTGTAGTTTTCGATTAAATAGACCTGCCGACACATACAAGCAATTTAAAGTTTAGTCATCTCCAACATGTCAAAAGGCTTCATGTCCTGCAAAATCATTTTTCTTGGCTTTTAATGTTGTTACAATGGGCTTGGGGAGCAGAAGAACATGTCTGATATGACATGACTTTTACAAAACACTTAGTTCATGGATTTTTTACTTCCTGGGGTTTATTATGTCATAGCAATACAGCCTCCACTGATGTGTGTTTTCTGCTCATCACAGGAAAATGCCATGGCTATTTAGCTAGCCCGCTCTGCAGCCTGGAACCCCTCCTCCCCTCCTCCCCTTCCAAAATGCATCACGTGGGCAGCCAATTAGTGCAGAAGTCATTATCATAGCCTCCGATGAGAATGACCCCTATGAAGGCTACCTACCTGCTCCCTCAGATCAGAGGTTTTCCAAATGTGAGGAAATGAAGAGCTGTAACTGATCCTATAAAAAGACAGAATATGCCATTTTTATTCAACTTCAACCAAATCCTTGATTAATGGATACTCAGGACATGAAATAAAAAGTTATACACAAAAAAGGACCTTCAAGTGTTTGCTGTAGGGCTGGACAAAATATCGTTGATTAATTTGAATTATTTTCTGCAGTAGATTAAAAAATGAAAGACAGAGATTTTTTTTCTTGGCTAACTCCAATTGTAAGTGGTTGCAATGTTTGATAATATAAATACAGATAATGTACAGAATCCATGATGATAGGCCTTGTCAAGTTTTGCAGACCTGCCGTTTGAACTACATGATCAACATGACATGACACACACATTAACTTTAAGGAGGAAAATTCTGTTTCGCTTGGAAATAGATCAAAACTGTACATCACGTGTTTTGGGGGGGGGGTTATTTTAGGTCATATCTCCCAGCCATAGTTTGCTAAAAAAGAATACATTCAATGTCCTCTTTTTACACATGTTGCTTTCCTGCTGATCACTTGGTTCTTCTTGGTTGTATTGTACATTGAAAGTGTTGAGTTTTGGTCATTGTTAGATTGAGATTTAAAACTGTATGAATGAATTGCTGTGTGTGCTCCCAGTGCATATGAACACTGGTATGGTTGGCGTGTGTGTGTATGAGAAATTGTGGATGGAGGATGATCAGCAGAGATAGAGTATTGAACTCTAGGGACTCTATTTTTATTCTTTTGATGACTCTGTTTCTGTGCTTCCTTCCTGCTGACAGATGGAGTGATCCTCGTTGACCCTGAGTATCTGAAGGACAGGAAAGGTACAAAGGCTTTTCCTCAACTTCAGAGTGTTTTAAAAAGTCAGTGTGAGGTCCCTCAACCTGCTGGGCCAAAGACCCTAAAATTGTATAGATCAGCCCGGAAAGCACCAGGATCTCAGCAACAACCTAATACAATTAGACTAAATCAAGTTATTAATTAACAAAAGAAATTCATTTGGTCCAGATTGTTTAGTTAACTTTGGACATGCATCAGTTTTCTTATTCATAGTCTACCTTTGGTTAAATCACACCAGTAAAAATAGGACATAATTGTGATTATTCTTTTATACCTTATTGTCTTTTTAAAAGCAAGAAATGCCTCCCGAGATGTAATTACAGGGTAATAAAATAAATGGAAAAGCAAAGATTGGAGTTTACTAATTCTGACTTAAATTTGGTCACTAAATTACTACAGGGTTATTGTAAAATAACAGTTACATGACAGCAAATCATTTGATGGAGATCAGCTCCTAAGTGTTTTAAGGTTCAATGTCTGGTCAGTTTTCTGTAAAGTATGTAACAGAAATGTTTAAAAAAGACTCTTGCAAGGTGAAATTGGTGTGTTATGTAATCCAGTATCAATCCTTGTTAACCCTGCTTTGGAGCAGGTTCTGGGATGTGGACTTCGTCTTACTTTTGCAATATTAACTCACTCAAGAAAGCAGCCTTAACCTAATATATTTATTTTACTTGTCTTGTTTATAATTTCTTCCCATCAAAATGGAAAGTCTTAAAAAAGATTTTCACCCATCTGAAAATAAGAAAACGCAAACATATGGGACACTCTTGAACAAGCAAATACAATCAAGTTATTATTAATCCTCTTTTCTCCTTCTCATAGTTTTTGTCACTCTGACCTGTGCGTTTCGTTATGGCCGCGAGGATCTGGATGTGCTGGGTTTGTCCTTCAGAAAGGATCTCTACATCTCCACCTTCCAGGTCAGAATCCACCACAAATCCAACTTTGAATATAAAAACCTTAAATCTACCTGAAGATCTTTTCAACTTTAGGACAAAATGAATATCCTTTCTTCATTTCTGTCTCAGGCATTCCCTCCGGTTCCTGAGGAACGTAAACCCAACAGTCGGCTGCAGGAGAGGCTGCTGAAGAAACTGGGCCAACATGCACACCCGTTCTACTTTACTGTGAGTCTAAACATCCCTGTATTATTCTGAAACACAGAAATATAACCTGCGTTTTCACATTGTAATCTTAATCAAGTATCAACTTGTGGTCTTAAGTGTTTTTCTAAAAAAAAATGTGAATGCAGTCTCATCCAAACAAGAAACTGAATCGAAGGATTTTTAGTCAGGATGAAAGCCGACATCTTTTTATATTGTTCTGATTAAAGTCTGCTCTCAAACTCTGAGAAAAAAGCTAAGAGAAAAAAAGAGACAAATTTTGTTTTCCTGTCTGTTTGATCTAAAAACATAATAAGGCGTAAATAGAGGGCGTCGCCACTGCAGGAAGTTTCCCTGGAGATGGAGAAATGGAACTCGGGAACTAAAGCTGTTGTGATTACAGGAAGTGAATGTAGTTAATGAAGCACAGAGAGAGAGAGAAAGAGAGAGAGAGAGAGGGAGACAGAGAGGAGAAGGTGAGCAAGGAAAGAGGGGAAGACAGCTTGACATGCAGATTATTTAAGCTCAGTTTAATGGTGTGTTCACACCGGACGCGAATTGCCTCGACGCGCGTCGAGATTACATACAAAGTCAATGCAGCGTCTTGGCCTTGGTCGCCCCAGGCGTAGCGTGGGACACGTTTGCCAGCGTTTGGGCGTCGGCGGCGCTTAGCGTCGTCGGCATGCGCCTCGGCGCTTCGAGTTGAAAATATTGAACTTTCAACGCCAGTTCGCGGACGCCAGCGCGGCAGCCAATCAGCGATGACATTCCCCCCCCCCGACGTCATTGATTTGATGACGTATGACGCTACGTCCCCCTGCTCCCGCTCAAACCCCTCTGAAAGATGGAGGAGAGGTTTATCTGCGGTGTTTGCTATCATCCGGAGCTCTACTACTCGACGTGTGTACTCTACAGAGACTGGAACAAAAAGGAGCAGGCTTGGGTGAAAGTTGCTGAGGAGACAGGTTTTGAAGGTAAGTTCTGTAAATATTTGTTTCCAGCTGGATTTGCCTGCACGGGTTATCACTGAGTCCGACAAGCTCCGGCTCTCTACTGCGCCTGTGCCAGGATGCGCGTCGTCCCTCAGCTTGTCAAAATGTCCAGCGTCCAGCCTCGGGCGTTCAGCGCGGCGCGTCACAGGCGTTACGCGCGTCAATTCGCGTCCGGTGTGAACACAGCATAAGGCAAAGTGCTTCAAATATTTTACCCTCACACATGCATGTCGCTGCTAAAAATGACTCCATCAGTCATAGTAAAGCAAAATATAAATATGTTGCAAATTAGCATGCTGCTACAAGCACAGAGTTGTGATCACACTGTTTATTTGTTTGTTTCAGATTCCTCAGAACCTCCCCTGTTCAGTCACTTTACAGCCTGGCCCAGAGGACACTGGGAAGGTAGCACTCTCCAACACATTCAAAGACACTTGTTTGTACTGTATATGAGGCTTTAGTTAAATATGCAAAGTCTTTTTGAAAGATGTGAAGATGATAACATGGGCTGACTTATTTTGTTTTGTCGATGGACTTACTCTGCTCCTTTTCCCTCTCGATCAGGCCTGCGGTGTTGACTTTGAGATCAGAGCTTTCTGTGCCAAGTCGATAGAAGAAAAGATTCACAAGAGGTGAGTTCACACCTGCAGGGGACTGGCTCAGAAGGTTTCCGGAGGTGTAGATGATTAGAAGGGGACTGCAGAGACTATAGCACATTACATTTATTATATTTACAAGATTTTATTCTGTATTTGATTTTAAATCAGGGGCAAAGGTAATTGGGGCTGGGAGGTGGGCGACATGCAGCCTACTTGTTCCCTCAAATTGGCCTACCAGCCAGTTGAAATATGAAATGAAATGTATGCACATGAATGAATCCTGACTAAATCTGCCATGAGGACATTAAAAATAGCTACTATTTCTTTCATTTGAAAATATTAATACAGCTTAAAAATGAAATGAAAATATTTGATTTGGAAGTCAGAAAATATGTCAAATGTTTCTTAAGGTGGAACAAAAGTGTTAATTTCAGTAAAATGGAAATAGAATAATCTCTTAATTTGGTATTGATGGAAACATATTTGGCACATGCATGAGCTTAAGTGGTTTGTTTACAGGAACTCGGTGCGTCTGGTCATCAGGAAGGTTCAGTATGCTCCAGAGAAACCTGGTCCTCAGCCCATGGTAGAGACTACCAGAAACTTCCTGATGTCTGACAGATCCCTACACCTGGAGGCCTCACTGGATAAAGAGGTCTGCATGCTTTTCATGTTTTTCTACTTATACTTCAGTAACAAATGGATTTAAATGAAAATGTCCCAAGTAGAGGAAGTCTGAATGTCAAACATCAATGTCTGTTTCTCCCGTAATGCTCTGGGTGCAGCTGTATTATCATGGAGAGCCCATCAGCGTCAACGTTCACGTCACCAACAACTCCACCAAGACGGTCAAAAGAGTAAAGATCTCTGGTAAACACTACTTCTTCTCTTCTTTCTGTATGATCTTCCATTTCACCTTTGACTTCAGCCTTTTCTCCTTAGTTACTGCATTTATGTTTCCTTCTTTCTTTGTTCTCCTCTTCTGCTGCTTCTTCTTTCTTCTTCCTCTTTATATTTCTTCTTTCTTTTTTCTCCCCCTCTGTCTGCTTCTTCTTCCTCTTCTTTACACGTTTTATAGAAACAGCCGGAGTGTTAGCTCCATCTGCTGTTCACCTCCATCTGCCAGTTCACCTCAAATGGAATTGTCACTCAGAAATATATGTTAAGTGACAGCAGACATTGACATTAACCATTTAGACAATGAACTTGTTCTGCTAATTTTCATCCTTTTATTGGAAGTATTCGATGCTTAGCAGTGATAGATGAAATAAAAGGGTAAAACAGATCAAATATATTATAAAAACAGGTTGATAAACAAGAAGCAATGATGAACAGTACAATAATCTGTTAATGTCACAGCAGATTTGAAGAACAGTTGGTACAATATTATTAAGAGTATTAGGTAGCAGCTGCTGGTGGTGTGTACCTATGTGTGCTATGATGCTCCCTACTAGTTGTATTTTATTTTGTTCGGCCTTTATTTAACCAGGGAAACCTCACTAAGATTAAGAATCTTTTTTTTCAGTAATGTCCTGGCCAAGACACAGCAGCACCTTCAACAGTTTTACACAAACACATGCAGTCATCAAACAGATGAAACAAGAGTTTGATACATTAAGAAAGAAAAGTCACAAATTTAGACAGCCAACTTTGCTTTGGATTGTCCACATGAGAAAGATGAAGTGCATTAGTCAAAACATCTGCAGCCAAAAGTGTTCGTCTCCAAGCCACTCAACATTGTCTTAAAAGTGTCCAGTGACACCAGATCTTTTTGTTTCAGGTCTTTTTGTAGATCATTTCAAGAATGTGGAGCCGCAAACCTGAATGCCATTATTCCCCAGCTCAGTTCTTTCTTTTGGAACAGACAATACGAAATATCCAAAGATTAAAAGATGCTCTGCTCTTCTGACGGATGTAGGTCAGAAGGTAGGATGGAAGCAGACCAAGAATACATTTAAAAATAAGAATACGCCAGTGATGAGTCTGCATGCAGACAAAGAAGACCATCCAACACGAGCATACAGCAAACAATGATGAGTAAGAGACTTAAAACCAGTGATGAACTGCAGAGCAGAGAATGTAGACTTTGAGAGGAGGCATGCATGTACAAAACATAGCCATAGTCCAACACAGACATAAATGTCTCTATAGATTTGAAAAAGAGATGAGACTTTATCCTCAAGAAAAATCAAACTTAATTTTAATTTCCAAGATGAAGTGGAATTGGGGGCGCACATGCTCAATGCGCCTAATGGGGATTATTTTAAGACAACTACTGTAATAAATTTTACTGACCAAGAAGGCCCCATCATGCAGTGTCAGCGTGTAGTTTAGAGCTGAAATGATTCCTCGAATATTCGCGAGTACTCGATTACAAAATATCCTCGAATTAAATTTTGTGCCTCGAAGCCTCGTTTAATATATAATTATACATATAAATATATATCTGGACTACTATACAGTAGGGGTGAGTATTGGCAAGAGCCTCACGATACGTATCACGATACTTTGGTCACGATACGATAATATCACGATATCAAAATATTGTGATATATTGCGATATTATACCGTAAACTAGGTAAAACCTAGAGACAATGAATATGTATGTAACCTTTCCATTTTTATTGTAATTGAAATATGTCAAATGGAGTGTTACATTAATACACTTAACCTGAAACACAGAGTGGATCAAGTCACTTAAATTAATGTTGCAAAGAAGTTATTCTTGTTTTCCCCTTAAAGTATTGAAAGCATCCCAACCTGCTGTGCAGCTCAAACTGTAACTGAACACACGAGGAACAAAGTGCTTTGAATTACTGACAGAACAACAGTAAGTAAGTAAAAGTAAAAAAATCATATATTTCTCTTGTCACTGTCTGAACTGACACCTGTGCACCTGTGCATACATATTTATAAGTAGTATTTTATTTCAAACTCTGATAAAATATGAGTTTTTATTTTTACAAAAATATCGATACTAAGATTTGAAATATCAATATTGTATCGGGAGTCAGAATATCGCGATATATTGGGATACCGATATTTTTTCACACCTCTACCATACAGTGCACGGTGTTTGACACGGACGGTCATTTCTGTGGCACAACACACCTGCTACCTCCGCTGCTGCGTGGCTTGTACAATCATGAAGGATGAGAAAAGAGAGGGACAGAAAGGAGAGAGTCCGCAGAAGAAATGGCAGAGAGTGTCCCAAGTGTGTGGTCACTACAAGAAGGGACGAAAAGAAAACACAGTGCAGTGTGTCTGATGTCAAACAGAGTTAGCCTAGCACATACTTAGCATGATAGCACGTCGTTAGGGCTGCAACTATTACTATTACAGCATTTTAAATACGCTCATCACAGACATGCATCCTCTTTCCATGGTGGAGGACACAGGATTTAAGAACATGATCAAGGATTTCAATCCAAACTACACAATGCCCTCCTGAACACACTTCACAAATATAATTACAGAATTATATTACTGCTTTGTAAATCAGTATTGTATTGGCTTTGTTTTAAGCCAGTACTGGTTTAAACTTTCGAAGTTGTTAAAATAAAAACCTTTTTCTGAGGAATAAATGGCATTTGGTTGCTCAATTTGAAAGCCCTAACATGTTGCATTGTATACAATTGATTTATTTGTTTAAAAACAAAAAAGTATATTTTGTTAGAGTACTCGAAGAAATAATCGACAGAGTACTCGATTCCAAAAATACTCGATAGTTGCGGCTCTAGTGTAGTTTGTTTCTGTATTTCTTTTCTTTTTGTTTTAAAAAACAGGCCAGCTCGCCACAATGTTGGCTAACGGCCTTTGCACATCACATATGACCTTTACATTGGCTTATAAACCAATAAAAGATGTGTATTTTCTTCAAGAAAACCACTTATAATGGCTTTTGACCAGCTTGTATTGTGTTACATTAGCTATACCTGAACAGTTTCATCACTTTACTTGAAGCACCCAATGAGCATTTAGAGTCTATTATTTTATAGCATTTAGAGTCTATCCATCTATTATAAAGGTTTATAGTACTTGATCCTATAAGCCATTATAAAATGCTCTATAATGTGTTAAGCACATTTTATAAAGACTTATTAAGATTTATGGGTGTCACATGAAAGCGAAAACTATGGGAAAACTGTATATGGAATCATATATTACATGAGGTAACTTTATGATGAACCCTTAATTAACTTGCAGCGATTTTACATGAGGCTCGGGGAGGTGATCCAACCGATCTCCAGCTGCTCACGCTGGACAAACCTCAGTGAAGTCACTGCTGCAGCCGGAGGAACAGGAGATCCAACCTGAATTTATCGACCAATAACTCAACAATCCACACACACACCAACCTGATGATTTAGTCTGAAAGAATATCTAAATAAAGTGTTGTTTATCCATAAACAAAGTTAATATCTGTGACATTATCCAAACTGTAACTGCAGTCAGGATGAGCTTGAGAGCCAATAACGCTCGGCTGGTAGGTCTACGTCATGAGTGTTCATGTCTAATAACGCTGGTTTAGGGAAAAAGTAAAAGTACAGCAACAAGAGAAATCTTAAAAGCACCAGAAAGACAGAGAAGCTAGGCAAAACATTCCTGCTGATCCACGTTTGTCTCCTTCGGTTTACTCTCGTCATTTCTCCCACAATGCCGTCTGTTTTGGAGCGGAAGTTGTCATCCCGTCACTCAGAGGGACACTGACCTATCAGGAGGCTTCTTACAGTTTTCGGAGGAGGCCCCGCCCAGGAGAGTGTGGATGAAGCGCAAACAAAACTTTGAGAAGCGCAAACAAAAATTCTGGAAGCGCAAGCAAAAATTCAGGAAATGCAAACAAATCTATGGTTCATGAGAGCAATATTTTAGTTTGTAAAAAAAAAACTTGTGGATTTATGAAGATACAGTTTTAATCACAAACATATTTTTTGTATTTTTTAAATTAGAATTTTGTTTGCAAAGTTTTTCTTTGTTTTCAAATCTATCTTTTCTGATTGCATAATAAAGAAACAAATTCGGCTCCATACTTTCCCGGCATTACCTCTAAGTGTCGCCAAAAGAGCAACAGCAATAGAAACGTGTGTACGCCAGCTATGAAGTCGGCGTGACGCACCGCACTTTTCCACGGTCATTTCACTCTTGATACATCTGAACTTTGCCATGAAAAAGAAAAACACTAAGTGCAGCTGTAACTGTCCTGTGCCTCTTTCTAAAACCAGATTGAAAGTCTGATAAAATACTGTTTTCAGTAAAAAAAAAAAAAAAAAAAAAAAATCTTTCAGCTGGTCACTTACATGGTACTCGAGAACTTTGGCCAGGACAGACAGCTTGGGTATGGGCCTGCAATTGTTTAAAATCAAGGGGTCGCCCCCTTTGAGCAGAGGAGTAACTTGGGCTGACTTGTTAGGATGTTAGTGATCAAGGACAGATTAAAAATGTGAGTTAAAGGAGGGGCAATAAAATTGGATGCTTACTTTAAAAAGTAAGGCTCGAGTTTGCCAGGGCCTGCAGCTTTAGCTGTGTCCAAAAATCTGAGGGCTTTATAGGCCTCAGAAACTAAAATGGGAAAAAACTAAAAGAAGGTCTGGATTGAGTCTGACTATCAAAAAAAGAATTGAAAGAATTAAAAGTAACATTTAGATTAGCATTTAAATGTGTGGGATTAATGGCCCTTTTCCACTAGCATGCCTTGGCCCAACTCTACTAGGCCCTACGCGGTTTGCAGCGTGTTTCCACTAGCCCGGTACCTCCTAAAACAAGCTAGTTTTAGTACCTACTCCGCTCTGGTTCCAAGCGAGCTGAGTCGGTACTGAAAGATGATGTCACCGACTGCCGGCTACTGATTGGTCAGATAATGTCGTCATCGAAGAGTCATGAGTGCGACGACTTAGCATGCTAGTGGTAGCTACCGTTAGCTTACCCTCATACATCTTTTCTTTGCAGCTCGATTGCTCTTGCCCTCGGCCTCATTCTGTTGTATAGCTTCCAAAACTCTCCCGTGCTTCTCAAGGGGTATTTCTTCCTGACACCTGCAGCCTTCTTCTGCTTTCCTTTTTTACTCTGTTTGTAACAAAAAGCCACAGATTGTTGTGTCGCACTCAAAATGACGTCACCACAGTGCTGACTGGGGCTAATGGAAAAGCAGCACAAGGCGAGTAGAGTAGAGCCGGGTAGAGTTGAATAGAGTAGAGTAGGGCTATAAGAGGCTCAAATAAAAACCCTGAGGCTATAAAATGCTCATTAAAACAAGTAAGCATTTTGGCTTTGTCAGAGATGTTCTGAGAGTCTTTATGCATGGTGATAACTCAAAGCCTTTACTATTGTCAGAAATGGATTTGATGGTTTTCCAGAATTTTGAGGGGTTATGTAAATTTTGTGTCTGTGAAAGAAAATAATTAGCTTTAGCTGACCTGATCTTTGTGGTGCATCATGCATTGCACAACTGCCGATATGATAGCCAGTCTGAGTTTTGATCTGTTTTTCTGGCTTTAGCCCAGGCCAGGTTGCGCTTGTGGAGGAGTTCTGAGAGAACAGGAGTGAACCATGCATTATTTCAGCCCTTGACTCTATACGTCCTAAATGGAGCATGCTTGTTAATGATATAACTTAAACCAACATAAAACACTTCCAGGCAACATCAACATCAGCAGTTAGCTCAGTCTTTCCCCAATCAAAATGAAATAAATCATGAAGAAAGCCCTGTTCTGAAAAGTGCTTAATGATGCATTTATAAATGATGCCTTTTTGTATTTCTCACTGTTGCTACAGCACAGTGGTCACTAACATCATTAGCAAATATGGAGGCAGTGGTGTATTTATGAGGAGCATTTGTTAGTATGAGATTGAAGAGGGAGGCCTTTTTCTGGAGTTTTTGGGTTTGGTTGAGGTACACTGCCAACCAACTGGAAGATGTTCAGTGAATTACAATGAGATTCAAGCTCATCAGAGACTGGTTGCAACCAGTCCAGATTAAAGTCACCAAGAGCCAAAAGTTCCTTAGAATTAAATTGAGGAAGCAGCTGCATTATGTTCAGCAGTGCACAATTTTCAGCAGAGGGTGTTCGGTACCAACCAGCAACATAAACATAAAGAGACTCGGAGACTTCAAGCTCCAAAGCTAAAAACTCAAACTGCTCAGCCACAGTTTTGGAGAGTAGTACAGTCACTTGAGACTTTGATGGCCACACCTCCACCTCTATTAGGGCAGTCAGTCCTAAACACATTATAGCCATCAATGTTTACTTCAGTGTCTGGGACAGATTTACTTAGACACGTTTCTGATAAAACAATGACATCTGCATCAGAGGATGACATTTTTGTGAATTCCCGTGGGTCAAGTGATTCCCGCGGGAATCCCACGGGATGGGAGTCATTTTTTAATCAATCTCGTGATCTGGACAGGACGGGGGAAAAAAGCAACGGGAGCGGGCAGGAGCAGGAACAACATTAATAGATCATTTTCAGCCGAATTAAACAACCAGATGAACAGATGCGTCCATCTTTGTAGTCATCTCTCAGCGAGAGCCAACACTCTTGACCTTGCTAGCAGCACAAAAGAACTACAAAAGTGGTTTGACTTCCTGTCACCACTGGAAGTGAAAAGCGACTCGGAGCGGCTGCTGGCGACAAAAATAGAAAAAACAACATGGAGGGAAAAGACGACACGTCGTGAAGATAGCTGTTTACACCGACCGAATGTCAGGGATGTGAAACTTAAAGGCAAGGCCTTTTATATGCACTGCACTTTTACCTAAAATAAAAAATGCAACAGTTTTTCAAAATGTTTGGTTTTATTCAAATGGGAACGGTACATGAGTGGGAGTAATTTTGAGTGAGAGCGGGATGGGAGTGGGACAGGACAGGATTAATTTTTTTACTCCGGCCCGGAATTGGGACGAGACGGGTCATGCAGTGTCATGCTCTGATCTGCATCAGTTGAAAGTGCCCTGATTTGCAGCATGTCCATTTTAGGGACAAGGCTGCGTACATTCTGGTGTAAAAAAACCCAGACCAGCTCTTTCTTTAAAATCTGCAGGGGTGTTAAAATCAGTGGGGGTGTCTGGACCTAGGTTGGGCTGCAAATTCCCCAAAATCAACAAGACATTTCTGTTTAAAAAAGTTCCTGTGGGACTCTATAAAGCGACACCATCCGATTTAGAGTCAAGTACAGCAGGAGTGAGACAGAAATTGTCAGATAATAACATGGATCAGACTGACAAAGTCCACAGTGTCAGAGGGGAAGAGAAGGGACTGAAAGAGTAGAGTGACAGCAGGCACACTGTCACATGCGCATGTTACAGAGCAAGATAAATCCTGGATTGGAAACACGGGACCAGAGTTTTTATTCCAATGACAGCTATTCCAAGAGGTGGTTAATAAAACCAGGCACAGAAAGGCCAAGATTAGCCGCTATTTCCGAGTCCTCCTGTTGTCGCACAACACCGGGATCTGGAAGTATAATCAGCTGAGCACAGGGGAAGATGGAGGACCTGGTCAGCAGCACCATAATGACTATTTTTCTCAGATTTTTTCAACCATTTCGCTCAGATTTCTAAAAACTCTTCCCTCAGTCTGATTCAAACTTTATTATTGAATCAAAAGTATTTCATGATTCTCAACCTTTTCTCTTTGTCTCTTCAGTGCGTCAGTATGCAGACATCTGCCTGTTCAGTACTGCTCAGTACAAATGTCCAGTGGCCCAGCTTGAGGCAGAGTAAGTCCTAGTTTAATTTTTCACAGTACTCCTGGTAAATATAGAAAAGTTAAGATATGAAGTTAAAATCATGTCAAAAGTATTTTTGGCTGGTTTAATTCATTGATGAACAGTTTGACCACCTCAGCTGATGACGACTGATCATGTTTGTAAATGCTGGTTTATGTTGTGGTTAATACAATACTTAGCTCAAAAAAATAAAACAATAAGTTGTGCTGGTATGTAATCAGCAGTCACCATTTTGTATAAGAATTAAGAATAAAAATTGAGTAATTTAATTTTGAATTTAAGGCAAAGTTTTGACGAGTTAAAATTATTTTAAATCTGCACTAAACAAGGCTCTCGCAACTGGTTTGAATTTGATCAAGGGAAAAAATCTGCCTTCCAAGTTTAAGTTCAAAGTTAATTTTACATTTTTATGCCAATTAAACTGTCCACGGTATTGAAGTTAAACTTGATTTAATGGTTAAATATGGGTCAAAATTAATTCAAGATTTAAACAGTTCAAGGTTTCAAACAAGCTTGAATTTTAATTTTGAACAAATTTTCTCATAGGTATACAAGTATGATTTATTTGATACGAATTTAGTTCAGTGACTTTAATAAAGGAGGGTGGGGTTTATCTTGATAGTCTGATTGACTTAGTAATCGTTGTCTCCACAGTGACCAGGTGTCATCCAGTTCCACCTTCTGTAAGGTTTACACTCTGACCCCAACGCTCGATAAAAACAGAGAGAAGAGAGGACTCGCGCTGGATGGGAAACTCAAACATGAAGACACCAACCTGGCCTCCTCCACCATGTAAACACACACACACACCTGTCACCATGTAAACACACACCTTTCACCACAGCTCAGCTTGTATTTTGACAAATTTGATTGGCACATTGGAGAAATAGCATGGACCCTAAATGTCTGAAAGACTTTAAAAATATTTATTTTCTCTTGTATTGCGAACAAAAACTAAACAAACATGTCAGCAGAGTTGATCAGAGAGTATTTGAGGCTCTTGATGTTCTCTTTGTCATGAAATAAATATCTTTTGTTTTGTTTTGTGTTATAAAGATTCAACAGTTGTTATATGGGTGTGCAATCATACAATGTCTTTGTTCTTGTGTTTTAGAGTGAAGGATGTCACCAACAAGGAAGTCCTGGGGATCCTGGTGTCCTACAGAGTCAAAGTGAAGCTGGTGGTGTCACGTGGAGCGTAAGAAAAGCACACACTCTTCCTCTCTCTCTCTCTCTCTCTCCTTTGTCTCTCTGTCTCTCTCTCAGGTTTGCACATTTGTTAGTCAGTGAGAAAAAGAGGCTATATTCTGGTTTCTGAGATGAGCATATGGTGGGCACATGACAAAACACAAATAAAGAACATAAAACCTTATCAGAATACTCAAGTGAATGTAAGTTAACACAATTTAATACTTACAACTAGAGATTGCGTTATGATTTCACCCGTGGTTTCCTTTTACACGTGATGCTTCTGAGTCACAGTAATCATGCTTTTCAGGCAAACACCAAAAATTGATTCTTGTCATCATCTCTCATAAAAGTATCAATCTCCAGCATGCAAAAATGTTTCTTTGCCAACACAAACCCATTTTTGATTTGTGCCACTGTGGCATGGCATGAACTGGAGTCAAAACAAAGCAAATTTTGGGGAAAATATAAACCATGGCCATATGCTAGTACCTGACTTAGGAGTCTAATTATGTTTAAATTATTCAGGAAAATAAAAAAACTCGTCTACTGGTATATTCTGTGGTAGTGTATTTTGTACATTTGTCAAGCCTCACTCAACAACATGGACATATCAGCTTGTATTAAGAGATACACATCATTTGGATTGGCTTAATTAAAGGAGACAGTAGTTCACCTGTCTAACATATGACTATACTAACAAAAATTAAAAAATACACAGCATCTTGTACAGAAGCCAGATCTCACCAGGAATGTTAAAAGATTCAGTTCCTTGAAGAGGCCAATTCACAGACAAAACATAATACCCAGCCCCTCTTATAGGTTGGCAGGACTAAAGACTTTTGTTCTAAAGACAATTGCAAGCAACAGGACAACATAGAAAGTAAGAGGATCAGAGTTTGGGAAGACATGCAGCATCCTAGAGCCGACAGTGAGGATGTTTAATTTCTACCTCAGTACCTGCGATACTCATACCATTTACAGGTCTACAGTGTCTCCTCATCACATTCGGTCCCAGCTCAGCTCGCTTGGTACCGCATTTGAAGTGATTAAAAAAAATAAAACTGTGCCACATACTAGGCACAATCTCCAGTGGAGAATGAAAAATCCAGGTAAAGTCGACTTGAGTCAACCAGTGAAAAAGACCTAAAAGAGCAGCATTCATCTTGGTACTGGAGGCCAAAAATTGATCTTAATTCCTGTAAATGTGTGTTGACTGGTTTAAAACAAGAATTACGATAATGACAAAGTCTGCTGCTCTCTGTCATACCATTTCCTTAAGTAATAGTGTCCTGGAAGGGAAGTGTTCTCACAAACACAGAGACTTTTGAATAATCCTCCACCATTTTCAAAAACACACACACTTACAGCATAGACAGATGTCCCCAAAAGATCGTTTTGTCTTCAGCTAAGCCCCTCCCCCACAAAGAAATCCTCTCTTTTTATAAACACAGACCCTGATAAGGTTCCTCAATGGCCATAAACTCTGCAGGGTTGGCTAAACTGATTACATATAGGGGCATGATTTAGAGTAAGACTCATTTAATACTAGGGGTGTAAATCACCAGTTTCATGACGGTACGATACGATATCGATTCTTTGGACAACTATACAATATTTGCCGATATCACAAAGTCTGTCACGATTCGATACGATACGAGTCAGGAACCTTTGATCGATTTAAGACGATATTATGTCCTCACTGAACACAATCAGCTACATTTAACCTGAAGCAAGAAAGAAATACAAAACAATTTTGATAGTTTTATTACTGAAATGTGGAACGATGTGCTGACCTTTGAGTATGATAGTTTATAGAGGATTATAACCATCTCTATGATCTAATCATGTTTAAAAATTAAAACAGGTTTAATTCAGGTAAGGTGCTTTTTTGCCCCCACTATTACCTTATGGGTCTATTGTTCCATTGTAATGTTTGTTTATTATATCAAGTAATGATGCAACACTGTAATAAAAATTACTGAATTATTATTTAAACTTTATTATTATTGACCTCCAACATTTGACCATGCTCTATCAAACCAAAAATGTGTAGCTTTGATTTGAATTAAATCCAAACATTCTCATATTCAAAATTAGAACTATTAACATAACTAACTTAATATTGATGATTTTGTTTTACTGTGATGCCTGATAACCACAGTTTGTATGGCCGTGTGATCAGACCTTGTTTCACTGTTTAATGGTCAGTGTGGAGGAGGAATGACACTAAGCTCTCGTTGTTTTACTTTCTAACTTTATGAAATTTCATGAATCAGTGCGCTACAAAATCAAATGAGATAACTCACTGCAGTCGTGTGATGATGCACTCCTGTCGTGCGTGCAGCAGGCATCCTCTGCTGTCAGGTCGACCGTATCTTACCCGGATACAGCAGAGCTATTTTATGGTTGGCCGATATGTCTGGCTCCCTTTTAGCTCTGTGATGCTAACAGCGTCTTGCTACACGTTCGCCTACAGCGGTGTTATTCGGTGGGCGCTAAACAGTACATTTTACAGCAGGAGAAATATCAGGCGTGGCGTGTCAGAGAGTGAAAAGGTTCAAATGTGTGTCTCATACGCTGAATGTGTGAGACGAGAGGAAACTTCAGAACGACGCGTGATTGGCCGGAAACAGACACGCATGTCCGGTCGGGATTTCAAAATAAAGGCGTACATTTAAGATCAAGATGATGATCGATGTTTTGACTTTACATCGATGTGATTGGATCATTGCTTAACCAATCCATGTATCGATATATATCAATGGATCATTACACCCCTATTTAATACCCAGGCAGATGTACAAGTAGATCTGCCTGGTGTATGTTTTATGATTTAAAAAGACCAAACTGAAAGATAATCGTTGCTTCCCAAGCTGTGTTGTTTTTACACCTGATAAATAAGGGCCTCTCTATTTGTTGATCAAATAAAATCTCATCAGGACTCCACCTTAGTGCTGCCCCACCTCAGCTTCCTGCTCTGTCTTGTTTCCTGTTGTCAGCATGTGTTGTCATGGTTGCTGTCTGCTTGTTGCTGTAGTTGCTCCTCACTGTGCTTGCTTCCACTGTAGGTTTGTGAACATGTTGTGAACGTGTCACCTCCTGCTTTTTATTTCACTCCCCTTTCCCTCTCCTCTCCCTCTCCTCTTCCTCCTCTGTGTTCGTGGCCTTTTTAAAAAAATTTGCTTCCCCACCCTGTGCCTTCCCCGTCCTCGCCCCCCCCTGCAGGCTGCTGCGAGGCGTGTTGGAGAGGTAAATGTGTGTGAACTGATACTGATTGCACACAATGGTTCAAAACCAAACCAGCCTCTGTTAATGTCATAAACAGTATGTAAGACCGGTCTGAAATAAATTTCTGAATATGCTAACTGACGGATAAACTTCCTCTGAATTAGAAAAAAAAAGTGGACTAAGTTGGTACAAAATTGTTATATGTGGTTATAGGCCAATCAGTCCCATTTAATAAAGCAAGAATTTTCAAAGCCTTAAATCAGCAAAATCTAACTGAACTGTGTTTGGTTTGCTTTCACATGCCTGCATAAAGATACAAAAATAATCTATATTCTTTCTGAATTTAAGTTATTTGAACTCTTCTAAGTAGTTGCAAATAGATTTTAAAATTCATAACTTTGTCTATTTTATTACCATGTCACACTAATTTAGCATGTTTTGTAGCTAATATATGTTGGATCAGAAAATGCGTACAATTGGGTGTGGAAGGGTTTAAAGTAATAATAATCTAATAATAGAAAAAAAGTAAACTGTTCAATAAATTAATCTTTTTTTTACTTCAGTAACCTGAAAATATATTTTTTAAACTGATTTAAGTTGTGAATTGTATTTGTACATAGCTCTACGGACATTTTTAAGAGTGACAGTACATTCATGTGGGTTTAACGTAAGCTGTTAAAAACAACAAAAAAATGCCTTTTTTAACTGCTGCCTGAAAAGGTTGAGATTTTACATGCATCATCACAATAGAAATTCAAGCAGACTGAGAAAAGGAAAAGAACAGAGCTGCAAGGGTTAAATACTCGTGCGACCTTAATTCTTGATATTCTGTTCATCAGGTATGAATGGATAAACCGTCCTGAAGTCTCTAAAATAGGACAGTCTTATCAACACTGGTCAGAGATCAGTTTCTCCTGTTTCAATTTGATATGAATCACATCATAGAGAAATTTTTGCTCTTGTCTTTATGTCTTTGGCAGTACATCTACGTTTATTCCATTATAAGCACTTCATTGACCTCCTGACAGAGTGTGTGCGGGGCTTCATTTCTCGTCTGTGTGTGTGTACATATGTTTCAGAGATGTGTCAGTGGAACTGCCCTTCATCTTAATGCATCCTAAACCTGTGGAGCCGCCCGTGTCACGCCCACAGTCAGGTCAGTACAAACACCTTTATCTAATCACACCTGTAAATGTGACTTTCCATCCATCCATCCATCCATCCATCCATCCATCCATCAGATCAAGACCTTAAAGCAAACTGGTTCTTTGTGAAGATCACACAGAGGACCTAAAAACACACTAACATACACTGTGCTACATCGAGAGTTACGTAACGCTTCATTCTTGTCTCTTGTTCTTCTTTATACACTGAATCTCCATGGAGACGAGATTCAGTTTCCACGGCAACAACTGTATGACATACTAATGTGTGTGTGCATGTTACAGCTGTGCCAGAGATGGACCCCCCCATCGACACCAATTTGATAGAGTTCGACACAAAGTGAGTATCATGTCCTCAGTTCAGTATATTTTAAGAACAGATACTTTCAAAAGCCACACTTCCAGTTTTTAAACACAAACAGTTATGTCCTCTTTTCATTTACTCATATCAGGTATACATGTGTTCGATTTGGTTTAGGACTAAATTCTTAAAACTTATCACAGAGCTCCCACCCGTTTATGGCTCCATTAACTCTGTGAACATGAAAACAGAAGATGAACACAGTCCAGACAAAACAGCCACACTCCCTCATTCTGATTCTTACTACATGTGCAGTAGCTTTGATTACAGCAGGAATCTGACATGTATAGCTTTTAACTCACCTCAGTGATACATTTGTATTGAAGATGGGAAAGTTATACAACTATGGCTCTTCTGTGATCTAAGGTGATGTCCACATGTAGGTAGTTTCGTTTTAAGTGCTGCTTCTATGTGCACTCCGTCCTTCTGTGTTTGGGGTCACTGGAAAGGCATATTTCAGTGAAGTCCTGTGGTGTGAAGATTTTTTTTAAAACTCCATTAAGGGTTGACAGGGAAGACAATAGCTGAGCCTAAAACAGCAAAATCTGCAACAGCCTGTCCTCTTGTGACATCACCCTTTTGCTGACTCAGCTGCTCCCTCACTCTGATGTGTTGACTGGAAACCCACGCCATGTCTGTGGCAATTAAAGACACACACAGAGCAGCCAGTGGATGAAATAATAGAGAAATGTTAAAAATGCTGAAAATTAAGGAAAAATAAATAAATAAAGAACCAAACAAAATAAACAGTCACACCAACAAAATACATACACAAATAATGTACAAAAATGAATAAGGGAATAAATAAATAAGTAAAAACCTAAAAAAATTAGAACTCTGAGTGCTCGGGACCAGCATGAATAGTGGAAACTTGGCATGAGATTAAAGTGCATTACAGGTATTCTGAGTACATTTACCTGAGGTAGTTGTTAGGCATGGCAGAAAAAATCAATTCACATGAGAATGTGGATTTTTTTGTTTGACGATTTTTAAATCAATTTTTTGTGGAAAAATCGATTTTTTTTTTCCAAATTTAAATGCTTCACTTTAGTCTGTGTTAATGAGCCACTTTTAAATGCGGTCCAGTCTTTTGAAGAGAGAGTATAAACAGCTGGTTAAAATATATTGCTGAATAAATCCTAAAAACGGACTCACATGTGATGTGTATTTTTCCTGATATTGTCTGCAGGCTTCATGTTTCATCTTTTTCGCTGGTGTTAAAAAAGCTAACTAAAGATTGCAAAAATCGGCAATATCGTAGAATCGCAATTTAAATCGAATTGGCAACTAAAGAATCGAATCGGGAGAAAAGCGTATCATCCCAGCCCTAATAGTTATGTACCGGTGCAAATGGGATTCAGACTTCTCTACGTCAGAAATATTTGGCATACTTTTTATTTTTTTCTCCTGATAGCTGAGGCTTAAAGGAACCAGATTCAGATGTGGAAAGGCGAGCCCATCATTGATCTGTGAATCACGTTGCCTTGTGCGTTTTAAATTCTGTTCTGTTATTTTGTTTTTTTTTTGTTTTGTCGTTTTAGTCATAAAACTTGAAATGCATCAGGCTGACATCAAGGCAGCAGAAATATCCTGATAGTCCTGGTTATCCTGAGAAAGTCTTTGACTTGATACTGCTTAAGGTTTTATGTGCATTTTTAAAAAATAAACTCCAATGTACTAAGAATAGCAAAAAATAACCTGCAATGGTTCATGGTTTATTTTTTGGCATCATGTGAAGACATCAATAATGCTTTTGTTGTGACGAAGATACTTCTGTCTGGATCAGTGAACAGTTTGAGAAAAGTATTGAACTGTGATTTTTTGGACTGTACTGTGATTTGGTACAGTTTGTAGTTACCAAGAGAAGCACAACTTGTCACTTTGAATTCCCTTTTAATTAAAAAGTACTTCAAAATGAATACTATTAAAGTGAAATAGGGATTTTTCTCTCCATTTCTGTGCCAAAGAATTTGTTTTCATCCGTGTAGAGTATGTGGTCCAGAACACCTCTGCTACAAACTCTAAAATCAGGATGATATTTTGACACACAGACCTTAAGAAAGCATTGCTCCTCCTGGGATTTTTAATTTATAGTGGGTCATGTTGAGATTTTATTGAAATTGTGTTTATTTGTTCAGCCTAAGTCTGGATAAAGCTTAAACAGAGGGATGAAGCAAAGCATCTTGGAGCACTTCAGTTTCCAGGCTTAACTTAAAAAAATACTGATGTCTTGTATTGTCCCGTCAGCAGCATCTCCCAGGACGATGACTTCGTCTTCGAGGACTTTGCCCGTCTGCGGCTCAAAGGCGCCGTGGACGACAAAGATGAGGACTGCTAGGAGCTCGCCAACCTCTTCATATGCTCGCTTTGAAGCCACACACACACACACACACACACACACACACACACACACTCACATACATTGTTCACCTAACATTCCCCAGTGGAGGGGGTGGATGAGGGCACGTTTGGACGGAGGCCTTGCGGGGCGTCGGTGGTGTTCTTCCTCTCTTGCTTTAGTCATTCGTCATGCTGCCATGCTGCCATTTCTCAACACCATCAGTCTCTCTGTTCTCTTTTTTTTTGTTTTGCTGAAAAACTTGTAAATGTGGAGCTGCTGCTGGATGGTCGATAGATCGAATCATCTGGAAACGGTTTAACATGTGAAGGAAAAATCTGATCTGCTGAAAGAAATGAAAAATAAAAAAACAGCCTGTAAGAAGCGTAGAAAGTATTTTTAAATTTTATTTTGAATGTTGACCGCTTCACCATCCTGTACAAACAGATTATATATTTGAAACATAGAAAAAATAGTCTTCTACGAGCTGTCAGATCGTTGTTCAGTAGTGATCGTTGTTTTCATTTTATTGAGTAAAAACTGTTGATGCTTTTCACACCAAGGCTGCAAGGGGAGAACACACCAACACACAAACACACACAGTCTTACACCGGCGACTCGTTTTCACCAGCATCCACTTGCCCGATTCACCAAACCTGCCGTCCATTTTGTATACAGTTTTTCACATTGATCAGTTATATCATCTGATGTTCACACAATCCTCCAGGTTTTAAAGAACTTTCCAGCGTTGATTGAGTTTATTTAAAAATGAAAGTTTTAGGTAACTCTTTGTTTTGTCATCACATTTTAAGCAAATAAGCTAAAAAAAAAAACTTTTTACAGATCTGCCTTTGAATAATTTCCTCTCCAGTTTAAGCTAATTTCTACCTGTGGAAACAAATATTCTTAATTTTCTAGTTGTAAAAATCAGATATGAAGGGTATTTAAAAGGTTTGCACTGTGGTTTGTTAAAGATGCTTGGCTATGTGTGGAGTCGTATCTTAGCTTTAGTTGCCCTAATTGCCATACTTGAATACCAGTTACTTTTGAAGAATGCAATTGTGACATGCTTAAAATGTTAAAGAGATAAAATGTGCATGGTGGAGACAGTTTGGAGGTGCTTGTCTGCTATTTTGTGCTTATGAAATCAAAAAGTTTCACAAAGACAGAGTGGTGCAGGAAAGAGTCCAAAGCACAAAAGTGAGTTAGCATTTAAGTAACTGCAGGTTTCAAGGCCATGGACTTTTACAACAGCCTTTCTGATAAATACCTGAAGTAAAGTTCATGTTAAGCTCATTTTAATGAGATTTTTAAGATTCCTTCGGCAACATAAAATGCATCCAACATTGCCCCACCTTTAAATTTTGAAATATTGTGGTGTTTTTAAAAAGGTGGCCGCTAGTGAATTGCTAACAAGTGCTACAGAAATGGCCAGGAACCCTGTTGCAACCATTTCTTATTGTTCTTTTAAAAAAAAGTAATTCATACACAATAGCTATGGACTTTCTTTGTAAATAGTCAAAGGAATGAGAACATTATCTGTTTTTGTTTCCACAAAACAACACACAAATGGCAGCATGGTGTGCTTTGAGTCATGTGTCTGATATTGCATGCCCTGTGATGTGATGTAACCATAGCACATGCGCAAAGACAATATGTTGTTAAGCCAGTGTGTTGAGGACCTTCTATTACTCAACTATCCTTATTAAAGGCACTGCATGGCACAATAAGAACCTTTTTTTATAGGTTTTAAGTTCAGGTGACACAGAGCTTCACATTATGCAACAAACCAAACATTAACTTTCAGGGATGGTTCGTTGCATTCAGATGGACACATAAGGTGCAAATATAGGAAGAATGTTTTTGTTAAAAATGTGTCTTTATTGCTCAAAAAGAAAGGAGATTTAGTTTGTGGAGGTTTTGATGGAAACTTGTGACAAGCTGTTTCAGTAAGTTTTAATGTTAAACCAAGACTAGAATGTTTAATGACCGAATGTAGAGAATTAAGACAAAGTTTGGAGTGAGTAGAGGGACCTGGGAAAGAATTTTTAGAATGTTAAAGGAGAAAATATCAAACTTTTTTAGTCCTAAAAAGCTAGATTTAAAGTTTTTCCCCAACAGAAAGGAGTTATATTACAAGAGACATAAGCATATTTGTGGTAAAAACTAGTAATGCACGCTATTATCAGCATGATAAAAATTTCTGCTGATATTTCAATCAATCAATCCGTTTTTATTTGTTCATAACAAGTGTTATTTTAAGGCACTTTACAATATACACATCTTTGTATACATATGTATGTATATATATCAACCATGGATAGATAATGTTATTCTAATATTAACATTGACGTCTATAATGATCATATACTGGAGAGGAATGAGATTGATATCAGCATCTACTTGAACTGCCATTAAATTGGGTTAAACTGATTTAAAAGTATGTGTATTTCCAGCTTTACATTTTACCAATGAATATATTCCTTGTTGCCTGAAATATCAACAGAATATATGAATGTCATGTAGGGCTTCACCTCATTATGTCCTCATTCCTAAATTTAAAATGTATCAGTATTTGTGGGGCAGGTATGGCAGAGTGGGTTGCAACTGTGCACTAAGTATATATTTTGGCTTTCATCCTACTTTCAGTGTGTTTTTCTCTACCCACTCCCCCCTCTTTCCAAGTCTATACACTGTCTCTGTTACTAATAAAACACCAAAAAATATATATTTAAAAATCAACAGTATCATTTGTAAGGAAATAAATGTTGTTTTTCTGGTTTCACATCAGTAACAAATAGACTGTCACAATGAAAGGAACGAGTAGGTTTTAATCATACTCTTGACAATATTGTCATGTTATATGTTGTTGTTGATATGGCTATCAGGGATATGTTCAAAATAGCACACAGAGGCGAAATATCAATATTCTGTATCCCCATTATAAATTTCTCCTAAAGAAAGGCAAAATTTGACAAGAATTTGCACAAACTTTGTGATTAATTAAAAAGCTCAAGACAATTTGATTGTGGTTCCAATATTTGAAGAGGTTTCTTGCGGATTAGTTCTTTCGTAGGCTAAAATTATGCAACAAAAACCCATGAAAATAGAATCTCTTTTGTTTTGATATCACAGTAGTTGCATATTAAGAGGGCAATGTTTTTTGCACAAGCTGTGCTCTTAAGTCTGTCATCATTGCTGTTTTCCATTCTCCCGCAAACAAAACCTCTCTGATAGAGTAACTGCATCCTGCTAGTGTACCTGACAATGGAGATACTCAATTCCAGAGTGTTATCATGCAAGCACCCAAAGCTTTAGTGTCCCTGTAGAAAAACAAGTGGTCACTACTTCCTTGGCTGTAATTGTTGTTATGTAATAAACGTGGCCTGAAGTAGGCATGCAGTCTGGTTTGACCAAATCAAGCCCATAAATGATGCTTTTGTACTTGTTTAGCTGACTCATCTCAGCTTAACTACTCAGTTTTGGTCCTAGACTCTTCATTTTACATTCCACCATACACTTCAATAATTCCTCTTTTAGATAGGCGTGGTCAGTATAGCACATCTGTGTCAAAATGTGATGTTCAACACAACAATGGGGGACATGGAGGTGATAGTGTGGCGTTTTTTTTTTGTGTCTGTGGCTTTTTGTCATAGTAAAGAGACAAGTTTTGTTCCAGAGACAGTTGCAATCAGAGAGACAGAATACATTATGAAAATGAACACCAAAAGGGTTTGATTTCCATGCTGGACATCCCACTGGTGACATTTATGCTGCGTTTCATTAACCTTGGAACTGGGAAGAGGGTAATGGGAATGATGTCATCTCCGAGTTATCAGCATTCCACTAATAAAGTTTGAAAAACTTTGTTAGGTTATTGTTAGCCATTGTGTTAGCCGTTGTTAGCATACCCTGCATCATAGTTCACAAATACCACATGAAGAATGTAAAGAACACTATGGCAACACTTCTATAAATGAAAGTTGAACAGTACTGTGCATAATGGCTGTAAAAATGGCCATAAAAACTAGTCAGAAGTGCAAATGAACAGAATCTTGCTGGAGCTTAATAACTGGTTAGACTGGGGGCAGCCATCATCAATTGTCAACCTCGGGGGTAGTGAAGATCCCCTGAGTTCCTAGTAGGACATTCCGACCACGTTCAGGGGGGCGTTCCAGTATCTCCCACTCAGAACGCAGGAATCCCGACTTCCAGCACAACTGGAATGCAGCACCAAAGTGGTGATCCTCTTTGGTCATTGACACCACGTTGTCAGTTGGCTCAGTTTGTTTAAGCCGCCACCAAAGAGGATACCAAAAATCCCTTAGTATGAGACCTAATGGAGTCAAGACATGTCGAACCAAAATTTATCAGGAAAAGGTTTTCAAGGTCAGTTAAACTGCCTCAAAATAAACTGTTGACAGTGTGACGAAGAGGCTTTCAACCTGCATGTTTTATTTATCTGTTTGGTTTACTCTTAGAAAAGGTCAAATGTCCGTTTTTCAGCATTTCAGTTGAGCTGTTTCATAATTTTGCACATGGTTTTAAAGAAGTTTCAATCACATAGTGGCTTTTTCTTGGTTGTATTCTTTATCATAACTCTTATTTTCATTTTTTTCCATTTTGTCTCAGGTAATTTTGTTTCAGGCACGACTGGTTGAGTTCACACTTGTTGCACATTATTTCAAACTATTACTTATTTTTCCTATTTAAGTTTGTGAAAGCCACTCAGTGAAAAACAATGATTCAATGCTTCTTTGGATACCTAAAAACCGAAAATAAACTCATCACGCTGGAAATGTTTTAATGAACCTAAACCAAGTGTGAACCTGTGTTGGACTTATAATTCCTGACTTGTTACAATCGTTCAATCTCAATCTCTCTCAATCAATTTCTTCCATTCACATTCTTTTATAAACAGATAAAAGATACTTCTTCAGTTTTTCAACCCACAGTTTCTTTCACTCAATAAAATAGTACTTCCAACTTCACATTAAACTCTGCTTGACTGGTCTGCTGCAGGTTTGAACCTCCAAACTGTCGACTTTAAAGGGAAACACTGGTGTGTGTACTTGCTCCTTAACGTCTTTCTCTGTATAAAATCCTTCAAGACACAAAAATAACTCACTAAAATAATCTGTTATGGATATTGATTGTTTTTGTTTTCTAGGTAATCTTGTATCGTGTCATCGTGCCTTCTTTATCTCTTTGTTGCCAATTAGACACAACCCAGTCACCGCCGCTTCATTTTTTTGTATTTTCTGTGACTGAAAAAGTAGACTTCATAAGCTCAGATCTGTCACTGCTCTCACTTTTTGATGAAACCTACTTTGACTGGTTTTATGAAATTCCTCAGATGTATTTTATGGTTTTATTTTTTATCTGAATTTAGTTATCCTTAAAGTCAATATTTGTAATAATTACCAAAAAAATGATCCTTATCTATTTGATAATTGTGGCTCTTCTTTTGTTATGAAAATAAATTCTTGCAGAAAGTAATGCCAAGTGTACCACTTGCAATCCAGGACACCAACATAAATCAAGTTACCTTCAAGATGAGCAAAACCTCTGCTCACAACATTTCACATGACCACAGAAGCAGAGGTATATGACACAAAAATAGAAATGCACATGAAGTTTCACCCCTGTTCTCAAATACGTTGAAAATATTGGTTTTAGGATGACAATATAAAGTTCTTGGTATACAGGTAGTAAAGTTGCTGAAATCAAGAAAGTTCAGAAAGTTCCGGTTTGAAAATGGGAGAGGTATTTTTGAATGTTACATCCCTGAATATTGTCTGTCAAGTGGAGCACTTTTCATCATTTTACCCCTTTGAAAATAGTTCAAATATTAAACAGAAGCATTTCAGAAGCAGGAGACAAAGAGGCCTGCATATTGTAGAAATATATATTATTAAATACAATATATCATATGTATATCAGGAAATATACACTTAAGTTTGGGACATATATTCAGGGACATTTTGCTGTTTTCCTATTAGTTTTTGCCTATTTACAACCTGAAGTTGTGTCTTTACTTCAACAAAAACAAACATTTATATTCAGTTCAACTGCAGGTACAGTTAATGGTTCAACCAACTCCAAGCTATTATGAATTCATCAATGCTGACATCTATCTCCTGTCATGACCAAAAAAAAATGTATTTTTACTTTTTTTTTTGGATCTGTTTTGTTTGCAAATGTTCTTTATTCATGATCCATGTTTTGGTTTTGTAAAGACAAAAATCTACAAAGCAGTTTCCCAAACTGAAAAAATATTGTCAATTTTTTTGTATTTTTTCAATTTTGTTAGCTGTGGTTTGACTCCTGTTCCACTTTCTTGAAGCAGTACTTTTATGAGCAGTATTTTGTAAACCTACAAAACATTTTAAATTTCATTCTCACGTCATACAGAGGGCTTTTTGGTCAAAAATAATAACTTTCCATTGCTGATCCTAAATTTAATATATAAAGATTTCTCTCTAACTTATGGTGGTTCTGCCCCTTTAACATATTTCAATGTGATTTACCAAATTTATGCTTATCTTTGTGCCATGAATAGTTCAACTTCCATTAAATCAGACCGTAAATGTAATGTATGGAAACCCAAAAAGGATATTCACATGAGAACTAGTTTGACTGATTTTCCTTAAAAAGAAGTGAATTATTGAAATACACTTGCTCATAAGGAGACAGCAACTTCTAAAGCTACAATTCTCACTTTATCTTGTCATATTTGTTTGGCTTGTTCTTTTAAGTCATGCTCTTCTTTGTAATAATTATTTTTTTATTTTTCTTTGACGAAGTATTTTTTATTTTTTATAATTTTCAATTTAAGATTATGAAAGTGCCATGAAGTGACAGCAAGTATAAAACAAGTTGCATTGTGTGCTTTATGTCACTGCTTTAACAGTAAAACTGCACACTTGTGACTATTCTTGCAAAAATAATAACTGCATCAAAGTTTTAACTCTACTACCCTTGCTTGTTTGTCATTTTTTCTGTTTGTTTTTTTAATAATCTTTTCTATATCACTTCTAGTATCCACTGGTCCTTAGTTGACAAAAACTTTTACATAATATTGTAACTTTACCCCCAATATTTTTACTTTATCCTCCTTCTTACATTGTCCTTACATCTGAAAATGTCAAAGAGTTTTTGCCAGAATTTATGAATTTATTGCTGAACTTTGGAAGTTCGCCCCTAAAATTCAAATCAAAGCCTTTTTGTTAGGAGTGTTACTATAAATGATATTGAATATAGTCCTGTTTATTTGATTTAGTATTCCATGATAGTATAAACAAATTGTTAAGTAAAGTGCCATTACAAGTAGCTCAGACTTTAAGAGGACAATCAAAGAAAATCTTTTATGACAATACTTTGAAAAGTGGTAATGAGAACTTTTTTAGTTTAATACATCAACTCATCAAATGGAAATGTGCTGTTGTCAGAGATGATACAGTTAGGAGAGCAACCCAAATGTACGTTTACAGAACATTTGAGCACATTTAGGTGAACAGCCTCTTACAGTCTCAATAGTTCTCAAACAAAACAAACATCACCAGTGTTTCTCTTCTCGTCCACCTCCTCCTCCTCATCTGCGTCTTTATTTTGAAAATTCTCACGAGACCTCAGACATGTGAAGGACTTATTAGCTCGTCTTTGTCGTCTCTCTCTCTTTTTCTCTCTTAGTTCATAAAAGTCAAACGGTTTTGGGAGCTTCAGGCGTCGTCATCATAGTCATATCATTAAATACTTTTGTGCTTTTCTCCCCAAAAATAATTTCTCAAAAAAAAAAACTGCACAGATCAACATTTCACACCTCACGTGAGCACTGCACTTTTATTGGACGAAAAACAAACCCACAGAACTGCAGATCTTTTCCTATTTTTACTGAGTTCAGGAGAAGAAGGCTGATCTTTTTTTAATGCTTGGCCATTTTATGAAAATGCTTGTGTCAAGTTTTTAGACGTCACATACAGTTTATTTTGAATTATTTTGATCTAAAAACTGGCAAACTCCCCACCACCCTTCATCCTTCGCTCCGTCACCCTCGAAGTGAAGAAGAAGAAGAAAAAACAAACTCAGAGCATGTTTTTTGGTTTATTTTCTGATCTCCGAGCAGTGCTGTGAATCGTACGAGCTGTGATTATGTCCTTATTTTGTCGTGCATATGTGGGGTAACTTTGCTTAGTGTGAAAATATTTTGACAAGTGCCACGCCCCGGCCTGTGCGATGCTTACCATAATGTCTATAAAATACAGGCAGTGATTTTTTTTGCTGGTGGCACCAACACCAGAAAAAGATAGAGTTATTATGATTATTATGCTTCTGATTATTATTATTATTATTATTATTATTATGGTGACTATTATTATTATTACTTCTACTGTATCATCATTGCGACCCATGATTATTCTCATAATCATTTAAGAGTCTATTGTTTTGACATGTATTTTTTATTTTTGAGATTTTTATTTTAGTTTTCTTTTTATTATTAAAGGCAAAATGAACTAACAGACTGTGCTCATGTGTGATTATTGAGTTAACAGGTGTCATGGCTGTAAGACTTTCTGAGTGTAAGTTTGTGGAAAGCTTGATCATATAGATAAACTCCAGTGAATAAATTTGCTCATTACAACAACAACCACTTTGCCTTTTTTGCAGCTTGAGGTGTCCTAATATGTTGGAAAATTTCCCTTTTATAATGACAAAGCCGGAAAATGTGATTTAGTGGCCATATTCTGCATTATATTTGCAAACCAACCAAAACATGAGACTCAAAGTCGTCTCTCCTGGGTTTTAGTATTAACGCTTCATTTTGCAGCTATGTTTTCTTATGCTACTATCATTAAACTCTTCCTTGAAATATTTTAGCCTTTTAAAATACTCTTAACATCAGAAACCAAGTGGTGTAATGCAGTGGTTCTTCACATAAGGCACACTAATGATAAAACATTTTGAGGCACAGCATTATCCAAACTGTTGCAAAAGAGTCTCTTTCACATGAGCGACAATATTGATATTCTGGACATATTACCTCTGCCAAAGCCGTTATGTTTTTGGCCCCATCTGTCTGTTTGTTAGCAAGATTACACAGAAACTACTGAACTTTTTTTGCTGAAATTTTCAGGAGATGTTGGTCATGACCTAACTTAAAAATTATTCGGTTTGGATGATGATCCAGATAACTGCCATTAGTGAACAATCATTTTTGCTCAATTACTGGCAAACTATTGATACATGATTCTGAGTGCTATGTGTAGGTTTCGGGGTCATTGAATTATGATGGTAACTTTATAATGGAACTACTGCTTATATCGATGTGGACAAAAATGTTGGTACCCTTCCATTAAATGAAAAATAAAAAATTGTTCACTGAAATAACTTGAAACTGACAAAAATTTACTAAAAATTAACTAAAGAAAATCAGAAATTGTCTTTGAATAGTGATTCAACAGAATTATTAAAAAGGAAAAAAAAAAAAAAAAAGGAAACTGGCCTGAACAGAAATGATGGGACCCCTAGAAGAGTAGAAGATTGAATATGATTTGACCGTAGGGACATGTTAAACTGAGGTACATGCTGTCCAGCGTTTTGAAAAACTCCACTCTGGACACTGGTTTCAAAAGTTTGCGGATTTGAGCACTCTGCATAGAGTTCCCATGTAAACGCAAGGCCAAAACGCAATAAAAACTTATGGGATTTATGTCAACCATCATTTTTTGTCCAGGCCAGTTTCATTGTTTTGGTGTGTTTTGATAATCCTGTTGAACCACAATTCAAAAACAATATCTGATTAATATTAACTGATTTTCAGTATTTTTTTTATGTATTACTATTTTTATCAGTTTCAAGTTATTTCACTGACCATTGTGGGTTTTCCTTTCTTTAACCGTAGGGTGCCAATATTTTTTGTCCGTGTTTGTACAAAACCCAAAACCAGGGAAGTTGGCACTGACAAGACAAGATATTTAATGTTCGAACTGAGAAACTTTATTTTCTTTTGCAAATAATCATCAACTTAGAATTTAATGGCAGCAACACATTGCAAAAAAGTTGGCACAGGGGCATTTTTACCACTGTGTTGCATCGCCTTTCCTTTTAACAACACAGTAAACGTTTGGGAACTGAGGAGACCAATTTTTGAAGGTTTTCGGGTGGAATTCTTTCCCATTCTTGTTTGATGTACAGCTTAAGTTGTTCAACAGTCCGGGGTCTCCGTTGTTGTAGTTTACACTTCATAATGCGCCACACATTTTCAATGGGGGACAGGTCTGGACTACAGGCAGGCCAGTCTAGTACCCGCACTCTTTTACTATGAAGCCACGCTGTTGTAACACGTGCAGAATGTGGCTTGGCATTGTCTTGCTGAAATAAGCAGGGGCGTCCATGAAAAAGACGTTGCTTGGATGGCAACATACAGTCATGGAAAAAATTATTAGACCACCCTTGTTTTCTTCAATTTCTTGTTAATTTTAATGCCTGGCTCAACTAAAGGTACATTTGTTTGGACAATTATAATGATAACAACAAAAATAGCTCATGAGAGTTTAATTTAAGAACTAAGAACTATTCATTTTCCATGGTTTTCTTGATAATAACCAAAATTACTTAAATTCTTACATCAATAGCTATGGCATTGTACCGCCAAAAACACTACTTTTAAGCATTCCATGTTTTCTTTTCTGTTTGCTTTAAACACATGAAACACACAAGAGTTAATACTTGATTGTATAACCATTGTTTTTGATGACTGCAGCCATGCGTCTTGGCATGCTCTCCACCAGCTTCTGACATTGTTCTGCTGTCACAGCAGCCCATTCCTGTTGGACAAATTCAAACAAATTTTCTTTGTTTTTGGGCTTGTGGTTCTCCATTTTGAGTTTGATGATTTTCCACAGGTTTTCAATTGGATTAAGATCTGGTGATTGAGCAGGCCAAGGCATGGTGCAAATGTTGTGGTTCTCCATCCAGGCTTTAACTGACCTTGCCGTGTGGCAAGGGGCATTGTCTTGTTGGAAAATCCAGTCATTCGAGGCAGGAAAGAGTTTTCCAGCTGATGGAGGAAGACTGTTTTCAAGGGTAGTCCTGTACATGACCTGGTTCATTCGGCCTTCACACATTTGCATTTGCCCTGTTCCACTCAGACTGAAACAACCCCAGATCATGACTGATCCACCCCCATGTTTTACTGTAGGGGCAAGACAGTCTGGGTTGTAAGCTTCTCCAGGCTTCCTCCTAACCAGTAAGTTGGCTGGAGTGGGCATCAATTCAAAATTTGATTCATCACTGAAGAGAACCTTAGCCCAATCATCAACAGTCCAATCCTTGTGGTCTCGAGCAAAGAGTAACCGGGCCTTCCTCTGCCTTTCATTGATGAAGGGCTTCTTGCGTGCTCTGTGTGACTTCAAACCAGCTTCAACAAGTCGGTTTCGAACTGTCCTTGCTGAACAAGTCACATTTCTCGACAGTGCCCACTCATTTTAAGGTCCCTGGAGGTCTGACCGATTCCTGACACAGGAACGGATGAGTGCACGGTCATCTCGTGGGGTAGAAAGACGCTTTCCTGCCACGGCCAGGTAGCAATTTGGTAGTGCCATGTTCAGCTTGTTTTTTTTGTTGTAATGAACGGCTGTCTTGGAGATCTTCAGTTTTTTCGCTACCTGTCTCTCACTCATGCCAATTTCCAGCAGTGCCAAGATGGCTGCCTTTGTGGCTTCACATAATTCTTTTGTTTTAGGCATTATGTGAGAGCTGACAACTTCTGAGTTGTGCTACGGCTTGAATGTAAGCAGGAAACCACTCTAGGCCTTTGCATGTGCAGTGCTGCTTGTGACATGAAATGGCCTCTTATATACCCTGGGAATCAATTAAGCTTAAGAATGTCAAATAGGACATAAAGTATTATGTGACCAGCTGCATTTTTTGTTGTGTTCATTGTATTATACGTTTAGTGGTACCAGATATTAGAATGAACAAGAAATTGAAGAAAACAAGGGTGGTCTAATAATTTTTTCCATGACTGTATGTTGCTCCAAAACCTGTATGTACCTTTCAGCATTAATGGTGCCTTCACAGATGTGTAAGTTACCCATGCCTTGGGCACGAATACACCCCCATACCATCACAGATACTGGCTTTTGAACTTGGCACCTATTACAGTCCGGCTGGACACAACGACCACAGTTTCCAAAAAAAAACTGAAATGTGTACTGGTCAGACCACAGAACACTTTTCCACTTTGCATCAGTCCATCTTAGATGAGCTCGGGCCCAGAGAAGCCAGCGGCGTTTCTGGGTGTTGTTGATAAATGGCTTTGGCTTTGCATAGTAGTTTTAACTTGCACTTACAGATGTAGCGACGAACTGTAGTTACTGTCAGTGGTTTTCTGAAGTGTTCCTGAGCCCATGTGGTGATATCCTTTCCACATTGATGCCGGTTTTTGATGCAGTACCGCCTGAGGGATCGGAGGTCACGGGCATTCGATGTTGGTTTTTGGCCTGCCGCTTACGTGCAGTAATTTCTCCAGATTCTCTGAACCTATTGATGATAATACGGACCGTAGATGATGATATCCCTAAATTCCTTGCAACAGCTGGTTGAGAAATGTTGTTCTTAAAATGTTGGACAATTTGCTCACGCATTTGTTCACAAAGTGGTGACCCTCGCCCCATCCTTGTTTGTGAATGACTGAGCATTTCAGGGAAGCTGCTTTTATACCCAATAATGACACCACCTGTTCCCAATTAGACTGTTCACCTGTGGGATGTTCCAAATAAGTGTTTGATGAGCATTCCTCAACTTTCTCAGTCTTTTTTGCCACTTGTGCCAGCTTTTATGAAACATGTTGCAGGCATCAAATTCCAAATGAGCTAATATTTGCAAAAAATAAAGTTTACCAGTTTGAATGTTAAATATCTTGTCTTTGCTGTGTATTCAGTTGAATATAGGTTGAAAAGGATTTGCAAATCATTGTATTCTGTTTTTTTTTAAGATTTACACAACGTGCCAACTTCACTGGTTTTGGGTTTGTAGATGTAACAGCAAAATATGTGAGCTACCTTAGAGCTACCTTATTAAAGAATTACAAACCTCTATAATACTATAGTCACTCTGGTTACAGCAGTTAAATTGGGAATTATTAGGGTTTCTCTCTGTTCATGTTAAATTTCAACTCATTACAGTGACAGTTCATCTAAAATCAGCAAACTCCTTTTTCTGAGCTTATCTTGACATATCGTAGTGACCATATGTGAGCTTTTCAAATTGGAAAATTAACTTCAACTCTGCCAATTTCTGAACATATTTTAACAATGGTTTAATATTTTTTACAAATGGGACTCTGAGTTCTCAGAGCTTTGTTCAAGCTGACAGTCAGAAGCGTTTTGGTTTATTTTCTGCTCTATGCTCATTTTTTTGTTTTTGTTTTTCAGGTTTTAGAGATGTTGAATAGGGTTTCAATCCCATGCTCACCTGTTTATTCTGTTAAATGCAAAACTTTCTAAGGTTTTATAGGGATTTTCAAGTTGCAGAAGTTGCATTTATACACAGAAATTGAAGCATAAAAAAGTAAGTATCAAATGCTACTGCTAAGTTTTAGTAATAACACATGGCTGTCCAAACTCCCAAGTCAATTTCTGGCACTTCTTGAGGCTTCACCAGTCCATTGAGAACCAATGATGTAATGAAATGTCTCCAGGTCATTCAACACCAGTGTAACAGTGACCACATTTATAAGACAATAAGATGAAATATTTCAGCCAACAACCTATTTAACAACCCGTCTCTATAGCTAATCTATGGTCAGTGAGTCTGTGCCACGTCAAGACTTTTTTTAGTGAACAATCTTTTGAGGTGCTCAGGTAATAGGCCAGTTTGTGTTCTCTGTTTAGGGCCAAATAACATCTTAATATGCTTTGTTTTTGGGTTGCTTCTTCCAGATTTTACACAAATTTTTTTTGTTGGTTAATAACTTGATTTGGTGTAATTTAAGGGGTACTGGGTCTCAAACTGATTTGTTTTTCTGTGTGTGTGTGTGTGTGTGTGTGTGTAAATGACCCACCAGCATCTCCTTAGCTCGCAAATGGGTCCTGGCTCACAAACTAGGAAGCTCTGCTCTACAGGATTCAAGTTTCCAATACCTTTTCAACACCCGTTATCAAAAGATACAAATGCTGTCTTCTTGTAACCTGACATGCCAGATGGACAGTTCATATCTGCCACGGAAATATGTCATTAGTCCATCTGAGAGAGCCTTTGGAAAATGTTTTCAGGGGCAGAACCTTCAAAAACAGCAGCTTGTGACTGGACGATTGTTTGGCTTGTCACACTCATCACAGACCAATCCACATCAAGAAACGTTGCTTTGTGTGACGTAGCAGCTCACGCTGTTGGTAGCCGTTAGCTTAAACTACCTTAGACGATCGTCCTACATTAAAGTTATACCACAAAGATATGTCATTAAACACTTAAACGTGACATAAACCTCGCCAAAGACATTTCCCACAAAATTTTCCCGGTAAACTTATGAGAGCATATTTTGCTAAGAATCACTGAGTAACCATGACGACCATAGACTAACCGGCATGTCCATAGTGGATTTCCGCGTTCCCTCCCAGTTTCCCAACAGCATTCCCTAGTCGAGACAAGAGCAAAAACATGATTTCTCAAAAGAAAAGCTTCAAGTGACGTTATTTGCTCCTCTTTCAAAGAACAAATTTAGCCCATTTCCAATTTAAAAAAAAATGCAGATATTGAGACTGCTTCACAAGCTGCCATTGTTTTCAAACATGCAGTCACTTCCTGTTGTTGTCACATCCACAGCTCCCACATCTCTTCCCTGATTGGGCCTTAAAGCATTTAGTTGAGTAAAGTCGTTGGACAATGGAAGTTGGCAAGACGGGTATGCAGGATTTCAGACAATGAATCAGGCAGGTTCGTCTGCTCTGCAAGGCTCGACTTTTTGATGATCAAAAATATAATAATGAAGTTTTTAAAAAGCAACAGATTGAGTAATCTTGTAAATCAGAGAGAGCGGAAGTTGTGCAGACTCATTAGCAGTGAAGTGATCAGACAGTTTGGACATTGGTCAGCAGAACAATCTGATAATAAAAAAATAACATGTTCAGTTTTTAGTGTCTAGGACTACTTTTGCTGACACTATGTCAGACTGGTATTGATAGTTCCACTATATAATTGAATGACAACCACAGCCTGTTTGCTCAGGTGCCACTATAAAACATAGGTTCTTGAAGATTTTCTCTTCAAAGCAGCTGGAATAAGAACAAACATCTCAGGTTTGATTTTAATGTATTTTTATTGTAATCAGTGAAACACCAGAGTGGTGTGAATCTGTCTGTAGACTGATTAAACTTGTCTGCTCCAGTGTAGGATGACTTTTCAGTCTTCTTTTTGTAAAACAAATATTTAAGAAAACTAAACCAATATGATCACATCGGTTGTAGTGAGAACAGAGGAGAGGGTCAGTCTGTTTCTAAAAGGTCAGAAAAATGAGAGCTGTGAGGAGTCATGTCGTCATAAAGCGTCAAAGTCATCGTCGTCTTCGTGTTTCCTCTTCAGCGACTCTCCCGCTGAGTTCTGTGAAACCATGTTGGTGGTGATGAGGATGTTTTTAGAGCCAATCAGAGACGGGTTGATGAGGACGTTGGAGACGGCTGGCGTGGCTGGTGTCGCTGTGGAGACAAGATCAGGAAGGGTTATATTTATATGTTTTCTTATTGAACAAATTCCAGGTAATTGCAGACAATCGTTAATTGTTCATCAAAGAGTGAAATCTAACAAAATTGAGCTTTCAAAGTAAGGTTGCAAAACGTTTGTTCCCAACAATTTTACATTATGAAATCAATGTGGTTTAACTGCACTTCCAGAAAGTGCAAAAGCATAAAAAACACAATTTTTATAACAAGCTCCTAATAGCCAAAGAACGAATTATACAAAAAATGGCTCTTCTTGTTGCTTTTATATCAAAGAATTCATAATACTGTTTGATAGTAGTATAATATTTAAATTCAAAATTAATATGCCATGCTCACATCTCTGTTTTCTCAATTTTTTGGCATTTCACACAATTTGATGACATTTTAGATTCTTGATTTGAAAGAGGATTTTACACATACTGGGTACTTTATTAGGGTACACCTGCTTAATTTCACACCAACACAAATAACAAATTAGCCAATCACATGGTATCACCTCTGTATTTTGGCACGTAGATAATGTCAAAACAGTGAAGTTTAAACTGGGCATCATAATGGAGAAGAAACTTAACTTCGAAGAACAGTAAAACAAAATTTTAAAAAAGACAAAATATCCAGTGAGCAGCAGGGCAAATATGCCTTGTTGACGCCAGAAGTCAGGTGATAATGGCCAGAATGGATGGAGGTCATAAGGGCAATAGGAACTCAAATAAGCACTTGTCACAACCAAGGTAAGCAGAAGACCATTTCTGAACACACGACACGCCCGGTCATGAAGTAGATTGACAACAGAAGCAGCTGACCACATCAGATGCCACTCCAGTTTGCAAAGGACAGGATACTAAGGCCACAGTTCAGACAGCATCATCAATAGTGGATAAGAGATGATTGTAAAAATGTTTTCTGGTCCGATGAGTCTGGATTTCTGTCATCCTGATGACACGTTCTGAGTTTAGTGTAAACATAATGAAAGCATGTATCTATCCTGCCTTGCAGGCAGCTGGTGGTAAGTGTACTGGTGTGGGGAATATTTTCTCAACACACTTTGGCCACTTACCGTAAATACAAGCTGGCTTAAACCCCACAGCCTGAGTACTGTGTTGCTGACCATGCCCATCCCTTTATGACCACAGTGCACACGTTCTCTGACAACACTCCATGTCACAAAGCTCAAATCATCTCAAACTGTTTTCTTGGCAAGACAATGAGTTCACTGTTCTCAAGTGGCCTCCACAGTCACCTGATCCTGATTTCAATAAAGTTCCTTTGGGATGTGGTCAAAAGGGAGATCACTTATCATGAATGTGCAGCGGACAAATCTGCAGCACCTGTGTGGCGCTGTCATATCAACATGTACCAACATTTTTGATGAATGTTTGCAGCATCTTTTTGAATCTATGCTCCAAAGAATCATGGCAGCTCTCCAAGTAAAAGGGGGTCGAACGTGGCACGACATGTACCTGTTCAGTTTGCCACTGAGTGCATATTCTATTCATTTTAAAAGCTCTTTGCACATTTATATTTAACTTTTATAATTTAATTTCAAATACTGCTGATATTGTTTTGTAAGCTCTGGCATTAAATTACACTATAAAAAGAGACATGGGACTTAGCAGGATCTTACTGGTTTTGGTGGTGACTGTCTGGGAAGGTGGTGGGATCTGAACTGTGAACCTCTGACCCGCAAGAGACACAGGAGCACCGACTTTAGTTGTGACAGCCTGAACAGATGGTGTCCCTGAAAGAGAAAAAAAAAAACTGCTGATAAAAACCACAGACACTGACATGAAACTAGAGGTACTTTTAAAAACTCATAACTAGATTTAAGAACCCTGGTTTCTATTTCTGTGAGATGCCTCTCTTAGTTTGAGTGCCTACATATCTTGAAGTCCCTGTATCAGACCACAGAATTTTACCTTGAATTTGATTTAACAAGAAAGATTCGTAATCTGCACCCTGCCGTAACCTTCACACTGACCGCCAGTGTTCTTATGTAGGGCTGCAATGATTAATCAACATTATTAATTACATTGTTGAAGCGAAAATTTAAGTGACACTGCATTATTGTTGTAAATTGCTGTATGAAGTGCTGGGGGCAGTATCGCTCGCTGTTGACATTCTGCAAGGAAACAGAGAAGAAGAATGTACCAATATTGCAGAATGAACAGAAGAAGCTTAGAAACTTCAACCTAAAGTTTCAAAAGTTTGGGAACATTTCACTGAAAATAAACCAGCGAAACATGTTTAATGCAAACTCTGTGAAGCTCAGCTTTCATTCCATGGCAGCACCACAGTAATGCACAAACACCTTAAATGCCGACACCCCAGAGCTGCTGTATCATCACATATCCCAGAGAGGTGAGTTTACAAATACCGTTGATACCTAATATATTTTTTAAATTACATTGCCATGACCTGGCTTGTAGGCCATGACAAAAATGGTGAGGTACAAGTTTGTAGTAAACGCTAGTTCACTTACGTTAATGCGTTCTTTATGGCAGTAATCAGTGAATTACAGGCGAAGCTGCTTTGACATAACTTCGTTTCACCCCCTGTCGGTACTAGGGATGGGACGATACACTTAAAACTCACAATATGCTGCACCTCTTATGCCCGGGTCACGATACGATACGTCACGATACAATATCAAAAAAGTAAAAAAGAAAAAAATATTACTGTGTAATTACAACTTATTTATTTTTGTTTGAGTTGCACACAGGAAAACACAAGGCCTAACAGGCCAAACACAAACAGTAACACTCTCTCTAACCCTAGAGCGGTTAGAGAGAGTGTATGCTAATGAGCGGTAGGCTCGTTTTCGCCCGGGTCATCTTTACATTCTTATGGTGATGCTGAAGGTCGTCTTTGTCTTTTTTTTTTGTTCAAAGTCTTTTTATTTTATTTTGTGTGTTATTGCAGAGAGAACAACATAAACAACAGCAAACAAATAGGAGAGCCGGGGATTAAAAAAAAAAACAACAACAACTGTGCCCCTGTCCTAATTCCCCCTCCCACAATACAGGGTCATCAATATTCAGTCAGACAATCAAAAAAAAATAATAAAATAATAATAATAATAATAATAATAATAATAATAAACTAAAATAAAATAAATTAAAACAAAATAAAATAAAAAGTTAATAAATAAATATATGTTTTCCATGTATATGTTTACACACAAATATACCTAACACATTCCTAAACATACATGTACACAAATACATTTACACACAAAGAAAAAAAAACAAAAAGGGGAATAACATAACAAGGGGTTACAAAGTCATGTTGGTAGCTGCCATACTTTCAACATAAGATAGAAATGGTTGCCAAGTTACAAAGAATTTCTTTGTACAACCTCTAATCGTATATCTAATTTTTTCTAGGTGGACAAGACACATGACCTCCTTTATCCACTGGCCATGTCGTCTTTGTCTTTTTTAATGAGAAAGCCAAAATACTGCCGGACAGATGACTTGTATCCAGGCAGAGCGTCCTCAATTTCGACCTCATTCAACTCCATTGTTGGGCTTTTTGGAGGCAAGGTAGTTGGTGCTAATGTTTGTTGTCATCACTTTTGGTCACATACGCTATTATCAGACGTGACGTCTTCATTTCGCGATCCATTTTTTTCAGACTCGATGTGTTACGTCATGTACTGTATCGCGATATTTTGCCAAATTATATTTCATCCCATCCCTAGTTGGTACTAGCGTATATACTGTATTCTAAACCTCTTTCACTTATCAACTGTAACTTGGAGCAAAATAATTGGATATTTAAGCTGTAAGAAATCTGTGATAATTTGTTTCAGTTATCTAAATTATGATAATCACTGTATGCAATCCTTCAGTTTTTAAGTAATATACCTCTTTGTTTTGGTAAAGCAAAGGTGTATGGATGAGTTTATCCTGAAGAGAGGTTCATGCAACCCCCAAATAGCTGAATCCTGACACAGAGCATCCTCAACATGATAGCCACAGACATGAAACCAGGATCTATGGTTGAGGATGACGGCTTCAAGCCGATGATCCAGACCTTTCATCAAGGCAACACCTTGCCATCCAGAACTCATTTTACAAAACTAATTGAAAAAAGTATGAGACTGCAGTCAGTGAAATTAAATATTGTCTTCAATTAAATAATAACAAGATTGCCCTCACAGCTGACACCTGGACAAGCATTTCCACAGAGGCATATCTTGGCATCACTTGTCACTTCATAAGTGATAACTGGGAGCTCACAAGCCTCTGTCTCACAACTATGCTGCCAGAAGAACGACACACTGGACTAAATATTGCTGCATGGATTGAGGAGGCCATGGCAAGGTTTGAGTGGCAATGTTTGAGATCTCTGCAAGGAAGATTTTCATTGTTTCCCATGACAATGTTGTAGCCAATGTTGGAGACATTGTCCTGGCTGCAAACATTTTCCAAGAAAAGCATGGGTGGATGTCAATCTGCTCCGTAGGTCACACTTTGCAATTGGTGATCAGTCGTGCTCTAAATTACCACCAGATCAAAAAAACACTGGGAGGAGCAAGAAGTCTGGTGGAGCACTTCAAATAAATGAACTGGCTTCAACCAAGGTGAAGACCAAACAGACCCAACAGTCATGCAGGGTGGGAAACAGTACCTTGACGTGAAAGCAGATCAGTGGGCCCCGCTAGATGAACTGGCTAAAGCTCATAAATAGGGTCCTATAAAATCTGTGTTACGTTTTTTCCAAATTCAGTTTTATTTTTTCCCATATTCTGCTTTCTTCTGTTTTAATTTTTTGAGAATTCAGGTTTTAGTTTTTTTTAAACAAATTTAACCCCGAGACACAGTATAAAGTAATGAAATATAATCACTCCCCTTTGAGGAGGTCATCTCACATATCTTTATGTGTCCATTCAACAGTATGCTGACAAAATTTGCAAAACATTTGATCTCCTGACACCTAATAATAATTTGCTACTGCTCTGAACTGTACTCTGGAGTAAGCCAGAAGGTTCATAGCTTCCTGCTAACCTGCATGTAGCTCGCTGTCCCTCGTTGCCAGCAATCATTGAAAATGAAAAGCTGCTAAACGCAGAGGATTCTCGGATTGCTTTTGGTTTGAACGCAGGGTCAGTCGGTGTCTAAGACACCCGCTGTGACATGTTCACACCCTAAATGAGGGAGGGAGGGGAGAGGAAGTGAAGCGTGCATTATCTGCAGCGTCAGTGACCCTCTCAGGGCATTTTCCAGAGAGATGTGTCCCACAGAATGTGGGTCATTTCTGTGATATTCTGTGTTTATACTGAATTCTGCATTTAATGCCCCCTGATTCCATCTGCAGTTCCATGATCATGGATTTTATAGGGCCTTACTTAAAGGTCCAGTGTGTAGTTTGTAGCGACATCTAAAGGTGAGGTTTGAGATTGCAGCACTCCGGCGATTCCCCCCTCCCTTTGGGAGAAGCCCTGAGCTACGGTGGCCCTCCAAGCACTAAAAGCGTTTTTCAACATGGCGTCGTCAACGAGTGTTTCCAGCTGCCAAGCTATCAAATATCTCAGCTGATTCACCACATTTGAAAGTTCAGAGAGTATTTTAGGCGAGAAAGTCACCACGTAGAATACCAAAATGTGGTCATTTGAGCCATAAAACGCACAGATACAAACTTCATTCCGGTATTTCGGACATTCTGTTAAGCGGGCCATTATGCCATCGAAGAAACTTCCGGTTGGCTCCAAAACAAGAGCCTAATTTACAAAAGCGTTAAAGAACTAATAGGAGAGAATGAAGAAAGCTTTTATTTTGAAAATGGGAAGTTTGCTAGTAGCTGATTTTTAGCTGAATGCCGTCTCAAGACGACTTGACATGTATGATATGATGATTATGATATTGTTACGACCTGAGGCTGTTTTTAATTTGAGTCCGTTTTTCCAGTATTTTGTCTGATGACTTTCATTTTGAAGCCTGAGGCCGTATTATCTGACGGGGGTTTTGTTGAGGGGGGTTTTTCTGATGCCGTTTGGTCTGAGAAATGACACAGAGGTTTTCCTGAGACCGAAGTATCCTAAAAAGTACACCTTACCAATGTGTACATGTGCTCCTAAATAACAAATTAGGAGCAAACAATAAAATTAAGGAGTACGGTGAAAATCTTTATCTTTGTCTCATCAACAGCGCTATATAGCTTAGTTATCAGCCTATGTTTTCTGTCCACAGAAAATTGCTTGTGGCCGTGAAATAAGCCTCTCATAGCAGATACATTCTCTGCGTCTTACTCCGACTTCTCCCGAAAGTAAACAAATAAATTCGGCTCCATATGACAGTACAATTCGACACTTAGTCTTACCTGTCCAGCAAAAAACAGGCAACTTCTGCATCTGTCTGCAAACTTATCCTTCAATGACTTCCATCTGGGAAAGGCAGCGCCGATGTTGACCCTGTCTTTTATGTCTTATCCTGTCCCGATTGCGTTTGGCTTCATCCCTTTTTCGTTCCTTTGACAATGATTCATGCTCCTCTGCTGGCAAATTGTACATGTGGTCCTCCATGTTTGTTTGTATTAGCACAGCTGCTTGGTAATCATTCTCTTCTTCTTCGTCTATTTCACAACTGTGCATTTCCGGTAGACGTCGAAAGCAGCGTATTTTTGTCCGTTCTGGGTTACGGTAGAAAAGATGGCGACGCAAGATGGAGCCCCCCATAAACGGGCGACCCACTCCTAGATTGATATAAATGACTTTTTCTAAGGTAACAAAAACAAAACATTAATTATTTAAGGCTGATTAGAAACTACTTTAAATATACTTTAAAATAATATATTCCATTTTTACCAAGTCTGTTATTTTATATTTTTTCGTTTAGCATTTAATAATACACACTGGACCTTTAAAGCCTTTGAATGTGCCATGGTCCACTAGAGTGGTGAAAGCTATGTGACAGTTTCTGCTCTCCCTCCCCTGGTCAAAGGGCTTTTGAGGTCCACTCACACAACCTATGATGCAGTTCCTTCAGAGGAGACCACTGCCCGCTGGACTAAAGAGGTCACAGTCACAAATGATGACCCATCAAGACAGGTTATTGCAGCTGCCTTAGATCCATGATTTAGGAAACTGAAATTTCTGAGGATCACTGTCCAAGCTCTAGCCCTACAGTCCATCCAAACGGCTGTGAAGAAGAGAAATGCCAGTGAGACTGACAAACCCTTTCCTCAGCTGAGAGAACTTTTTCAGCTCTTGATTCACTGCTGAGCTGTGACTCCTCAACAGAAAGTGACACTGAGACCAGTGAACAGGATGCTCAGATCCAAATCTAAGTTATAGATTATAGTTGACTACAAAAATAATTGTCATTTGCAGCCCTATTCTTATGTCTGTTGTACCCCCACAGGTTCAACGCTGCACTACATGTAAACAAACTCACCAAGGGTTGGCGTGGTTGGCCTGCTGGTGACAGCGCCAACGCTAAGTCGAGGAACAGATATCCTGCTGCTAGATGACGACACCTGAAGGGAAAAAAATCACATTGTGGATTTGTGTTAAATTATAACAACTGATGAAGACCAAAGGATGAAAGAGGATTTAAAGAGATTTTTTGTATTATTACCTTCTTCTGTAAAGATTTGAGTCTGTAGTTGGGTGCAGTCAGACAGTAACGGTCTGGAGGAAGTCTGGGTCCACTGTACGGTTTGATTAGAGGGAGAGGAGTCTGATTTTTCTGTCTTGCAACCTCCAAAAGGAACTGAAACAACAGCAGAGCAAAGAGTAAACAACAGACATTTGAACAAAACAACAAACAGTTTACAAATCCAACACTTTAAGCGAGGACCAAAATCCAAAAAAGTAGATAAGTACATCTCGTGGAGGTGGTGACGTGAATGATTGGTCCATGCGGCACTGAATCGCCAGTTTGATGTCATCAGCATCCACGTTGGACTTCTTTGCATGTGTGGCATATATTTTGGCATCTTCTATGATGGTTGTCACATATCCTGAAGAAAAAACACAAGCTGAAAGATCTGCAGACAAGTAATACAAACATGTTATTAACTAAGTTCCTCATAGGTAAAAATAAAGATGTGTGTTGTCGTACTATAGGTGAACTCCAACATCTGGTTGATGACCCTGGGTTCATACTCAGTGATCCCCATGTCCTTCAGGATCTGGATCATAACCTGAAATGTGGTGAACATCCATCAGACAAAAAAATGGACCAGTTTAGTAGAATTGAGCTACTGTAGTAAGTTATACGTATTTAATGTGTCCTCAAGTATTCTTGAGGTATTGCATTCACAAGGCAAGTTCTAATGTTCAATTGTGAAAATCAGGGCCAGTGCCTTACCAATCTTTGAAATTAATATCTGAGATGATACAAGCTATTTTCTTTGGCATAAATGTTGATGTTTTCTCTGATCATTAAAACAGATCAGTTTGTCTGACAGGTAATTTTTATTGCGCCACTAAAAGAAGTATATCTAAATCAGCAGTTAGATGTGCCAGACGTCAGCATAAAAATGAAATGACACAACAAAATAATTTTAAGATGATATCTGTTCATCGCACACTTGCTTGCTGGTGGCTGTTGTTTGTAATCAGGGGTGAATTTGTTTGATAGCAATGTAAAGCAGTACTAGGAATGGACAATATTGGATTTTTGCCAATATATCGAAGTCATTATGGCCAGTACTGACATTTTTCATCAAGAGCATGAAGTCAACCTTCTGAAAGTTGACTTGTTGCTTTCACTGCAGCAGTCTGTTTGTGCGAGGAACAAATTGTAACAAAAACAACATATCCTTCTTGAAAAGCTGAAATTTTTTACTCTATGTACCTCAGTAGTGATAGGGTGAAGCAAAGAGGTACAGTTGTATTTTGCAGATACAACTGATGATACCGTCTGTTGTAAGTATTGGACAAAATTCAACATAAGCTTATCTCGATATTTAACTGTTTACTGAGGCACCAATTAATTCTTGTATTTTAAGATCAGTGAAATTTTTCATGAAACCTAAACATACTTATCTGGACAGACCAAATATGATATACAATCTGTGTTGAGTACTTTTACGTTCGTAGGCAGCAATAATTGTCACAGTAACAATTATATAAATGTTTGTATTATCTAACATACCAACAATGTTGTGGAAATACAGCATATCAGAAAAGCACAGTTTCTCAGGCCACTATGCAAACTATTAGAATCATAATCACTTATTGACGAGTAACATAGAGAAAATGTGTTGACTGTACAGCGTAAGTTAACTGTTCTGCATCAACAGTACCCAACAAGCAGCTCCAACATTATTCTTACATGACTGTATGTATATGTATTTTTTCCTTTCGATCTCCATGATTGTTTTGATCATCTATCTCAATCACAGCAACCAGTCATGGGAAGCGCTTTTGAAGATAAACTGTGTTTAATAAGAGAAAATCTTCGATAAAAATCAATTAAGTGACTCCTAGCACTAGTTAACACCCGCCAGTGCTTTTCAACAAATAAACACAGGAACACTGTGTTAAAATGGTAGTGCGTCAATGGTGTTTACAGTCTCAGTAACATGCTAGGCTAATATGCTAACTGCTTCATATTGTTATGAACGGTATCTTTAGCTAATGTTAGCTCGCATGCTAGCTAACGCTTACAACTTTACAAAAAGACAAATGTATAAAACTTATCAGCAATTTCCATGAATAAAATCAAACCATGATCATTTTACAGATAACACTAATTGTACATAACGCGGGAATTAAAAGACTGTTAGACATTACCTGAGCATCTTTCGGGATGGTTTTCGGGGCAGACATTTTGATTTCGCCGCAGCGCCTCCACTTCTTCTTCTTCTACGGTTTCATAGTGACAAAACATATGTGCACAGCGGCGCCTGATGGTCAGAGGGTGAACTTCACTATCCATAGGACAACCCAGTGCCCTCAACCCAGGCGGGGGTGCAGAAGGATGTCACTTTAATGTTTTATTTGTAGGTAAAAGTACGGTGGCCGACGCGACATGGACAGACGTCATACAATGCTTTGATGCAGTTCAGAAAGGGGGAAACGCCAGCAAGAAGAGAAAGACGCAGCAAGTTAGAAACGAAACAAAGCCCAAAACATCCAGCCCAGAAAATACCTGCAGGTGCAAAAACGCAGAGCACGCCTACTGTTTATTCATTGTGGAAGAGGAGGCACGTTGGAGCCAGCGCTCAGGCAAGACTCTGACACTTCAGTTTTGATGATAAAAATGATCATTATTACATATTATTCACCTCGTTTTTTCCCCGCTGACAATCGCCAGAAATGTTTGACCGTTTGACACTTAAAATGACACTGTATGGTAAACATTTAGCATCACTTGTAAAGAGAATACAGTCTAGACCAACAATAATTCTCAGAGACAATGAGTCAGATGCACTCATTAAAAACAATAAACTTATCAATAGTACTTTTAAATCGTTCTATGAAATGTTGTACAAATCTGAACAAAGCAATTTAAGCAATCCAAGTTCCTTCTTAGATAGAATTCATTTAAAACAACTCTCAGAGGAAAAAGGGGAAATTTTAAGTTCAGAGATTACTGGAGCTGAAATATTAAAAACAATTAAAACATTTTCAATGAAAAAAGCACCAGGAATGGATGGTTTTCCAATTGAATTTTATTCAACATTCTGGAGTAAACTGGCTCCAATATTTATTGAAATGACCAGACATATGTCAGACAACCAGGTACTGCCCAAATCTATGTACGGGGCAATTATCTCAGTTATAGCCTACTGAAACCAGGAAAATCTGGGGAATCACCTGCGGATTACAGACCTATTAGTTTAATCAATTGTGATAACAAGATATTAACTAATAAACATGAGCAATAGACTGTCAAAGATCCTACCAGACTTGATACATAAAAACCAAACAGGTTTCATTAAAAACAGGCATTTGCAGACAAATACAAGAACTTGTTTTGGTATCATTCAACACGTTAAAAAACACAATTTAAATTTGACTGTTATGGCGGTTGACGCCGAAAAAGCGTTTGACCGCCTCGAGTGGCCTTTTCTTTTTAAAGTCTTGGAAAAATTTAATTTCCCAGATGAATTTCTCAATTTTGTGAGACTTGTGTGTAAATTCCCTAAAGCTAGAATTTTTACCAACGGTGTTCTCTCAGAGGAATTTACTTTGGAGAGAGGTACAAGACAGGGTTGTCCTCTGTCCCCACTTCTCTTTGCTTTAGCGATGGAGCCTCTGGCAGAGAGAATTAGACAAGATCAGCAAATCACTGGTATCACTGTAGGAGAAGAACAATACAAACTGAATTTATTTGCTGATGATCTTTTGATGTATTTGAATAACTTCGATGAATCTATTCAACCTTTGCTTACAATATTTAATGAATATTCAATGGTTTCAGGCTATAAGATTAATTTAGGAAAAACAGAAATAATGGCATTAGGGAAATCCAAAAATACAATGAATACATTACAGCAGGTGTTTAAATGGACATCTAAAATTAAGTATTTGGGATGTAATATTAATATTAGTAAGAAACAGATATATAACGACAACTATATTCCACTAGCATGCAATCCGATATGAATAAATGGTCAAACCTTCCTTTAAATATTACTGGAAGAATTTTTTTTTTTTTTTTTTAATGATGTGGCTTCCAAAATTTCTTTTTCTTTTTTTCTACAGTTCCTGTAGCCCCACCAAAAAAAATCTTTAAAAAAGCATATTCCATTATTTCAGAATTCATCTGGGAAGAGAAAACTCCAAGAATAAAAAGAAAAGTTTTACATATATCAAAAAGTAAGGGAGGATTTAATCTTCCAGATTTAGAACTGTACTACCTTGCAAATCAAGCATTATACCTACACCATATTGTTAAGCATACAGATGAAGAACAATGGATTCAGGTTGAAAATGCTCAGGTCTGTCCTCAAAACCTGTTTTCCTACTTGTTTTCCAAAACTGAAAAAAATACCTCTGCCAATTTTATGGTTAGAAATTTAGCAGCATCATGGAGAAAGATGAAGAGTCTTTTAAGGGAATCTATAACACTACCGAAGCAAACTTTACTGTGGAATAACCCTTTGATAACTCTTCAGAATAAAGTGTTAAATTGGTCTACATGGCGAGAAAGGTATAGAAACAGTTGATGATTTAATGAATGGCAACAAATGTATTACCTGGACTGACTTTAAAAGCAGATATGATCAATCTAACAGGGAATTCTTCAGGTATATGCAGCTGAGGAGCTTATTCCAAAATTTTGACTTAGAATCTTTAGGACAACATAGTGAACTAGAAAAACTTATATTCAATTCTGAAACATGTCAAAGACTGACAGGCAAAGTTTATAAAATCTTGCAGAAATCATATTTGGTTGATAATTTGTTGAAATCTAGAACCTGTTTATGGAACCAGGATTTAGGAAGGGAGGATATAAATTTCAAGTGGGAACAATGTTTGAATACAACAAGGGATATTACAGTCAATGAAAATTTACGTTTGATTCAGTATAAAATAATGTATAGAATATACTGCACCAGGGATAAAATGCATAAGTATGATGGAAGGGTTTCAAATAACTGCTTAAAGTGCAGAACCCCAGACTCTCTGGTTCATGCATTCTGGGAATGTTATAAAGTTCAGAAGATTTGGTTGGAAATAGAGAACTGGCTATCTGAGGCTCTTGGTACAAAGTTTCATTTCCATCCATCGCTCTGTATTTTGCAAGATGTCTCAAATAATAGCATGCATTTTCCACAAAAATGGATCATTCTTTTCTCATCTTTGATATTAAAGAAACTTATTCTACAGCACTGGAAATTTACATATCCTCCCTCTCTTAAACACTGGAAAAATGAACTGTCTTTTTATTTGAACATGGAAAAGCTTGTAGCCACTGACAAAAACAAAGTGACTCAATTTGAAAACATATGGGGAAAAGTATTACAAGCGCTGAGTTCATAAAGTTGTATTTTTAACAAATAGGTGTGTTTTATTAATATAGTATTCTATTCCTCCAGTGGTTTGGGTATGAATTATCTGTGCTGATGAAATATCTATTTTATTCAGCAGGATAAATAGCAGGGTTTAAAATAAGGGACATCTAATGAACTGTTTAACATGAGTATATTTAATTTGCTGGTTTATAGAGATTAATGTTATGATAAAGGACTTGAAATTAGGAGGTTGAGCTTGTCTGTTTTTCATTGTGGGTTTGTTATAATTTTGTGTTATGTATTTATTTTTTGTGTAATTGTTTTGCTTGGTTTAGTTTTTTTATGTCTGGGTTTTTGTTTGTTCTTTAGTCTACTTTGTTTTCTTGTTTTGGATGTTTTTATTATAATGGTGTATCTTTATTGTCAACCATGTAATTTTTGTTGTTTGAAAAATGAAAATAAATTAATTATATAAAAAAAAAAATGACACTGTAAAAACAATACCAGGACACACCCAGAGCCAGAAGACCAAACGAACAAACTTAATATTACTTTAGCCTACATTAAAAGTAATTTTAAAAAATGATAACAACAAGAATTTCTATGCAATTCAAAGGTTTTAACACCCATCTTAGCCTTTAAAAAATTCACCTGATAAAAATAACTTTTTATATTCATTTTTATAATAGAACAAAAAGCTGTTGCTTTGCGATTCAGTTCAATTGAAGTTTGATAGTAGTCATTGGTTTACCTTCTTGATGTTTTTTTAAAAACAGGAAAAATGATGGATTTCAAATTTGAAAAAATAACATATGTCTATTTTACACTTTGTTAACTTGTAATTTACAAAAATTATGTACTCTAATGTCTCTAATGTCTCTTAATTTATTAGGAAATTGTACAGGGAATCTTTTTTTCCCCTTTCAACTACATTTATTTTGAGGATTAAATTCAAGCTTGTCCTTATGATGGAAGTATGATAGCTTATTTTTCCACTGATATTCCTGATGTCACATTTAGAAACAGATGGGTGCAGTATTGCACATAGCCTACACGGGGGAAGATACAAAAATGGCAGAATACTTGCACTTTCGATGTTCTATTGCAATAATAACCTCATGGTTATGATATCTCACCATCTGCAGGGGGCGCTGTAGGAGAATAGGGCGAACTACATTACATCAAACATTAGAACAGTGGTTCCCAGCTTGATAATAAAATATTGCCAGGGACTAGGGACCCCACACATGCACACTTTTAAGAAAAAAAGAGCCATATATACATATATATGTATATATATATATATATATATATATATATATATATATATATATATATATATATCTATATATATATATATATATATATGACACATTTCCCTCATTTCAGCAAAAATCTCACCTAATAACTTTTTTTTAATTGAACGTGGGTATATAAAAAGAAGACATGATTAGGTAAAAAAAAAAAAAAAAAAAAAAAGGGTTTTTTTTTTCTGATTTATATGAAGATCTTCTTTGTTAAACAGGATTATTGAATGACTTTTCAGTATAAGAATCTGGATTTTTATTTAAACAGTCATGACAAATACATCCTAAAAGTGCTTAGGAATAAATCAGTAAATAAAAGTTTATCTTAAGACATATAGATGTAACTGAAAATCAAATATAGTTCCTAGACTTGTCTCTGGTTTTTGCCTGGAGGCTGCTCTGGATTGTCGGTGTGGATGCCCTGTTCTGCTGTGGGCCTGCATAGCCTTAATAACTACAGTTTCAAATATTTGGCCATTTCTTTCCGTTGTCATTGCAGTTCCTAATATTAACTTAAGAATGATAGTCTATTAAAATAAATGGTAGTTTCTGCAAATACCACACATATATTACTGTAACCATGACTCCCAAAGCTTTATAATTGTTATAGCACTTAATGTTTATAATGGAACAATCTCTTTGTCTGTGGTTGTTATAGGTAATTTCACAGTGATAACTACCTTCACAATACAGAAAGGAGGATACTCTTGAAAATGAGATGGTGCATCTCGAGGGGTTATCCTCTAATAAATGTATATTCAACAGAGAAGTTTGATTCGGACATCTTTCTGGGCCTTCTTGCTGTGAGGTACATGCACTACCTGCTGCTCCACCATGCTGCATTTTTTCTTGTTTTTCATTACATTTGTTATTTATTATTAGTTTTGTCAGTTTCAAGTTATTTCAGAGGCCATGTGGATTGTTCTTTCTTTAACAGGAGGGTACCAGCAATTTTGTCCTCGTCTGTGTGTATTCAGATCACCACTAAAATGTATAATTTTTCCCTTGTGCTGTAACCATCAATAGCTGAAGATCTTGTCCATATCCACTGAGTGCTTATGAGTTATTTTGCTTACAGACAGACAAACAGACAAACACTTGTGAAAACGTAATCCCCTTGGTGGAGACAAAGAGAAATGGATCAGAAAAAGGCAAACAATACAACAATATTTGTGTTTTTGGTCACAAAAAATTATTAGAGGACTAGAAGATTCAGGATGTTTGTGACTGCAGATGGTGAAGTAAAAGTCTCTCTGAGTTGATGATTTCTTTGAACTGACAGACAGACGACTCCTCCTTAACTCTTTAAAGGAAGGAGACAACACTGCTGCTGACCTCTCACTAACCTCTACACTTCCTCTGTCACTTTCTCTGATCCTACAATTTTGTTGTATCATTCAAAAAGTCGTCCTGGCAAAAAAATATTGAAAATATCAAAGCTTGAAATTCCTATTGATTGTATAGCAAATGAGAGTTATGAAATCTGAAGTAAAATCTGTAATGCCAGTGTATTTTTTCATCAGGAAACCCACAAAATTAGATTAGGGAGATGAGTTATGTCAGTATAATGCCATATGCATTATAATTCTAAGATTACAACTACTTTCAGCGTCATTACATGTTTATTTATTTTTTTATGTGAACTATTTTGGTAATCAGGACCAACACTTTCTCAGAAAGGGATGAAAAAACATTTTTGGAACCAAATTAAATAACAGAATGTCTTGAAGATTGAAAAGAATAAAAAAGAAATGAAGTTATTTTGAAAAAAATAAAACCTTTTTCCTCATTTATTTGAATATTTGATAGAATTTAAAAAACATGATGTCATCAAAGTCTTTCAAAGAGGGCATTTTTCTTATTTTTTTAAGGTAGATTTGTGATATTTTTTGTCCTTGGCAGGTAAAATTAACTAAATAAAGTAAATCACTCCAAGGTTTGCAAAGAAAAAAATTAGAAAATAGTGGTGAAACTATAAGAGAAACTTTACATGAAAACAATAATAAAAACCAAGTAGGACATGTTCATTTTATAACTTTAACTCAGTTAAAGACTGGAAGATGAACAATAAATGAATGACATGATATCTTTAAATATGAATAATGCTGTAATATAAAGGTATTATGTTGATGAATTATTTGCATGAATAATCAGCTACAGAGTAAAACAATGCAAGTTGCATGCAAGGGAAAATACATCTTGTCTATAGATAATAATTTAAAATTAAGCAACTATGACTCTATTTATATTTGAATCCATTCTTATGGTATCGTTTGAGTTTGAATGAAAAAGACAAAAGTAATAAGTTATTGAGCAATTGTTTCTTATGAAAGCTTAAAATTAAAGTTATTGTTATTACTGTTATCATTATTATTAAACACACGGCACCATGGGATGCCAACAGAGAATGTCTTGAAGAGAAAAAAATCTGATAAATGAATAAAATAGACTGATATAAATCACTGACAGGATGACTATGTCGAGTCTCTGACTGAAGTCATGTTAGTTCTTCTTCTGTCCTCATTTGTACCTTTGTCCCCTCTCCTTTGATGGCCTCTTTGAAATGGAGCACCTTACTGTCATGGAAATGAGGAGAGACCACAGACCTGAGGGAGGAGGGTGAGGACGAGGGGATGTGGGCGGGGGGCAGAGAGAGTAACCTGCCATGGGATTTTATTCTATTCTGGTACTAATTCAGGGGATAAAAAGATGAATGTTACAAAACAAAAGTGAGCATCACAATACCAGAATTGTAAACTTTGATATCCACTCTACGGTGACTGTATTAGTTACACCTGAATGTGGCATGGTTGTTGGTGCCAGACAGCCTGGACTCAGTATTTCATTATGAGATGAAATTTTTCACAGTTTCATTGATAACATGCCTAACATGGAGCACTTGGTCTGGTATGTAGTTTGTTTTAAAAACATCGATTACCTCAAGAAAGCTATGTTTTTGCTGGTGTTGATGTCTGTTTGTCTATTTGTCTGTCTGTTAGCAAGGTCACTTGAAAGGTTCTTAATGGAGTTAGAAAACATTTCCAGGAAATGCTGATCATGGCACAAGTAAAAACTGGTTAGATTTTGATGCTGATACAAATCTGGTTGTGGATCCAGGAATTATCCAAAGACTTTGTTGACATTGCAAGATAAGACAGTTTTGTACCTTCCACACAATGTTAGAAATGCCTCGGCAATGGTCAGTTCCAGCTGCAACGATTGAGTAAGAGGGCTGCAAGTGGTCCCCAGGCCACCAGTTGCTCCCTACTGTAAATTGTGAATGTGAATGGTTGTCTGTCTCTATATATCAGCCCTGTGACTGTCTGAGAACCAGTTCAAGGTTTACCCTGCCTCTCACCAAAAGTTAATAAGGCTCCGGCCCTGCTGTGACCCTGAAAGGTTTAAGTGGCTGGATGGATGGAAACTGTCCTTGTTCACATCTTAATAACTGAAGTAATTTTGACCCCAAATTTGACACCCACTCATGATTAATAAAATGGGAGGCCCCTTACAGGAAGCTAGAGGCACAAGGTCCCTACCCTTCTTTGCCTAATGATAAAGGAGTGATGTTGCCCAGCCCTCTGGGAGGGAAAGCCAGAGGAAGAGGGGGGAGATAAGAGCAATAAAACGTCCCATGTGACTGCAGCGGTTTTAACATGCAGCTGATGGAGCAACACACACACTCACACACACTCTGAGAGGATAGGTGAAGGCGTGGACAAGTCAGCTCACTTTACCTGCAGCTTCAGGTGAGAGCAGTGAGGAGAAGTAGCAGCAGGCTGGAGTCACAGAGAGCAGAGGGAGCCCCCTCACCTGGAAACATGTACGTCAGTTACCTGCAGTTGGATAAAGACCCTGCCATGTACCCACACCAAACCCCCGTCACTCGGCACCCTGGCATCAGCCTCAGCCCGCAGAACTTCGTCCCCGCCCCACCTCAGTACTCAGACTTTGCCGGGTACCACCATCACCACCCGGGCCTCAACAACGACCTCCACCCAGGGCAACAGGCCGGACCAGGCGGCGGATGGAGTACGGCATATCCTCCTCCTCATCCTCCGTCCTCCAGAGATGATTGGTCCTCGCATCACTATGCAGCCGCTGCCGCAGCTGCCGCAGCCGGAGGGGCCCCTACGGCCTCCACAGTGCCCGGGGCTGTGGGGCCCACACTTGGTTTCAGCCCCCCAGAGTTCCCTGGGCAGCCTGCACTGCTGCCCGCCTCTATGAACTCGTCTGCTGGGCAGCTGTCTCCGGGATCCCCGCAGAGGAGGAACCCATATGACTGGATCAGACGGAGCTCTGCGCCACCATCAAACCCCAGTAAGAAACACTTTAACCCAATTTTCTAACTTTTTAATGATGATAGAGAGTAATTGACCAATTATTGGCCCTGTTAAGAAATTCTGATTAAGTAGGACAATATTTTAGTGGAGTTGGTTTCACTGATTTAGGGCGGAAAAATGTGGTTCAAAAATCAAGATACACTTTAGGAAAAAAAAAATTATAAATTTTGAGGAGATATGTCAATGCAACAAAAATAAATTAAATATTAAATTTACAGTTAAAGTTGACTTTATTTGCAAATTAGACCTATAATATTATATTTTGCGACTTTTTTCTATTCTATCCACTGTGGATAAAGGAAATGTCCTTTCTCTCAGTCTGTTAACGCATTTATACTGAATGTGGATACAAAATTCATAATGTATTTTAAGGGTTATCACAATACCAGAATTATGAAATTGAATGAGATTATAGGAAAAGCCAACAGTAATGACCACTGTTTGATGCAACGTAAACAAGAATGAAAGTCCGACATACATTGGGGGCTTTTGATTTTCTTTTTAATCACTTGAAATTGCAGGAAAATTCTATCCACTGGCTACAATAGTATTGACATTAAATTTGCTGACCGTAAAGTCAAAATTGTCTTTCCTGTTTATCCCCATTTTTTTTTTTAAATAATGAAAACATCCACCATTTCACTGAATGGTCATAGAAAAAATAGAGAGACTTGTATCAGGCGTGTATGTTTCATAATAAGATAAAATGATTCACCTGAAAAGAATATTCAAAAGTTGAAGTCCTGAACACCTAATGATTTTATGATCAAATATGAAATATCTTATTTTTAAAGCCACCCAACATAAAAATGATATGTACTTGTATAATTTGAAACATATAATAGCCAAAAGAAATAACATTTTACAACTTCATTGTATGGCAAAATACATCGAAGAGGTTGTTAATCAATATTAGGTACTTTCTTATTTTTAATAATTTAAAACGTATTAAAAAACTCAGCAAGCTGCCAGAATTGTGCAAAACCATAAGCATCATTCCTTCAAGCTTTATATGCTATAAACACTTACTTATGTTTCAAAATGCTAAAATGTTTTTTGTTACAATGAAGATGATACCAATAAGTACATAAACTTTATTATTTTTCGAAACGTTTTACATGGGAAAATAATATATAATCGGCAAAAAACAAACAAACAACAAAAACAAAATGAATCAAAGTTACGATCGAAATATGGAAAACTTCCCCATCTCGCATTGTTAACAATATGTTTAAAACAAGTCCTTGTTTGACCCCTGGGTTCGAATCGCACCAAAATCTACCCACTTCTTCCAGCATTCCCTGAATATGTCATCAAAATCATGAAGCACTTTGCATTGCCTTTTTTCACAGGTAAATTGATAAATGCCAGCAAGAACTTAGCTGCCTTGGAGGCAAACAAACAAACAAACGCATTACAATAGAAGTGCTTAAAATCAACAGGAGAACATTTTGTGTTTAATTTTCCAAATCTTTTAAATTTACTTTTTGATACCATTACTGTTGATTGTTTTGTAACACATGGTTTGACATGTTGACGGCCCCGGTAGAAGATAGTCATAATTTTAAGCTTCAATTTAATATTACAAAAAATTAGCCATTGATCATAAAACCATTTTCCCCCTAATTTCCAACATACATTGATTTTTAAGATTTTTTAAATGCAGTTTTCAGTAACTACATAGATTGGTCTTACCATCAGTCGAGGATATAAGTTTCATCCTTTGCCTTGTTTTTTTCAATATATAAATCATCACCTGGGGCTAAATTAGATCCATTTTTTGCTTGTTTGTTTTTTGTTTGAAATTAAGACAATTAATAATGTTCATATTATTTTAACCAGATAATTTCAGCATCATTATGCATTGCATATTTTCCCATCATTATCTATTTTTTGTATTTTTATTTTTGTAAACAAGTCTTTAATAAGTGATAATGGTTCAGAAATTTTATTAGCCTTAAAGATAAATAAATAACTCAATACCTAAAACAGGCCTTAGTATGTGACCTCTTGGTGATCCACAATTAGTATAATTTCTGTTATTAAACATTGATTAATTATTTCAGTTAGTAAAACAAACAGGGCTGATAGGCTGTTACACATTTTAAAATCAGCTCATAACTGCAGCAGTGATACTTGAATAGTTTTACGTTCACACAATAGCAAACAAGGAGGAAGGAAGTGGACAACTTTTGTTTTCTGAATCACTTTTGGGGGACCCGTGGCTTAGGAAAAATCATTCATGATCATATGAATAAAATTTTTAAATTCAGTCCATGGTGAGGTGTGTCATTTTGAAAGATTATGTCGGTACAGCATCCTGCACTGAAATGACAGAACGGACCTTCACAATAGATCGTCATCCATACCGCTTCCCTCTGAAATACGTTTGAAAAGTCTTGAAACCCCTCTTGCTAACTTTAGACAATTAATTCTCTGTTTGGGAAGAATCGCATACAACTAGGGCTGAGAGGTATACTGAGTTAAAAAAAAAAAAAAAAAAACATTATTGATATATTTTCAAACAAGGTGTAAGTATAGACAGTAAAGGTCATGCCAACACAGTTGATGGTGTGACAAACAGCATTAAGTGGGCTGTCACTGGAAATGACGACACTGGAAATGCCAAAAACAGGTGGCAAAAAAGTTTGCGTATGAGGGATGTTCTACTCTAAACTTTAATAACCTGTTGGTATTAAAATATGTATGAAGGTAAAAAAAAGTGATATATATGAAATATCACCAATCAGCTAATTAAATTGAGATATGAATTTTGATTAATATCACTCAGCCCTACTTACAAGATAATGCGATTGAAATAAGGACACAAAATTCTGTGATTCAAATGAAGGAGTAGAAGGGTCAGGCATTAGAGGAGTAATGAACTGATGCGTCGTTGTTGTTTTTTTTGTTGTTTTTTTATTGTTGTTTGTTTTTTAAACCAGGTTCATACTGAGAGTTAAAGGTTAAAATGATGAAATGATGATGTCTGAAACTGAAATACAACTTCAAGAAATGTGTTAAATAAAAAGCAGAGTAAAGTTGCAATTAAAAAAATGAGAAAAGGGTGAAAAATAGAATAAAGTTGAAGTTCTGAAGATAAATCCTAAATGTAAAGCTTTCATTTCAAATTGTATTTCAGCATCATCAATTATATTTCAGCTTTTTTCTTGATATTACCTTTTAAACATTTTTCACAGCATTCCATTTTGTCCATTTTCTCCCCAAACTAAATCAACTTTGTTCTCAATATTTGAACCTAAATCACTACATTTTAACCTTTATCTCATAGTACATCACGAGTTGTTACATTTCTAAAGCTTGATCCCAGTCTGTAGCTGTTCTAAAGACATCTCTCAAATGTACAGCTTCTGACCAGATTTAACACAATGTAAAAGTTTATTCTTATAAACAACCAGCTTCAGTTGATAGTGGTAGCCCGACAAATTCATGATTTCATCTCATTTGTTTGTGTCTTTAACCCTGATCCTCTCCTTTTCTCTCATGTTTCTCATCTTTATTTACAGCTGAAATTCTGTAAATTTGTGACTTTATTCTAAAGTAATAAATGTATTTTGGAATTCAATTTTTTAGTTTATATAACTTTCATCTCTTATCACTTATTTCTCTTTTATTTGTTGCTCCGGTCTTGTGGTGGTGTTATGATTCACATCAATCTTTTAAAATAATCATTTTGGTGTTGTGTATTTTATTTTATTAAGGTGTTTTTAATGTTGGTGTACAATGTAAATCCTGTATATTTTTTTTAACTTGAATTCCTTTTTAATTCGAGACACATTGGTATTAAATGTGTCCCCTTGTTAGGGGGAAAATGTATTTTTGACTCCATATATCACCTCATTTTAACACTATCCTTTAGGAATCCAAAATAACTGAACGACTGCAGTCAGCTAATCCATTTTAAAATAGAACGTGGGATAGATTCATTATTACAGTTATGATAAAATACTCATCCTATATATTAGAGTACTTAGGACTAATGTTCTTATTTTATAATTCTTAGGATTTATTTGTGTGATGTGAGTGATGTGACAGTTTTTGAATACATCAATAACTCTTATAATAGTAAAACAACTATGAAAGTAACCTAAAAAAGTTTATTTTAATTTCACATTTTGTGTTAAGTTTATGTAGGCTATATTGTAGTTAAATTTCATAACTCTGGCATAACCAGGGTAGCCCCAGGTAGCTAAAATACAGTTCATCAAGGGTTTCCAAGATATTTAAGTCTTTGACGGTCATTTAAATCATGAAACATTGATTAAAGTTATTCATATTACTACAACTACCTGTATTTATGCCAAAAAAGTTGTTATTGAAGGTTCTTCCTATTCATACCAAAATGTATTTCTGTTTTTGATAAATCCTCCATAACATAATAGCCTAATATATAGTTTCTTTCTTTCTTTTTTTATTAGTCACGCGCGAGATTACATTTATTTACCAAAGCCACGAGTTGAATGACTTTGTAACACAAAGCAGCTTCTGTAGCCTAAATGTATTTTTGTTTAATTAAAAACACACAAATGAGGTTTTTTTTTTATCCGAAAAAGTGCAATTAGGCCACTACTTCAAATTCAATGTGAGCCATTTCAGTTTTCCTTTTGACGCCATATGTGATTTGGCTGTTTTTTACAGTTCAGCTTTTTTTTTTCGTTTTACTTTTTTGACGCCTTCAGTGTCACCCTTTCCCTCTCCGACTCCATGTTGATCTCCTCAGACGTTTGACTACACTTAGGTCTTCGCATTCAGTCTGTAACATCTTCCACCTGCGGTCATGGGGTCAAGTCGTTGAATAAAACGTGAAATATTCGTGTTGATCGAGGTGAAAAATTCCCACGCGTCCTGCATTTGGTGCCAGGGGGCTCGGACGTGTGAAGCCGGCCTGCGGGCTCTCTGAAGCCGTTGTGATGTAAATGTTTCCCCGCTGAGGAGACTCCGGGCGGCTCGGCTCCTCTTTGTGCTCCGCTTGTTTCAGGGCGGAGGAAACACGAGTTGAACAAGGAACAGCTCACTTTGAAGTGTGAAGGAGTGTGACTGGGCTGCGAGCTGGAAAGAGTCTGGGGGACATGGACCCTTAAAGGATAGAGCAGTGTGGTTTGAAAACGCTTTCATCATCTTACAACAGGAAAATATCTCATTTCGGCAAATTATTGGTGCTCAAATGTTAATTCATTAATTTTTTAAAACTTGTAAATCTATTCAATAAACGTCATGTTTCTTTAGTCTTTGCATGGCCTGGATCTTAAACCAGGGGCATCACAAGCTTTTTTAATGTGGGGGGGACACACTGGTATGGGTTCCGGGGGTTAATTAGATGACATTTTCTGTATTCTAATGTATTTTAACAGGTTGTTTAACATCTAATTTTACTTATAAGACACATTTTTCAGACTCAACATTCAGTCCTCATTCAACTTTCAGCCTTTTAAAACTCACTGTCATGCCTAAGATAATAAGATGAATATCATACAATTTATCACCAACAATGACTTTTTGTTTGCATTTTACTTTTTATTTTGTGTATTCTTTTTTATTTAGCCTTAGATGTAACACAACATGCCACCATTCCAAGCAATAGTGACAGTGAATTGTATTTATATAAGAATATTCATAATCTCACTCAATGAACAGGTATGACATGACATTATGTAGCCTTTATAACACAAAATCACTCTGTCAAGCAGAGAACTTCAGAGAATGAACCGTGGCTATGGCTCCCTCTCCTCTGTCTAATGTCTCCTGGAAATTAGAGTTAACAATAAAAAAGCCTATCATTTTTATACAAATAAAAAGGTAACAATAAATAAAGTACAGTTTAAGTAGCTTTAGATCAGGGGTCTCCAACATTTTCCTCCTCAAACAACTGCAGTCTATAGGTATTATCTGACATCAGTAGCCTAATGACAGTGCTACAATTAGTGGTGTGCGATATGACAATATTAAAATTGTTAAGGATTATAACGTGGGGATGATCTCATAAAGCAGAAATATCGTCAGATCGTCTGTTTGGGTGCAGAGTCTTTGACGTGCACCTGACTAACCAATCGTAGCACATTACGCAAAGTGCATGGTGGAATCTCCTGTTCGGTTATGTAGCATGAAGCCATGGCAGAAAGAGAAAAGGAGATAAAAGCTTGAAGGTGTCTGAACAAAAATCTGTTTTAAAGCAGCTGTATTATTCACTCAGATTATAGACATTGCAGTTAGATAACATTTGTTCTAAAGTGTTGCACTTTAAAAGGTAAACAGTTACTTGAGTTTGCATTTATATTTGACACTTTTTCAATAAGCTATTTGGTGTGTTTAGTTTTTATGTTACCAAAGGTCACTTTATTGTTGTTCATTACCTTTTATGCTTACATTTATTGCACAAAAAACTGCACTGTTCAAATTACAACCTCTTCAGAAAGTTTCTTTGGCTTAAATCGTCATTTTTTTCTTTTAGAGTTTTACATGTTTTATAAACATCGGGAAAAAATGGTCAAACACGCAAATTAGTCTAGAAAATAAAAGAATCGTGATAAAATCGTGATTATGATTTTATATTAAAAAATCGTGACATGATATTTTTGCCATATCGCCCACCCCTATAGCTACAATGATTATTCATTTATACTTGATCTGGAGTCCATAGAAACTAAATACAAGAAACTTCAACTGTTCAGTAATAATATTAGATGTTTGTAGAGCTGTGTGGAGTAATGTAATGTCATCTTGCCCAAATCCATCCTGTAACTACCAGCCCAGCACCGTAAATCCCTCACCTCCATGACTGAAGTCTCTGCACTGTCCCTCTCCCTCACGTCCCAAGCTGCTGACCCTGCTCCTGCGTCTGACTCACTCTCAGTATCAACCTGCTGTCAAACGGGATCAGGATGGATTAATTAAGCATCTATCAACAACTGAAATAAGTCAGCTAACGTTTCCATTAGCAAAACACCTGTATTGTGGGGACATTTTGACTTACTTTCCGCTTCTTTGTTAAAAAATTTCTAATGTCCATTATGTCTTGGGAAGGAGCAAATATTGCAACAATCATTAGCTTACTTCTAGTTTTCATTTCTTAGCTGAACATTAATATAACGTGGCCTCGTGTTAATATTGAGGGCTAACAAATGTTACCTCCTGTTTCGAGCAGCCTGCTGCTGCACTCACTGCCTGAGATACACTGTCACTCACTCACTCACTTCATGCTGCGGTCGTTGAAGGTTGTCCGGAAAACACGGAGTGGATTGACAAGTCGACTGTGTATTTTCTATTAGCGATCAAGTGGAATGGATTCTTTTACGAGGCAATAGAAACGGCGCTGATTGAACCAATATGTTATGTTTAATGTGGGGGGGTCCAAATGGAGAATTTTGAAATCTGGGGGGGACACGTCCCCTTCACATTGAATGGTGGCGACGCCCATGGTTTAAACACTTTCTTTTTATATGTCTTTATTTTTAACTTGTCTTATTCTACCTCAGGGTTGGAAAACTGGAGGCCTGGGGGCTGTATGTGACCCTCCATCTTACTCAATGTGGCCCCAGATCATATATATATATATATATATATATATATATATATATATATATATATATATATATATATATATATATATATATATATATATATATATACATATATATATATATATATATATATATATATATATATATATATATATATATATATATATATATATACATATATATATATATATATATATATATATATATATATATATATAAACATGTAGCAGACTGAGATTAAACAAGATATCAATACAATGACATGCATAAAGCAGGATATGCAATACAAATGACATAGACTCCTAGCGTATTGCACAGTGTTTAATAAATGTTTTAGGCCACCAAAAAGTGTGAGGTTTATGCCAAAGCTGCCCTAAATTAACCACATTGGTAATTACCAAAATCATTTTATGTGTTTGTAATGATAAACACTCTATGTAAAGCTCTTTAACCAAAATAATGTTTTAATGCTAAAATATAATCATAGCTGCTATTTATGAAATCTAAAATAAACATTCTGCAAGCACATTATTATATCTTTATTAGGATGTCTTGTTATTTACTTGCATTCCTTGCAGTATGCATGATTAATTTCTGATTTATTGGAGAAGCCCAGTCAGAAGGCCAAATTTTGGGATAAAAGGGTGACTCAGTTTGAAAGTCCTGATTCCTGTTCAAAATGTTGAATCTTAAATGAAGCATTAGTCTATAATATAATTTAGTAATTACCATTTTTGGAAAGAAAGGGTAAAAATCCTTCATTTATGGTATCAACACGTACCTCATCGTTTTTGTTGCATCAAAAAGGAGCATAAGTTGGCTTCAATTCTGTGTTAACCTTGTTTAATTATGTATATTTTTGTGTTTGAGTGAAATATTTTTATGCAGTTAAAGTCTATTTTTTGCAAAAGCTTTCAAATTCCCATGTTTGTTCATACACTGTATATATTTTCCCCTTGTGTCTGACAGTAAGTACCAGTGTGGCCCTCAGACACTGAAAAAATGTTTTATGTGGCCCTTTTCGTAATTAAGAGTTGCCTGCCCCTAATCCACTTTATCAAGTTATAATTGGTTTACAGATTGTCTTTAGAGGTTAAATTTAAATTTCTATTACCTGCCCAAAGTCTTCAGAGCTGGAAAACTTAAAGCTAAACACAAGGAATGTCCAATGTTATTGATATAATATTAAAAGTTTATCACGTCTTCACTAAAACCACAACATGGCCCAGTGCAATTTTAAAATCTCAGGAGGTTAATATACTATGTTATCTGTCCTACTGCCCCACATACTCACCTAAGCACTAATTGTTGTACTTAATGACAATTGTCTCTAACAGAGGCTGTAAAATGCACTGATATCAGCTTTTTCTTTGATAAAACAGAGCAAGCAGATTTTTAAAGATGGTACTTGTCCCAACATCTTTTGGGTGCAATTATGAATAAAAATCATTCGTTCACAGCTGAATTGTGTAAGATTTCATGTTAAACAGCATCATTATTGTACTTGAAACTTGAAACTTGAAATTGATTTATGGTTTAGAGTTATCTTTGCTGGAGAGTTGACTCCTGGACTTTTGCTACATGAAGAGTCTTATATGTTCAGGAAAATCTCAGCTTCCCTGTTTTAACTGCTGACTCCTTGTAAACTGAAATGGATTGACTGGAGAGGGCAGTGGTTAAATTACTTAACCCAGATAGTAGCAACTTAATGGCAATATAAAGTAATTTAACGGCTGATGTTGGTTATTCAAGACACACTGAAAATCATTCTGACATCAGAATAATGCCCACAATATTGTTTCAGAAGCCATAAAATGTTGATTTTTAAAGGCTCAATCTCTTACATTTTGGAGTGTAAATCAGGCCTGAAGTAGCTTTGTGTTTTAGTGCAGTCTCTGGATGATAGTTTGCTGCAGAGTTTCAGCCATTTGACTCTTCCTCTTTTGGTTGAATTTGTTGCTATTATTTCTGTAACTGGAACAGACAACAAAGTTTATCCATGTTGCAGGGACCATGCTTCACAGAATAACACTGATTAGAGGCTGTTTTCATCAATACTGAAGTGGAAAGAAAGTTTTAAAAAATTGAATCTCCCTGTGTGCTTGCATTACATATCACTATATTTGGTATTGCCACCAATTCATTCCAATATATATCGTCTTGCTTTACAACCCTCATATAAAGCATAAAGAAGCATTTCTAGCTTGCCATGATGTCTATCAGAGTGTTACATAACATTGAAGTGTCAGGTGGATGACAAAAGGAAGATGGGAGGTCCCCATCTGACAACACCAGCGATGCTCTTGCTATCAATCAATCAATCAATCAATCAATCAATCAATCAATCAATCAATCAATCAATCACACATACAGTGGGTACGGAAAGTATTTAGACCCTTTCAATTTTTCACATTTTGTTATATTGCAGCCATTACCTTAAATAATTTAAATTCATTTATTTCCTCATTCATGTACACAAAGCACCCCATATTGACAAAAAACACAGAATTGTAAACATTTATGAAGATTTATTCAAAAAGAAAAACTGAAATATCACATGGTCATGAGAATTCAGACCCTTACACTTGTTTTTTTTAACTGAGACATTGTCCATTTCTTCTGATTATCCTTGAGATGGGTCGACACCATCATTGGAATTTCTGGTCTGACGAGACCAAGTAGGAACTTTTTTACCTTAATTCTAAGAGGTATGTGTGGAGGAAACCAGACACTGCTCATCACCTGCGCAACATAACCCCAACAGTGAAGCATGGTGGTGCAGCATCATGCTGTGGGGGTGTTTTTCAGCTGCAGGGACAGGACGACTGGTTGCAATTAAAGGGGACATATCATGCTTGTTTCTCCTTTTCACTATGCCAGACTAGGATGCCTGTAAAGCATTTCTGCCCTCAGTACAAGTCATTTAGTTCCTTCATTGCCCCTCAATTGCGTTCTCAATATCCTCATTTTAGGCCATTAACAAGGTCTCGTTGAAATGCTCGGATCTGAGGATGACCTAAAGTTACCTCGCAGCGTCACAGCCCTTTGTGCTCTGATTGGTCAGTTCTATCAGGGTTGAGCCAGCCTGTCCTTCTTCTTCTACTGTATTTTCCGGCAGGCTCAAAGCAGCGAGCGCATATTGAGTCCCCCTACAGGCCAGAGCAGGTAATGAGTGACAGTGACCTAGGGAACTATAAACCCCTGCTGGACGGATGTGTTCCTCGGTGACGGTTTTGCGGCTAACGGACATCACAGAGGAGGAAGTGTTTTATCAGATTACTCCAATAAAAAGAAAGGTACCTCGTGACGTCACGACGTTTGAAATCTCGCGGACATCTCGCAATGACCTATTTTCAGAGGCATCAAATCTCATTCTAGGATATCAGTAAAAATTCAATATCTCATTTTTTGAAAATTAAGGGGGTGTAAGGTCTTGTTTTCAAATTGATTATATTATATATAAGTATTAAATCATGCATCAGCATGATATGTCTCCTTAAAGGAAACATGAATGTGGCCAAATACAGAGATGTCCCGGAGGAAAACCTTTTCAAGAGTGCTCAGGATCTCAGACTGGGCCGAAGGTTCACATTCCAACAAGACAATGACCCTAAGCACACAGCTAAAATAACGAAGGAGTGGCTTCAGAACAACTCTGTGACTGTTCTCGAATGGTCCAGCCAGAGCCCTGACTTAAACCCAATTGAGCATCTCTGGAGAGACCTGAAAACGGCTGTCCACCAACGTTCACCATCCAACCTGACAGAACTGGAAAGGATCTGCAAGGAGGAATGGCATAGGATCCCCAAATCCAGGTGCATCAGTCCCAAGAAGACTCATGGCTGCATTAGCTCAAAAGGGTGCTCCTACTCAGTGCTGAGCAAAGGGTCTTAATACTTATGACCATGTGATATTTTCTTTTTTTTTGTCAATATTGGATGCTTTGTGTGTCTGTATATATATATATATATATATACATATATGTATATATATATATATATATATATATATATATATATATATATATATATATATATATATATATATATATATATATATATATATATATATATATATATATATATATATATATATATATATATATATATATATATATATATATACATACATATATATATATATATATATATATATATATATATATATATATATATATATACCTGTTATTATTATTCCACTTTTATCCATGGTTTTATTTCTCTACTTGTTACTCAATTTTTTTACTTGATTCTACTTATTTTACTTATTATCTTCTTCTACTTGTTCTTTATCTGTTTTTATTATCCGGCTTTTACCCATGTGTTTGTTCTTATCGTCGTAACTTGTTTTTAACTTGTTTCTGCTTATTTTCACTGCTTATTGTGACGAGCACTGCACTTTAACATCCTTGTGCAATAACTTCTGACCATGTTTGCCACCGACCTCTTGCTTATGTTACTTTTGCATGTTGTCTAGTGTTTTTGTTATTTATAATATGGCGTCCTTGGCCAGTAGTACTGCTGTCCAAGACAAATTTCCTGCAAGGGACAATAAAGTTGATCCATCTATCTATCTATCTATCTATCTATCTATCTATCTATCTATCTATCTATCTATCTATCTATCTATCTATCTATCTATCTATCTATCTATCTATCTATCTATCTATCTATCTATCTATCTACTCATGGCTGCCCGGACCACAAATGGATCCCTACCAAAGTTGTCTCCATTATGTATAACTGTGTTATAGGTAGGCCTCTTGAGATGTGACATCCCATTTTCAAGAGGGACCTCATGCCTATGTGGTGCCAAAAAATTATTACTATCGATATATCAACCATGGATGGAGAGATCATGCTGAAGTCTACATTAACAGCTTGAATGATTCTGAACTGGAATGGGACTAACAGAAAACAGCCAAGTATGTGCTGTGTCTGTAATTATATTGAGGCTTCGTGACTTCACAGCAGCAGGCAGTCTCCACCAAGGATCCCAGGCCACCTACAAGACAAGAACCAGAGACGAGTACAGGAGCAAACAAAAGGGGCAGAGGAAGATGTGGAGAGAGAGTGGGAGAGAGAGAAGGATGGAGCCCAGTTTATCAGATCCCCCGGCAGTCTAAGCCTATTGCATCTTGAGTCTAATTTATGGACTGATTTATGGAGTATAAGCGGGTCCCTAACTGAAAGCTTTATCAAAGAGGAATGTTTTAAGTCTAACTTCAAGGGTGGAGAGGGTGTCTACCTTCTGAACTCTGGTCGGTAAATAGTTACAGAGAAGAGGAACCTTATAACTGAAGGCCCTACCTCCCATACTACTTCTAGAGAGTGATGGTACCACTGACAGGCCAGCATTTTGGGAGTGTAATGTTCTCGAGAGGTTGTATGGCACTACAAGCTGTTTAAGATAAACTGGTGCCTGTCCACTGAGAGCTTTGTAGGTGAGGAGAAGAATCTTGAATTCTATTCGATATTTCATGGGAAGCCAATTCAGAGAGCTTTTGTATCCAGGGTCTGTTGAAATTTGTGATGCTGAGCTAACAAAGGGTAGGTCAGGAGTGGGCAAGTGGTGGCCCAGGGGCTACGTGTGTCCCTTCACCTCATTCAGTGCAGCGGACCATTCAATTTCAAATGTACAAAAATTGCATTAAAATCTGCCATAAAGTATTTTAGTGTGATCGATGACACCTTGTACACAGGCAAAATACAACAGGAAAACTTGAAAATATTTTTTAAAAAGTCTTTAAAACTGTTTTTTTTTTTAATTTTTGGCAAACAGTTAACACTTTTTAATTGCCATAATGGTTTCTGTAAAGGTCTTTTCAGGAAATTATATTCATGCATTTGGGACATAGTTAAGTCAAATGAATTGAAATAACCATCAACATCCAAGACTTTTATGGCGGCTTCCATGGCCAAGTGCCTATTGTAAAATGATGTTATTATCAGTGGGTCCTATACTGGCAGAATACATGTAAAATAATACAGTAAGTTAAGAAACATTCAAATTAGTTTATTGCATTGAAAAGTACCTTTAATTTGCTATGATTCATGATTAGCTTATTTTATTTAGCAGTTTGGCTCGGAGCTTGAAAATATAAATATAAATTCTGATCAAAGGTAGATATTTATTGATTTATTTAACTACAAGTGTCTTTGATTATCTTATTAAGAGCATCCTTTTTTTGACAGTTGGCCTGAGAATAATAATCATGTGGCCCTCGAGATAACCAAAGTTGTCTATCCTTGTAGTAGATAAATAACCGACCAGTCATGCATCATGCATAAGTTAGGGGTCTTCTCACCAAGCACTAATCCTCATATTGGGACACAATTAACTTGTGTTTCTATCTAAATAAAATGGTATGGTTTTGTAGTGATTTGCTCTTTTGTATTCCTAAAGTCTTGTTTTAATTTTACACAGTCTGTATTACTGCTTATGTTATATTTGAAATAGTCATACTTTATTAAATTGAACTCATACATCACCAAAAGCAACTCAATTGGCCCTCATTGAAACAAAGCTGAACTCCAGCATATGCAGTTTAGACCTTTCTTTCTCCTCAGAGCAGACTGAAAAGAAGTTGATTTATACTCCTTCATTAACTCCTGCTGTTGATTTCAAACTGTTGGTTTTTACTTCCAGACAAATGAGGCAGAAAGTCCACTGTTCAGACAGATGTTATACCTGAAACTAAAATGTTTGAGTTGTAAATCTGCCTGGTGAGTGGTTAGAGCACAGACGGTGTTTAAAGAAGAAAAACACATTACTTATTTAACTGTTGTGTGTTTAGTGTTAATACTGAATCAGAGCGTGTTAAAGAGACTTGAGTCCTTTAATTAACTGGAGCACAAAGGCCCAGTTTTTAGCCAGTGTTTGCATCATGATTGTTAAATGAGTTTGTGATTGAGAAAGAAAAAGGTGTCGAATTTTCACAATTTCATATTTTTAGATTTTTTTCAAAAGGTAGTTTGTAGCAGATAGACTGATTTTGGTTGTAAAAGACAGCAATGTTTAGACTTTCTTCAACAAGTCTTGAAAATTGGGATAACAGTTTACCTTGTTATGCAGAAAATTTGTATAAAAAAGTCTCCAATCTGCAACAGCTGTTTGCAGAGTGGCTCATTTTTTCAGACATGTTTAAAAGTTCTTAGACACTTTTGGAGAACTTGATTTATTCAATCTTAAGCAGCTTATTGAGGCAGAGCTGTAACCCAAGGTGTTCATCTGCTTTGATTTTATGATTGATTAAAGGTTTTACATAATTTGGGTAATAGCTTAAATGACTATCTTGCAACTTTTAAACATGTCTTGTTTCATTTAAGGTCAAAACATATTTTTCCCATATTGTGCAAGCCTACTTTAAATTTTCTTTTGAACGTTTAGCGGCGGGATATAGCATGGGTTAGGAGTTTGTTTATCTGTAAGTGAGACGTTCTCAACAGATTTTGATGAAATTATCAGGAGATTCTTGGTCATAGTTCCAAGAATGAAGTGAATAGATTTTGGTGGTTATCCATATTCAGATGCATGACAAGATGCTCAGCATTGGCTGTAGAATAGAGACCCTTAGAGGCTCAAGGCCTATGGGTGAGTTAAGTGTACATATGGGTGATTGGTGTATGTTGTTATTTATTTGACCATCCTGCCTTGTCCCTTGAAGTCTGCCGATGGGGATATTGTAACTATTGTGAATCGTTTTGTTTTAGCTTCTCACTATGATGTTTGATGTTTGAAATGAGCAAAACAATAAAATACAGGATACTGTTTAAAAAGATGATGATACCCATCACTTGTAAATTATCAAGGGGCATCCCCATAACATTCAGACCACATTTATATGAACGGTCTTCATTAGATATTAAACATTATATTTTTGAATGAGGGTTGAAGGGTTCATTTAGGGCTCACTGATGCAGCTTAACAGCTGTATCCTCTGATAGTGTGGCTGGTTAACAGTAACACATGCTGAGAATGAATAGCAACGGAAAGAGCTCAGTTCATGCAAATTGAGCAGAGACAGGGAATCTATTTGAATACAGGAGACATGGTGAGAACACACAGGTCCATCAGTGTGTTCAGGAATGGTGATGTAGGTTTATGAGAGCAGTTTATAACACATAATATAAAATACTATAACTATGTACACTCCATTCATATTTATACACCATGACAGCCGTACAGTGATTTTGTGGGTTTGTAGCAGAATCAGTCAGATTAGACTTTTTGTTCAGTGGTAGATCTCCAAATAATAAAAAAAATATATTCAAGAGGAAAACATATCATTTTTTTACAGGAGCTAATAAGCAATTTTTAATTACAATTTTTGATGTTTTGTGCTTTACAGATGGAAAGACGCGGACTAAAGACAAATACAGAGTTGTTTACACCAATGAGCAGCGGCTGGAGCTGGAGAAAGAGTTTCACTACAGCAAATACATCACCATCAGGAGGAAGGCAGAGCTTGCCACATCACTTAGCCTATCAGAGAGACAGGTAGGACAAAAATAAATTCTAAATACAAATGTTGGTGGAAATCTTAGTACTACACTTCTAGTTGTTCTCATATGTATCATCACTGTGAAACAAATTTTGTGAATACATTTTTTTGTTTCTTTGTTTAAAGTTGGAAACTTCTTTTATTCCAAAAAAAATGTTAAATGAACTACTGAATTCTAGGTGATATTTATAACCTAAAACTCCACCCAACTACATTAAAATGAAAACATACAATTTTATGTTCCAGGAGCAAAGCATTGTGGCATGCTGTGTAGGTGAATTTTATATTTCCATGTCAATGTATTCCGAGTGTTCAGGTTGTTCAGATACCAAATGAACATGTGCTCTTGTTAGCAGCAAGGTGTGTTATCTACAGCTAAGTAGATGTCAGATGCAAAGCCTGTGGGCTCTAATTTCGTAGACCAGAAGCAGGCACGATGCACCTGCCCTGCGCTGTGCCTGTATGGCGCCAATGGAGTGTGTCCAGGGCATTTTGCAATTTTTGTGCATGGCACACCGAGGCTTACCCAGGCGCATCCACGCCTCCATCCCTCCTGAGTGGGTTTAACATAGCCAAGTGTAATCTTCACCAATCCAATGAATGCCTCTCATTGCCTTTATATTCGTGCGGGTGAGGCAAATGGTCAATTTCACCTTATCAATTCACAGTACCAGAATATAAGATAATCTTAACGGACCTCCACGGGCTGATGATGCAGAAACAGCCTGGGCGGAAGTTACTAATATTGTCAATGAAGTTTGCCCAGATATTCTGATAACTGCTGCCCGATGTAATAATCGGTTCAATGATCTAAGGAGATGGTCCAAAAAAGCTGTCAGATCAAAGAAGGCACGCAATGGCCATGGTGTGCTGGAAAGACCCTGTGGTGAAGAAGGTCAGAACCGCTGTCACTTTTGCAGCAACTGGGAGAATGCAGGGGCCATTGGGCTGCACATTGGAGGCCATAATGCGCATCACCTTGTGGACCACCTTGCGGGACAGATGTAATCTGTTCCTGTGTCATGAACAGTAGTACAAAATTAAGAGACAGTTACATTTACACACAGCAGCAGGCTAATGAATTCATCATGCTTGTGATCCACCTGCATTACTGGTCTGTCATCGCCAAATAGCAGAATCTTTAGAGAAATATTCTCTCCTGGTATCTCCTCCTCATCCTCCTTGCAATAATGTACTCCATCTTTTTAGATCATGTTAAAAATAAAGAAAAGAGAAATATTGGCAATCACAGGTAAATTTCTAAAACATGAAATGACTTACATTTATTCAGCTAGCGTCTCTCTCTTTTTTCTTTTCTTTTGAATGAGATGAGAGAAGCTGGATATATACTCCATATCGGATGATGTTGCTGTTTGTGGTTGGCTTGAGAGATGTGAACTCATTACTTTGTGTCACACTTCTGGTGCGCCGCCACACCCATCTCGGGTCTCGGGTCAGCACATCTACCAATTTGCCATATTGGCTGAGCATGGTGGTGCAGCAGACAAAATTACCACTGCGCGTGGTCTGCCATGCTTCGCCACCCTGCGCTGCGCCAGGAAATAAGAGCCCTGTATGTTCCTATCTGTAGGAAGAGAGTTCATAATATTCAAAGGATGTTACAGATAGAAACATATAGAAACACACAAAAGCACACACAATTGAATGTTCTCATGCAACAGAGAGTTGGATTTATGATGATATCATACTGAGTTTCATTGACGGTTTTGCTTAAAGATATCAGTACTGACTACGACAGACGTACTAGAAGATACCAACAAATCAATAACCTCTTAAACAGAGGAAAAACTGCTGATGAGTTATTTTTCTGTGGAAAAGGCTGAGACACATAGTAACTCCTGAAGATAGTCCTCAGTCTCAGTTTCTCAGGGGGCTGGTTGTTAAACAGTGGGGTGACTGATGTGGCCCCAGGGCAGTTGATGAGGACTGCACAGACTGTGCTGTTGATTTTTTTGCCAAATTGTTTCTAATAAAGACTCAAATAGTTCCTGTGATGGACAGCATGGCAGCCCCAGGAATAAGAGGCCAAAACACAAATGTTGTCCCGATGTAGCTGTTAGCAGTACGTCCAGAGTTATACAAATTCTATTGGTGAATGTGGTACAGTTGATCTCTGCCAGAGTGAGTGATATTGAGCCTTCAACAAACCAAATAATAAATCTATAGTCTTTAGCAAATAGTGGGCTTAAGGTACAGCTGTGGCTACTATGCCAACTGAGCTAGATTTGTTGTTTCTCTGTAAGTATAATCTGTTTTCTTGTTTTGTTAAAAATTAAAAAATAAACAGAACATTTTTCCATCTGTTGTAGGTGAAAATTTGGTTTCAGAACCGGCGGGCAAAGGAGCGCAAGATCAACAAGAAGAAGCTCCAGCAGCCAGCCTCATCCACAACTACACCAAACCCTACCAATGGCACCAACGGCAGTGGGGTAGGAGGCAGTGGAGCAATACACGGAAACGGTGGTAATGGTGTGGGGATGGTGACGAGCAGCAGTGGCAGCAACGGGCTGGTTTCACCTTCATCACTGCCATTGAATATCAAAGAGGAGTACTGAGGAAAACAGATTTTTTATTGGACAATAATATCAGGGACAAGGACATAAACAAATTCCCTGAAGAACTTTAAGACTTTTCTTCATCCTGCTTTTTGGATCTCAAACTCTCTCAAACCTTGAAAAAATGTTCACCGGTAGTGGTTGCCCCTCTCACATGAGACTGTTATTGATGGTAAAATCCTGTTTGTGATCAGATGTTTGCTTATTTGGATGTCTCAAAATGACATTTTCTTGCTTACTGAGAGCAAACTGCAGGACTTTCTTTTCTACCTGATTCAGTGCATCCTGCTTTTTTCCACAAAGATATAAAAATTGTGCCTTAAAATATTTGTCAGATTTTTTCCATTTGATGGAACTGATGCAGCCATAAACATGTTTATACTCGTGTCATGCATGAATATGTCATGCCGTGTAAATGTTGGTATGTTGAATAGAGAGAGGCAGATTCAGATTAACCATGCTGTCAGACAGTGTGGGGAGTATTTGTTTTTTAATGTTAAAGCTACTTAAAAAGGGTTTGGGGGTAAATTTTTGACTTTGTAATAAATAAGTATAAGTCTATATAACATTCTTCATTAGGAGAAGTTTTTTCAACCCATAAATGACAATAAAACCCAGTTACAGTAGCAGAATCTTGGTTTTGTGTATATTTTTTTGTTATATTTCAGACAAAGCCTCTAAACCCTTGGTTCTGAACTTGAGGTCCAGGGTTCCTCAGGAGGAATGCTAGAGGGTCTCAATGGGAGCGTGAGGCTCTTTACGCTGCAAACCTACTGTTTAATTGTTGATGTTGTATTAAATCCCATATGACTATGAACTTCAGCTTTTTAAGGGCTTTTCCAGTCTCTCAGACTGACAGCAAATTACCCTGTAGTTCATTCATACCCATTCAAATTCCTACTTACTTATGGATTAGATTTTTTATGTAATTCGTCAATCTGTAATCATACTCATGCTCTTCCATACTCATCAACACACCATTTATAAAGCAGATGGGACAGTTACAGATGGGTGAAGCATGTTGCTAGTGACACATCTTGCTACGATAAGTTGAATAGATGAGAAAGTCTTCAAAAGGACCAAAGAACTGGTGTTATTGATATTTTGAAAAACATATATGCACATACACACACACACACACATATATATATATATCTATATATATATATATATATATATATATATATATATATATATATATATATATATATATATATATATATATATATATATATATATATATATATATATATATATATATATATATATATATATATATATATATATATATATATATATATATATATATATATATATATATATATATATATATATATATATATATATATATATATATATATATATATATATATATATATATATATATATATATATATATATATATATACTTGACTTGCATGTGAACTTGTGAAGTGACATTTCATTCCTAATCCATCGGGTTCAATATGATGTAAGTTCAGCCTCCTCTGGGAAGGCTGTCCACAAGGTTTAAGAGAGTGTTGAGGGGTATTTTTGACAATCCTTCCAGAAGCACATTTGTGAAGTTTGTGAGGTGACACGTTGTTGTTGATGTTGGATGAGAAAACCTGGCTCTCAGTCTCCGCTCTATAAATCCCATAGGTGTTCTATGGGGTTGAGGTCAGGACTCTGTGCAGACCAGTCAAGTTCATCCACACCAGACTCTGTCATCCATGTCTATGGACCTGCTTTGTGCACTAGTGCACACTCATGTTGGAAGAGGAAAGGGCCAGCTCCAAACTGTTCCCACAAGGTTGGGAGCATGGAATTGTCCAAAATGTCTTGGTGTGTTGAAGCATTCAGAGCTCCTCTCACTGGAACTAAGGGGAGAAGCCCAGCTCCTGAAAAACACCCCCACACCATAATCCCCCCTCCATCAAACTTTACACTTGGTACATTGCAGTCCGACAAGTATCGTTCTGCTGGCAACCGCCAAACTCAGACTCGTCCATCAGGTTGCCAGATGGAGAAGCGTGATTGGTCACTCCAGAAAGTGAGTCTCCACTGCTCTAAAGTCCAGTGGCGACGTATTTTTCACCACTGCATCCAATGCTTTGCATTGCCCTTGGTGACGTATGTCTTGGATGCAGCTGCTCGCAAAAATGTGTGTCATGTCTACTGAGCTGTCTGTGACTTTAAAACTGTAAGGAGGCATTAAAATGAGAAGTATAGTCCTCATTTTTATTCATCTATTAGTTGCCATGCTGATATTTAGGCAAACTGTAGCATTTACTTTGCCTAGATGGTAAATAATCCCATGATTATTGTGGTCTAAAAACAGAATCTGTACTCTCATTAACAGCAGAGTTTAATCAAAACTTGATGAACCTGTTACAAAGAAATAAAACATAAGAAATGACATAAACATAAAAATATATACAAAGTAGATATGAATAAAGACAGCTATACAAAGAACATATTTTAACACACACACATTTATTGTTGCAGCAGTTAAGGTGTGGCGTCCAAAGGGCGAAGAGGAATGTTCGGTAAACAGAGCACAGATCCTGTCATCTGAAACACAGCTTGTGTTTGTGTATGTGTGTGTCTCTCCTTCTGTGTAGGTGTGTGTTCATTTGTCTTTAGTTAGACCTTTGTCCTTCTGGATCCATTTGTGCCTCCAACAACCGTCCTATCTTCACCCTGATACAGACAATCAGCAATGCATCTGTATGTGTGTGTGTCAGTTGTGCACTTGGCCATCTTGAACTTGTATGCTGATTAAAACATAGAAACCTACATCAGGCCATGTATACACTTCAATAATCCAACAAGTTCTGAAAGCAATTTACTCACAACAATTGCTGAGAATGCAGTTGCTGAAGGTTTGACTTCTGGTCGATTTCCACATGTGGTACCAGCTGGATTTGTCTCAATGCATTACATTCTTTCAAATCATCAAAGTTCCATGCAATCTGAGCTGATACTATGTGCCGTAAAGACACTGCTGACCACCGATTGGCCAAAGAGTGTCATCTCAAGGAGGATTATTAATTTCTCTAACTAAACTACTGCTCCAAAACATGGACTGAAAGTGACAGCTGACATGGACCCCAACTCTATTAATAAATTACATTAATAAGCTAGTGTATGAAAGCTTTCAAGCTACAATGAAACAACTAAAATATATAAAATTAGGAAAAGGGTATTTGTGAGCAACACATGAGATTCAAACTCAAAACACATGCCCAAAGATTTTCTTTGGGTCAGCACATGAACTACTGATGTATATATTTACTGACTTTTAAAAAGAATTATCAATATAAACGTATGAAAAAATATATAAAACAGGCAACGCATGCGTCCATCTATCCTGGCAGTAGTGTCAAGAGGAAATACAGTGCATTCATCTACCCAAAGTGACAATGTTTAACTGATAGCTTTATGAGGAACTTAACAGAAAATGTGTTAGTAGATTTTTCTTTGAAGCCAAAAATATGTGTGCAGTTGTCCTTGCATTTACATCATAAGTATTTTGCTAATATAATTGCCTGTGTGGGGTGCGTGTTGCTGGAGGAACCCAATAGAGGGGGCAAAAACATGTTAGGCTCTTTGTATCTATCTGTTTTGTTATTAATAAACTGCAAACATGGTGGTAATTCTGGGAGTAAAAGCAACACAATAAACATCAATAATCAATATTATCATCAAATATTTGTTAGCAAGGGATGACTGGTAGTCAGACCTAAACATTAGCATTGTCTCCATCGTATTTCTACAAAGTTTAACTCTATGCATCCTTAGAGTCTCGATGTTATGGTCTAATGACTGACCTTGTAAACTGGTGACATCAAAATTTTAATTAATAATAATCTAAAATAAAAAATAATAATTTAAATAATAATTTAAATAATTATTAATCTGAAAGTTAAAATAATAATATTCTGGAGGTCATTAGTCAAAAGTGAACCAGCATTATGTCTCTTGCTTATAAAAGGATTTCTTTTTTTTTTTCCTAATGTCTACTTTTGCACTAATGTCCACTTTGACTCAAGGACAAAACGAGATTTTGAAGGGACAGGGTCAAATGTCCTTGGGCCTCATGATCATGTCTATGTGAAATGATTTATTAAGAATTAACAGGAGTTTCTTCCAAAGTTTGCACAAATGTCCTCTCTGACTTGATGATGAACTGATTACATTTTAGAGGTATACGGTCAGAGGTCAAGTGACGCACGACTGTAATTTCTCTCTCTGATGGAGATAAAAATACCGCCATGAGGTGAATCTACTTTCTTCCCCCTGTTTCATGCTTTTCTTCTGATCACATATTAAAATAGATCAAAAGCATTATAAATTAAGAGTACAAATGTGTCAAGCTTCAAACAAATACTTATAGGTGTAAACAGATCGAAGACAAACAGAGAGGGTTCAGGTTGTGAGTAGCAACGGCTGTGTTGGCTCCTCAATTTTGGGCAAACAGAGCATAATGAGAGTGGAGCAGCTTGCTCTCTGAATCCTCACAGCCATAAACTTTATGGAGGGGTGGGCGCAATAAAAAGGTTTCACCACAGAGACACAGAAATGTTTGTTGAAGAGGCGTGATGAGCTCTGATAGCAGAGATGGACTGTAGCCAGAAGATCCACTACTGGAGTTTGGACATGAGGAGATTCTGACGTTGATTTATGGGAGCCATAGAGCCTTTTGATCTTACATAAGAAAAATAACAGTTAATAACACCTGTAACAAAATCAACTTGTGTCAATAAGTGTCCAGAACATTGAATAAAATATTTAAAGTTATAAAATGTGATACTCAAGACTTTCGTGAACCACTAAAAAGGAAGAGTTGCATGTTCATAGGCAGGAAAGTAATGATAAATATGACAGCACTCTCAAGCTGCTCCTGAGGTAACTTTTCAGCACTGTGGCCAGGCTGTCAGAGAGTCCAACCTCCATTAAGTCTTGTATCCTCTTAGTCTTCAGCTATGCAAATTTTATGAGCTTCTCTGACTATTAAGTTCTGTAAGCTTTCTTAACAAAGACCATCTTAGTTAGTGACTAATTACCCTTCCCTGAGCCTAACATGTCTATAAATGAAAAGTTTTTTTCCAAAATGCTATAAAAGCCAAATAAAAAAAATATATATATATCGCAGTGCGATTCTTTTGTATACCCATTGTACTACATGTCCTATCAGTATTTAATGGCAGAAAGCTATATATCCCTGTTTAAACTGTATTTCAAAGTTCAGTTCTCCAGCCAACCCAATGGTGGGTCTGGGTGAATAATGTCATTTTTGCTAAATGAAAATGGAATTATAAAGTTGAAAGAGCTCTTCAAATTTAGGTGAAGCTGACTTTCATAAATGAAAACGTATTGTTCTAATCCTTGTACACTCACCTGTTTCTCATCAGAAGACTTTTATTGATAAGTATAATATTCAGATAAGTTACTTTGCCACAAAATTTGAATATAAATATAAAGATAAACAAACAAACAAATATAGAAATTCATTTGTGAATTATGTATATTTAACCAGGCTCTTAAAGACAAACATTACGTTTTATTTCCAGCAGTGAGATTTAGAAGTTCAGAATGGGACCTGGTCACTAACCACTCACTTTTGGCACAAGCCTCGAGTTGACACTTGAGGAACTACATCATTTTGCAATTTACACATTGGCTCTGTTTGCTAACTTTATTTTTCAATGGTTAAGGTTGGGTGTTCAATAATTTTTCAGCCCATGACCCCCCAAAATAATAGTGCCAATGATGACTCCTGCTGTCCATGGAGGTAGTTTAGACATAAAACAAAGTAAATCTTTGTTTACCTAGAATTTTTTGAAATAAATAATTGACAAAAAGATATAAATTAAAATCACTTATAAAACCAGCTGAATGAAAAGCATCTGTTTTGGTGTCCTCTTGCAACCCTGCTGATTACTCCACCCTCACATTAAAAAAACAACTGTTCTACAACATGGTTGAACTGCAGCAATCATTCGGAGAATCTGTTTGTTATTGATGAGCTATTTATTAGCAACTTTGGAGAGTTGCTTAACCATTCTTGAAATTTTTAATGGGATAATGGTGGTCATAATTGTCGGTTAACTGTTAAACAATGTTAACCATTTCTTGTTAATAGATCAGAATGTCATAACCTGACATGCCAGATGAACAGTTCCATATTGGATTATTTCATTAATCCATCTGGGAAGAAGCCCTGCAAAAGTGTTTTCAGGGGCAGAACCTTCAGAAACAACAACAGCTTGTGATTGGATGATCATTTTGGCTCATCACACTCATCACAGACCAATCCATATCAAGCAGCGCTGCTATGACGTAGCATATGTAGCGGATAAACGTAGCAGCTAACGGCGAACCGTTAGCCCCTATGGCTAACTGTTTACAAGAGCAAACAACAGTTTATGGCCATTAGCTGTAGCGGCTTACTGCTGTTAGCGGCTAACTGTGACTTCACTTCCTGTCAAGACAATTCCTGTTGTCTTCATGAGAGCAGCTCCCGCTGCTCCCGCCTCTAAGCCCTGATTGGGCAATTAAGCATTTAGCCGAGTGAAACCGTTGGACAATGGAGGCTGGCAATACGGAGATGCATGATTTCAGAATCAGGCAGGTCTGCAAGGCTAAGAATGTCAAAGCTCTGTGTGAAAATACTGGATCAGCAATATTTTGCTCTTTGTCAGGGATGCCTTTCAAGTCTTTAAAATTCAAACCAAGTTTTGTTATGTTTATGAAGAACATTGGCATATGGACAGAGAGACTCGTCTCCCATTCCTCTTTCTCTTGCTCGACAGGGTTAGTAAATAGTTGGGTGTTTATTGACACACTGTTTGCAAAAAGCAGTCCTCATTATTTGGTTGGCAGATTGTGTTACGAGTATGTACAATAACCTTTAGCTCCCGCTGCTCACAAACTGGTATTTTGATCATCATAATTCGGAATCTGCGCCACAACAACATTAAGACTTTGTGCATCATCTTAGACTCAAGATTCCCAATAACGGGAATTTCAAAATACAATTAATTGTTGTATTTAGGGATGTAACGGTTACCGGTAAAATGGTAAGCCGCGGCAAAATTTCCCACGTTAATCTTCACTGCGTCTTATAAAAATTACCGTTATACCGTGTTTGATCACCACAATGCGTCAAAAACACATGGTGATGCTGCTCTTTGCCTGGAAATGCCTGAACTATGAGTCTCTTCCTGGATGAAGCAGTCTCATGGAATGTGTGCATGCGCTTTATGGATTTAATCGATCGTACTCTGGAAAGATTACAGGAGAAAATATCGAGGATATCTGCCATGGAGAGGGGAGACCAGAGGAGAGTCATGAAGGGGGGTAACTGCTTCAGGGACTATTATCAGTAAAAAAAAAAAAAAAGGCCATGACATGGTCTAATATGACGAGCTATAACATGGACACTGATGCTGCAGGCAAACAAAAATCTGTGAGTGTATGTAAAAAAGGTTATTTATCGACAAAAAAGACAAAAAAAGAACTGTTAAAATTATTATATTAAAGGGGTTAAATGTGCAACAATACCGCAATAATAATGATAACTGTGATAATTTTGGTCACAATAACCGTGATAGAAAATTTTCATATCATTACATCCCTAGTCGTATGAATATGTCAGATGACAACCCCCTGTGTCATTAAGTTGATGGTCAGAGGGATGTACAATGTTTCTTTTTAATAGTTACATTTAATGGCTAAAATAATTCTACAATTTTAATGTAACATTTTAAGCACCATGTCTTGAGTTTTAAGTTATAGATCCTGCATCAGTCCAGTCAGTTAAACTCCTCAGAGGTAAACTAGAAGTTAAAAAGTGGTTTAGGACAAAGGCCGTGCAGCTCAATTCACTGGAGCAGTGACGGTGTTAATGAGAAACAACCTCCTTCGCTGTTATCATTGAGGTCAAATGTTCAACTGGCAGAGTCTTAGGCCTAATAAGGAGTGGGATGTCAAGGACAAATCAGGAAAATGGTTTCAGCAATATATAAGCTATGCGATGAACTTCAGAAACATATGGGGACAAACAATAGATCACAATCAACAAATTTATCCAAAGGCTTGACTAAGTTTTTTAGATTGAACAGAAACTGCATCAACACATTTGTCGACTACAAAAGATTTCACTCCTAGGAAACTGTATTTATCAGTATGAACAGTATCAATATGTGGTGTTTGTTCTTCCTGTAAACACCACACACAAACATAGCTCAACAGTCAGAGGGTGTTTCAGAAGAACCTCCTACTCAGTCTGACAGGGCAGTGGCCATTTTAGGAGACATTTTATCTCACCAAAACAAAATGGTTGACAGTAGAATACAATAATGACAACCCTGTGCATGCATTCAACTTTTATAGAACATAAACAAATTTAAACCAAAATAATTATTAAATATTAGAGCCAAACTTTTAACATTGCCCTTTTAGAATCAATAAAAAAAAAGAAAATGTATTTTCATTATCACACATTTTTACTGCATCATTCACACGTTGGATAATTTGAGCAAATAAAAGGAAGAGAAAACAAAGTGAGTAAATAACTTTCCTCTCGCCAGCCTCCATAAACACTCAGGGAATCGTGTCTCGCAGCGCCTCAGCCAGACTTATACAGCTGGGTGTTTATGGGCCATTTTACCATAAACTTTCATTTACAATATACTTACTGCCCCTAATACGCCCCTGTATTGGCCACATTGATTGTGGATAAACAGAGGAGCTGTAAAGGAACGGTAGTGCGCTGTAAAGGACAGATAATACTGAAGACATGACAGGACTACTGGTATTCCACACTAGGAGCTACAGAAGAAGTACATTTATAGGGAAGTGTGTGCTGCTAAATTTGGGACTTAATAATTAAACTTCAGAAGGTGGAAAAAGTGCACAAAAATGACATTGTATAATGACATGTTATGACCTACAGGTACTTTATGTTAAAGACAACTAAATAAAGAATTAATTTCAAAAGAATTCAAAGATACATGGATAGATTTATAAACATTTCTAGATATATATTGAGGGTAAATTGCTAAACACACTACAAGCTCAAGATTTAAATGATTAAAGTATGAACCCCAATGAAGTTAGGATGTGTTTAAAACATACAAATGTATGGAAAACAATGATGTGCAATTTTTTTTGTCAAAGTGATCTGAAACACTACAAAGACAAAAAGTTTTTTTCAAAAGAGTTTTGTCTGAAAAAATGTAAAAATGCAATTTAAAAAACAAAGCACTGCTTTGAGTATTGCACATTAAAATCACGAGCGCCACCTATTTACCATTCTTAAAATCCTTTTTTTAATTTAAAAATTGCTATCGATAATGATAAAAAAACATATTTTTTGATTCAAAAATTTACATCTGCACCAAAACACTTATTTTCTAATACATGGTTTACATCAATCAAAATTTGCCAACAAAACAATAAAAATACACTATAAGGATATAGAGCATCATCTTGAGTATTTGACAAGGTTGCTGGTAGTGTTAATGTGTACTAAATCTGCAGTTGTTTTACGGCAGTTGTGTGTTCAGAAGAATAGAGTTTAATGTAGGCTGTATGTTTAGTGTCTATCAGTCTGAGAGATTGTTGTCTCAGTTACAGCTCATCATACAGTAAAACCCCATTAGCCTATATAACACAGACCCTAACCCTACACACCTTATCTGCCTCATGATTTCAATTAAGTGAAGTCTATATTATTGTAGTTATTCTGTTTTATTATTTTACTGCCTTTAAAGTGACAGACAGGTTTACCTTGACAAAACAAAGTACCATTTTATTTATAATTATAGCTTAACTTCAGTGCAAGATTACTGGTATTGCAAATGACATATGAACAGAATGTAGGCTTCATGTCAAACCATGTGATTATTTAAGAATAAATAAGTGCAACATCTAAAGATTCTAGACATTTATTTTTATATATTTCTACCTCATAAAGCTTGTGCATTTTAACATATTTTGTTTGATCATTATAAACATTTTACCTTACCTTTTTAAAACATTTACCGTAGCATTTTTCCAATATCAGATTACGAGTAACAATAGCCACAAATATTGTATGTATTTAGTTAAGACATATTTAAACTTTCATGGCTCATTCTAATCTGCTTTATTTTATTGATTATTTAAAGAGGCTAACAGCAATGTGTATTTGTCATTTCTGAAATCTTACAGAATACAAGGAAAAATTCAATGACAAAGCTGCATGGGTGGGTTGTAAAATCTAATGTTGAATGTAATGTGAGGTTTTGCTCAAAAGAAAAAAAAAGATAAAATAGACAAAATTAGATCAGATATACGTGTTTTTTTCTCTTAATTATTGCAACAAGGGAAAAAAATCCTGCTTTACCTACACAAGGCCTTATTTTCAAGTTGAATTGTTTCCTGCTCAACACATAAAGATATAGAACTTACAAAATTGTCTTACAAAAGCAGTTCTTTTTATTTTATAAGAAAAGTAAACAGAATTTCCCATTTGATATGAAGCTTCATGCGGTTATTCAGATATCAAAGTGTAATGATCACAATGTGAAATGAAAAAACGTAAGGAAAAATTACTAAAATGTTTGGTTAATGAAATTTTCTTGCCAAAACCATCCTTGGGGTTGTTGTATATTAACCCTGAAATTTAATATACAATGATCTACGGTTAAACAAAGAACATGGTATTTAATGTGTGAGCACTCTGACCTGCTTCTACCTGCGTTTTATCAAAACTACATGAGTCTGTGAGTGTGCGTGCATCCTGCCCGCCTTACCTTTCCCCCTCATTAACCTTCGTCCTGCTGATAAAGTTTGATGTTTCGACACAACATTTCAGAATGCTGAAGTTCATGTTTGAGAAACAAGACACTACTCTTCTTCGTCTATTGTTGCATTTAACCTGAAGAAATAATACAAAGGAAACTCACTTGAAAAGTTCCCCTCAATTTCCTAGGGGCTTTGTTGTCTCTTTTCCTAATGGTCAGCCATTAACAAAGAAAGAAAATCTAATCATGTTTTCTTTCAGTATGAGAAGATAAAATAGTGCAAAGTTTAAAACTTCTAATATTACAATATTACAAGCAAAAGCTGGCCATTGGGCTCCATGATTTTGACATCCACCCATAGCCTTTAAAATTGTAATGTGTAACAACAAGTCCACATAGTCTACAAAATTCTGTGGCATTTCTGCTGATAGATATAGTTGTTGGATAGTTGTCAAAATTACCCATGTTTTTTCATAAATGTGTGGTTGTAACTTTGCTGCCTTGGGCATTTTTTAAAAGAGTAGAATTTAGCTGTAATTCAAGTTTTGTATCTCAACCAGTTAAGGAGAAATTCATACTCAGTTGGCTAATTATCAGTAAACTCAATTAATCTACATTGACATGTCATTTCCGCTTAGCCACAATGGATTGTGACTGCCTTTTAGGTTGGGGTAGATTTCAGCCCAAATGTTGTTTATCATGCAGTAAACATGGAAAGACTCTAAAAAATGTTCTATAATAGGATTTTTTTTAATTTAAAATTGCCTGGAAAATCATTAGGTGCAAAGCAAGCATTACTTGTCTGCACTAAGCTGAAGTTGCACAGCTAATGGGGTTAAAAGCCCATACCGTGACTCTGTAGTAGAGAGCAGCCACTAGCTTCTTTCTTAAAACAGCACTATTTAAACAGGGCTTATTGCTTCTCATACAGACAAATATTTATCCTGCTTTTTCAGCACTCAATTAATGGCACCAACAAAACTTAAATACATGAATAGTTACAGTATGTTAGCATCAGCGTGACAAATTAGGGGACTCAAAAACTGTCAAGTGACCTTGATAGGGCACAGAACTGCAACGTGCATTAGAGGAGAAGGCGCTGTCATCAGCATTCAGAAAATCAAAACAATATTTGTCTTAAGAAAGAAAAGTCAATGGCATGCAATTATGTTTTCCCTAATTTCAAATTTTAGAGCAAAGCCATTCATATTTAATGAACAATAAATCTCTCATGGTTAAAGCATGAGAGATTTATTGCTTTCATCACAACAGCACATTTTTGTATGTTGAAAGAGCATTTACAAATGTAGGAGGTTGTTAAGTATAATCATTTTTTATTATTTTATAACAACAATGATAATAATATTCAGTATTTATTATTTATCAGATCAAAAACATTACAAATATGTAGAGCCATTAAATGATTTTGCAAAACACCATTTGACTAGTTACTTAATCAATCTAATAGTAGATGATAGTTGACGAAATTGTCATTGCTTGCACTTAAATACAGTTTTTACATCCATGCAGGCATTTGTGCAGTTTGAAGACAATGTCTTAAAGCATTCCTAAATTATATAATTAACAAACAATTGCCTTTGACCTTTGACCTCTGACCTCAAAATCTAATCAGTTGAGACTTGAGTCTGAATGGACATGAGTGCAAGGTATAATTGAAACTCTCCTAGAATTTTTCTTTTAAAATATTGTGTTTTCAATCAAAGTATGGCTAAAAGATTCCATGACTTTGACATCTACCCCCCCCCCCCCCCCCCAAAAAAAAAAAATCTAGTTAGATCATCTTTGAATTGAGGTGAACATGTGGTCAATATCTGAAGAAAATCACTGAAAGACTTTCTGAGATGTTGTATATGTATGTACAGACGTAAACAAAATTTTTTGGTATCCTTTCACTTAAAGAAAAACACACAATAGTCACTGAAATAACATGAAACTTACAAAGTAATAATAAATCAAAATTTGCTGAAAATTAACTAATGAATATCAGACATTGCTTTTGGATTGTGGTTCAACAGAATCATCAAAAAATAATTAAACTGGCCTAGACAAAATGATAGTACCCTTAACTTCATATTTTTTCTTGCTCAACCTTTTGAGGATATCACTGCAATCAGGCAATTTTGGCAACTCTCAATGAGATTTCTGCACCTGTATTTTAAGGTATTTTGGTCCACTCCTCGTTCACTGCTCCTGCTGTCTCAGGTTTGAAGGGTGTCTTCTCCAGACTACATGTTTGATCTCTTTCCACACATGTTCAATAGGATTTAGATCAGGGATCATAGAAGGCCACTTTAAAATAGTCCAAGGTTTTGTTCTGAGCCATTCTAAGGTGTTTTTGGAGATGTTTTTTAGGTCATTATCCTGTTGGAGGACCAAGCTTTTTGACACTAGGCAGCATATTTAGCTCCAGAATGCCTTGATAGTCTAAAGATTTCATTGTACCTGCTCAGATTCAAGACACCCTGTGCCATATGCAGAAAAGCAGCCCCAGAACACAACTGAGCCTCCTCCATGTTTCACAGTAGGTAGCCTATAGTGTTCTTTTTTTGGTATATTTCAAGGTTGGCTACAGTCTTGTTGACCTTAAGCTTCTGAATAATATGTGCAACTATAGTTACAGAAACATGTAGTAGCTGCTTGGAGTTGGTCTTATAGCCTTTACCTTTAACATGCTTGTCTATAATTTTCTTACTTATCTCCCTTGACAACCCTGTTCTTAGTTTTATAATTTTGATTTTTAAAATGATTCTGTTGAACCACAATTCAAAAGCAATGTCTGATTTTCATTAGTATATTTTCAGTACATTTTTATTTATTGTAATGTTAGTCATTTTCAAGTTATTTCAGTGACCATTATGGGTTTGTCTTTCTTTAATGGAAAAGTACCAAAACTTCTGTCCACGTGTGTAATACAAAAACCCACACAGATGGATACAAGTGTGTATATGGACTGACAACCAAAACATGATACCTGCAGTACAGAGGTTGAATAAACTTCAGTTTCCTCAACTTCATGACAGGTTTTTTTAGTCATGGTTTTTGACTGTAACCGAAATTTTAAGTCCCTGAGATGACTTTTTTTCCTCTTTGTCATGACCATTATGATGTTATATAAATGTGTTTCTTGTCATGTGTTTGATTTTATTGTGATCCTCACTCCTCCCTGTATCTGCTGTGTGACTTTAAACAAAGTCACATATTAACCAAAGAAAAAGTAAAAGGAAGTGGTGATGCTCCCTCACCTCTGATATACTTTTATATGACATCTTGTCCTGATTATGACCCCGACTAAGTTACGGAGTCATAACTGGGAGCTGAAACCACACATAACAAAAAGACAACAGAAACAAAGAAATTAAGAGATTTTCGGTGGTTTAAAAGTACTTTTTCGACAATAGCAGGGACATTTTAGGGAAGACCACCCCTAAAATTTTACTGTCATGTTTAATGTCCACTAGTGTGAAACCATCCCTTTTTCACAAGGAGGAGGGTGAAAATATATATGTCACAGAAGGCTAAGATGGTGGACAAAGCACAAAACACAAGAAAACAGAGGCTTTACTCTTTTACCAGAAAATAAAAATCCACACATGGGTAGTTTTTTAAAGCATCCTTGTCTGTATGAACATGCATTAACATGCTGTAAATCTCTGATTATTTCAAGTTCAGATGTTTGTGCATTTTTTGTAGTTTCTATACAAAGGAATTTGTTTCACATATATTCCAACCACAAGTTTGACTAGTGTATATATTTTTATTTGTGACAGTGGAATGTTTAGTAGTTAGTGTCAAGTAGTGTTTGCAGGAATATTGAGCACAAATTTCTTTGTTAAAATTTCATTTCAAGAAATATCTTAAAATATTCATAAAATCCTGTCATTAAAAATCATTAAGGAGTACTCTTGACAATTCAACATCTGCTGTTCCCACAACAACCAAGATGCAGTAAAACAGTAAAATCAGGTCTCATTGAAAATGTTAGCAGCTTTTCTATCTATTTTAAAGTAGCATTAGTGTGAAGGAAAAGCCGAAAGTATACGTGTTATCATGTATAAATAAGCCACTCAGCAACACTATGAACAGCAACAGCTTAGCAACATCCACTGCAACACATGTAAACAGAGAGAATGTCTCAGAATCCGACATCACTCTGAGGAAAGGTCAGCACCAAGTGTGATATTTTGAGCCCAATACATCATTCATCCCCTGTCCACATGAAGAAAATGCAGAATAGAAGTACACACCTACGTGAGATCATAGCCTTCATTTTTAAGAGTCCCTGACTACTTTGTGAACTGAACCAGCTGACTGTTTAAATGGATGGTGCAAGGGTAGCCAAAAGCCAAGAGGCTAGCAGCACCACTTGAAGGACTTTCTCCCTCATTTAGCAATAATGGTTTAAAGGAAACTGTGAAATATAATTTTGTCAAATAAACAATGCGTAGAATTTGGCAGATTAAAATGACAATTCAGTGGCCCAATCAGAGTCCTTTAAAGCAGGAAGAGATGGGAGCTTTGAGCCAGCAGAAAGTGACTGCTTGTACAGAGATTAGCATTGAGACTGACAGCTTAGTTAGCAGTTTTATCAGATCTGGACTGAAATTTTCTTTATTAAAGGAAAAACAAATTATAACACTGAAAGTTTTTCTTTGTAGTAAGGATATATTCACTCTGCTTTTAAAGCTGTTTTTTGGAATGACTATTGTTTTATATTTTGCACCCTGGCAGTAGGACTTGCCAATGACTTTGTCTGATTTGCTTGTAATTAATGGTGATCTTCCTATCACTTGCCCGATATGGGTTTGAAAGGTTCTACCCATTTCCATACACATTTTCTGGGATGTTACCTATGTTGACAAGTTGAACATTTTGAATGGACCATTTGGTGTGTCAGGCTACTATAAACCTCTCTGTTCTTAAGTCTTAAATATCAGATAAAAGGATGAACTTATTACTGTGAGTTTAGGGTGTCAAATGTCAAACTTATGGAGTCCTGTGGTTTTCATTTTAAGGATATCTCAAGGCTACTTCAAGGTATTTCCATCAAATACTGAACAAATGTCCTCTGACTCAGTGATGAAATGATTAGATTTGAGAGATCATATGTTGAAGGTCAAGGTCATGAAGCCTGATGACATATCTTGAGAAATTGTATATATATATATATATATATATATGTATATATATATGTATGTATGTATATATATGTATGTATATATATTTATATATATATATATATATATATATATATATATATATGTATATATATATGTATGTATGTATATATATTTACATACATTATAAACCTCAACTAATAAGCAAAATAATTTCATCCCACCATCCTGGTGAAACCATCTGTTTCTTGATCTGTCTTTTGTTTGTATTGCAAAATTGTCACCATTCAGGTAGCCCCCATGACGTAAAAAGATTTGTTTTAAATCTGTGAAATGCTTAAAAACATCATGAAACTTAGAAATAGGATCATATTGCAGTTTTATTTATAAATCATAATGTTAATCACCAAAGAGTTTATAGGTCTACTTTAGAAAAATAGATGTTAATAATTGATTCACATGTCAAAAGTAACAATAGAGCACATAAACTGCTATTTAAAAAACAAGAACAAACAAACAATAAAAAAGTGATTGTGACATTTACCAGGAAGACTAATGTAGCAGATTGAATCAGCAACCAGGAAAAGAAAATGAAGAAGACATTTGGAAAGGGGGTGACAGGCTGGACCCTGACCTATGTAATCTGCATAAAGTCAAAGGGGGCACACAGAAATTACTGCAAGACTATTGACTATAGACTATATCTATATCTATAAGACTATATCCCCTTGAGGAGGTCTTTTTTACACAAAACTATATTTCAAGTATATAGATTTCAAATGTTTGTGTGTGTCGAGTAGATGAAAGAAAGGGTAGGTGCTATTAGGATCTGACGGGGATCCTAAGAGTGAAATGAATTAATTTAGACTGTTTTTTTATTAGAATTCAAGAGTCTATCATTTTTTATCATTTTATGAAATGACCTCTCATTAAAATCAACACTTGTCCACTTGTAGTTAAACTGGGCAAAGTTCATCAACCTTCAATCACAAATCAATGCACACTATAGGCCAATAAAAGCAGCTCATCAGAGTGCAATATCACAAATGAGCAGATTAATAATGCTTGATTTCTATATATGACAAGCTCACACAAACACACATAAAAGGAGCCGCTGTTTCTGTGCTGTAATGCAAGAGTTCCTTTCATTGGAGTCTGACTCAGCAAATAGTTACACGCACACACACACACACACACACACACACACACACACACACACACACACACACACACATACACACACACACACACACACACACATATAAATGTAGCTCTATGACGAGGCAAACAATGACACAAATAAAAGTGCAGCTGCAATGTCACTGCCTGAGTGTGTGTGCACATGTGAGTGAGTGTTTTGCCGAGTCAAACTCTAATAATTGACATTTGACCCATGCTGCAAAAATGTTGGATCTCCTAAAGCATCCAAATGATGGAGATGGCCACCCTTGCTCCTCCTGGATCCTCAACGCGTTTGGCACTGTGAGAGACACAGAGAAGGAGGAAGGGGTGAGAACATGAGAGAGGAAGAGGAATAACAGACAGGTCAAATCAAAGAATTGTTACAATATTTACTCACTTACAACTCTACAGGTGCTACTGTGATGTAGTCTAGATACGTTTTCAAAGTTTATAATGTTTATATATATTCGTGTAATTTATCATTTTTCCAGTCTGTTTGCATTTGTAATTGGTGTTATTATTATAAAGGCACACAGGGATAGTTGTTGCATCTTTGACCAGTGGTTGTCAAAGTGGGGGTCCTGACTGATGAAGAATTGGCAGGGTCGGTCGGGCGGGCAGTCTAGGCCTCTCTCCACATCTGCCTTTGCTCCTCTTGTTTGCTCTTGTGCTCGTCTCTAGCTCTTGTCTTGTAGGTGGCCTGGGATCGTTGGTGGAGACTGCCTGCTGCTGTGAAGTCATGAAGCCTCAATAACTGCAGTTACAGACATGACACATATTTGGCCATTTCATTAGGAACATTCCATTCTCATTACCATTATAGCTGTTAATGTAGATATTCGCATGATCTCCCTATCCATGGTTGGTACATATTGTTATCACCACATAGGCATGAGATCCCTCTTGAAAATGATACGTCACATCTCAAGAGGCCATTAATGAATTTACACTTAACAGAGACAAATATGGTAGGGATGCACTTATTGTCTGGACACATAAACTTCTCACTCAGAAGTGAGGACAAACATTCTTATGTAATAGTATATCGACAGGCTCAACAGCCCTCCAAATACCATGAGTTTACATCTTTTCAGCCTTCCAAAATACAGGTTTTGTTGTCTACTCTCACATGTTGTGGGCTGGAAGGCAGACCAAATGCCCAAAATGTGCTCAAAATAAAGAATTAATTACATATTCTTCATATCAAATAAAAACAACCCAAATCGTGATTTCAAGGGCAATTCCTGAGTAATTGATATAAGTGTCAGGGACGTCATCTTTACGAGCAGAGCTGTAGGAGCACACGGGCTGTAAAGGTTAATCATTTTAAACACATACACAGTTGTATCAGTGTACAGTAAGCACAGCGTTGAGGTTCTCATGACTTTATTGCATGGATGTGTGTGAATGTGTCCATAAACTCTTCAGGTAAACACGAGGATGCCGCAGAGGCAAGCTGATCAACGCTTCTTAACAAAATGATTGAGGAGTGAAGCGGTGGGAAAAACAACACACCGCCACTTCTTATCGTTCATTCTGCTGGCAGTATGTGTCACCTGTATCAGTCATGTTAGCAGTGAAGGAACTTTTCAGAGTCTTTAGTGAAGTTAAAGTTCTTCCTGGGATGACATTTCTGAGCTGTACAACTGCATTCTCTCATTTTTGTTTTGAGACAGACTAAGATAATTACATATTTTGTTATCACTTTGTGGTCTGGTTCAGGGTGGACTGGCCATAGGGAGTTTTCCTGGTGGATTGATCAATCATGGGCCGATTTACAGCTGTTTTACTTTTTTATTTATTGTTACACCTTGCCTTGGTAACTACAGCAACTCTCCTGGGCCGGCTCGGGGAAAATGAGAGAGAGAGAGAAACAACAGCATTACAGCAGCACAACAAAAAAGATGGAGAGCACAAACAAAAAACGAAAAGGAGGTATGGAGAAACTTAGAGGAGAAAAAGAAAAGCTCCAGTGACACAGACTACCAAGAGCAGAGAGGTGACAGAGATGTTTGCTGTAGGGAGCAGCACTGATGCTGTTGCTTCAGTGGTCTCTCACAGCAGCAGGTGGTGTCAGATTACTCTGCTGAACGTGCAGGAGCAAGAGGAGAATGAGGAGGCAGATGAATTTAAAGAGGACATATCATGCTTGTTTCTCCTTTTCACTATGCCAGACTAGGATGCCTGTAAAGCAGTTCTGCCCTCAGTACAAGTCATTTAGTTCCTTCATTGCCCCACGATAGCATTCTCAATATCCTCATTTTAGGCCATTATCAAGCACTTGTTGAAACGCTTGGTCTCAAGGATGACCTAAATTTACCTCGCAATGTCACAGCCCTTTGTGCTCTGATTGGTCAGTTCTATCGGGGGTAGAGCCAGCCTGTCCTTCTGCTTCTACTGTATTTTCCGGCAGGCTCAATGCAGCGACTGCGTATTGAGTCCCCCTACAGGCCAGAGCTGGTAATGAGTGAATGTGAGCTAGGGATCTATATACCCCTGCTGGTGGATGTGTTCCTCGGTGAGGGTTTGGGACTGACGGACATCACAGAGGAGGAAGTGTTTTATCAGATTACTCCAATAAAAAGAAAGGTATCTCGTGATGTCACGACGTTTGAAATCTCGCGGAAATCTCGCAATGACCTATTTTCAGAGGCATCAAATCTCGTTCTAGGATATCAGAAAAAATACAATATCTAATTTTTGGTAAGGTCTTGTTTTCAAATTGATTATATTATATGTAAGTATTAAATCATGCATCAGCATAATATGTCTCCTTTAATGTTGGCAAAGGTGATACTGCGTTAATCTGGTGTGCCTCCAAGCATGGTGTGGATAAACATTCAGTCTAATAAATGGTTCAGAGCAGTTGCTTAACAGTCTATGAACTATGTGACTTAATAAATAGCAAACACGGTGTGGTGTGTTACAGCTAAATCTAGTTCTCTAAAGTACTGAAAAACAGTAATTGAGCTTATTAATCGATTTGTTCCTTTTATTAACCACTTAAACCTTATTTTTATCTTTCATCACAGGATGCCACATTGCAGATCCACAAACGTACAACTTGCATGTTGCAATGTGATGTGTTTGAGCATGTAGATCTGCTCTTTTAACAGTTTTTGATCATTCTGTTCTACCCATAATAACAACTTCCCAATTATGTCACCAGAGTTGAAATGTTTTAAGCGTCAACGAGCACCTTTTTAGTGTCCACAGTCCAGTTTGGTTTATGAAGAACATTAACCTAACAACTTAAATAATATGTTTGCTTTATTATTTCCAGCCAGTGGTTGTGGTTTAATATTTTTACATTATACAGTTAAAATGAATAAAACACTAATTAACTTTTGTTACAGTGACACATCTGCATATCATGCAGATGTGTTGTCTATATGTTGAGCTGTACTGTCTGTTCCAAAAGAACAATAAGTGGTTGTCTGTTATCCCAGGTAATTATAGAATTGTTTTCCATACTTTAGCCAACTTAGTCGAAGGCATCATTGCATGTAGACTCATTTTGGTATGTAATCTTGCTCATGCCTATTCCACACTATTCCTCTACTTTTCATGTCCAGATTTATGAAAGGCACCAGGCCCGGTGCCATGATAATTTCATTGTTGTATCTACATGAGTAGCGAAAAATAAGCAGTATTGAATCTTAAATCCTTACTCCACTATCCTTCCTAAAAGAATGTATGCCACGCACTGTATATTTCTAATTTATTTTTTCAAGGCTTCAGAACATAAAGTGATATTGTTCACCATAATGATGTTATGAAGGGCTTGTGTGTTTGGTACCTCAGTGGGGAGAGTTGTCACATAACATCTGCACAGACAGTAGTGGGCCAGTCTGGACCAAAAAGTCTAGGGTCAAATTTTTGTTCCAGTTCAAACCTGCTCTGGTTCGCTGCAGAAAACATGATTTTAATTATCATATAACAGACAATGAGTGGCACAGTGGTGCAGCAGGTCGTGCGCATTAGAAACACATGTTGGTCAAGGCCTTTTGTTGTGGAGTTTGCATGTTCTCCACATCAAGAAGGCTTTCCTCCTATAATGTAGTATACACAGCGGCTAATGTAGCGGCTAATGGCTAACAACAGTTAACAAAAGTTCATGGATGTTAGCCATATAGCGGCATATTGGACAACGGAGGTTGGCAAGACAGCCCTGGAGGATTTCAGAATCAGACAGGTCTGTCTGCTCTGCAAGGCTACATGTAACTTTGTAGCCTTGTAGTAAACTAAAATCCGAGCATTTCAGGGCGAAACGCTGATGTCACCGCATGTGCAGTACTCTTTCACATGATGGCTGTGTGCGCATACCAGGAACAACAACAGCTGTAAATCCTTCAAAATTCAAAATAGTCAGTGTTTAGGGTTAGGGTATATTTTAACCCTCCCCCTACCCTAACCCTAACCCTTTACTGACCCTTACCCTTGCAGTATTTTTACTGGAGGAATATCCCAATGGTCCCCAATGTGCCAAATTGTTTCAGATTTTGGAAACACACAAAGTGTAAGTTACATTCTTCTTTTAGATCTTGATCAAAAACAGAACAATAGGCGTCTGAAAATGCCCTATTTCTTGTGTTCAGACGGCAGTAAGTCAACTGTAGTATCACCTACAGTAATTCTGTTTCTTGTTGAAAATCTTTAGAATGTTACAAAAGGGACCAACACCATGCATGTACCTAAAAGGTCTCAAGAGCAATAATCATTCTTCTCTGGGTTATCTTTTAACAGCGTTTTGGGGGAAAATGTGTTGATTTATTAAAGGGTTAAGTCAAAGCCTGTTACCAAGAATGACCAGGTGCTTGCTAACAGAGACCCCAAGCTCTGCCATGTCCTGCCTCTGGTGTTCAGGCTGGCAAACTCGCCACTTGCATTAAAATATTTATTTAAGATTTATTGTTAATTCTGGCAATGCAAATCCTGCTCCCAAAATTATTTTGCATACCAAAATAATTGTGAACAAACTGCATGAAATTCTGAGTTTTATTTGTAAGGATTTTTGATATGCCTCTATTCACATTGTAGAGTGTGATTTCAAGAATACATTGTGTACAGTCTTAAAAATCTGGGCAAGTAAAAATGGTCTTGACCTCAAGTGATGAGTACTTTGTACATTTTAAAAGTTAAAAAATAATATGTTAAAACTACTTATAAGAAATTTGGGGTTAGCTGAGACTAGTAGCTTTATGTTCTAGCATTACATTGATATATTGGAAGTTTTAACAGACTATTCACAATGGTCAAAGCTGGAGTATCTGCAAATCTTTTTGGCTTCAACATTCGCTTCCTCAATGCATTACAATGTATTTTAGTTCATTATCCTTCTCATGTTTATTGTTTGGTCTGATTAAACAGGGTGCTGTGATGCAAACACAATCGAGTGGCCCATCATGTTGAATGGATGGATTTGCAGTTTTGCTTGGTGAATTGATGTCGCTGGTGCGGAAACTGACCATGACTGGCTATAGTCTTTAAAAGGACAAACAATTAAAGAAAATGAAAATAAAACTCTGTGCAGAGAAAAATGTGTACCTATTGTACAAAGGTCTTTGTCCATAATTTTTATCTGATAGTACTTTCATTGGACCCTATTTTCTCTCTTTCTTTTTATGGAGCATGTTTTATCTCCTGTGTTTCATGAGGCAGTTCTAATCCACATCTAAATCAATTTAATTAAACTTTGTTTAGACATTTGCTAAATAAGTTAACTAGGTATACAGAAAAAATCCAATGTTTATACTACAGAATAAATAAACATGGTTAAAAACTTGGTTAAAAAACAGAGGTCATAATGTGCTGCAGAGGTTCAAATAAATGACCCTCCTTTGTTATCTGACCCATCTTATGTCGTCAAAGGAAAAACTACCTCTTTATGGATTTATGGGAGATTTATTGTTTTACACTGATGAGCATTTAGTTAAGTCTGCTGCTGTTAAATCACATAAAAGCTTCAATAGTTCTCAACACACCTACAGACACACAAACACACGCATGCACGCACGCACGCACACACACACAGACACATACATGTAGACTAGTATTTGAGTTTTGGAGTGTGTTATAGACATTATATGGATATTATATCGATGTTATATAATGTGAACAGCTCCCGTTCAACCCTTTGTAAAACCCTCATAAATATTTGCCAAGTAATTTCTTTCAAAGCCTTTAAGTTCAACAGACTGGAATACACACACACACACACACACACACACATACAATACATATGTATATATATATATATATATATATATATATATATATATATATATATGGACTTACATATCGATTTGATTCAGTTTTAGGCTAACATACACAACAAAATGTTTTTAAAAACAAAAACCGAATAAAAAAAGCAAAAATCAAACTGAAAAAAAATCATGTCTGTATATGTTGTCTTGGGTATTACAAATAAAAAAAATAAGTGATTACTGGAATATGGCATACATTTTAACGCCATTGTCTGGTATAATATTAATCGGTTGTTGTTGCTCTCTGTAAGGTTTGTTCCGTGAGTCACAAATCAGTATATGAAGATGGCTAAATCAAAAAAAAAAAAAAAAAAAAAAAAATCCATTGGTGTTTATTTTTATTATCCGTAGAATTCTGTATCATACAGTCATTAAGATCATTATTTTCTATCAGTTGAGATCACATATTGTACTTTCAATAATCCTACAACAGAATGAATTATATTTTTTTAGTAATACACAAAGCACATAAAGAGTTAAGATAACAAGAAATTTAACAGCAGCAGTAACAAAACAAACAAGTTATCATAAATAAATGTAATGTCCTGCTTGTTATTTCAGTTTACAACAGGAGACAAAAGCAAATAGTTAAACGAAATTTCCTCTAAATTTGTCAAGCAGAAATTGAGTAAACAATATATTTTTTTTTCATCAGCAATAATTATCAGTTATTAAAAAAAAAATAACAGATAGGCTCCAGCCCAAAAAGGTAAAGTGATTTGCCCCTCCCCCAAAAAAAGTGATTCAGTGATTCATAAATGTTGTAAATTTGACATGAAAACACAAAATAAGACTTCACTATATTCTGATTTAGATTTTTCTTTTATATTTTACATTTATAATTATTGATTCAATCAACTTATCTAAAATTATTCTGCTCAATGTATTGTTATAGCCAAACATACAATTAGACAGACAACAAAACTGCACATTTAACAAATGCACCCAAAGCAAAAGTATAAAGACAAAGTTCAAGAAAGGATCTCAAAATTTTCAAACAAGGTTTTTAATAGCTATGTTTAAACTCTCTAAATTTAATCTCAATGTTCAGAATTTCCCTGATGCTGACAAAATGGGAAAATAGAAAAACAAAATAAAACTAATAAATGAATTTGTCATATGGGAAACTTTTTGCTTTACGCATTTCAATCCAAAAAACAAGAAATGTCAAAAGCTTAGGCGTTGAAATCAGAGTCAAATTTTAGGAATAAAGTTTGCAAACATCTTAAAAATATATTTCCAAACATTTTTATGCCATTGTCAAAATGTCATTTTAACTTTGAAAAAAAGACATTTTTTAAGAACTTAAGTATTTTTTGACGGTTAAGCTTATTTTTCAAAATTTTATACAATCATTTTAAACATTTTTTCTGCTAACAAAAAAACAAAACAAAACAAACCAACTAAACAAAACAAAAGACAATATCAAATCACATCAAAACATTTTACACCACAACAACAACACCAATAATAATAAAAATAATAATAATAATAATGATAATAATAATAATAATAATAATTACAATCTCAATGATAATGCAATCCTGTAATTATCATGAGATTATGAAAAACAAAATATGTAGAGTAAAAGTAGAGCACATTTTCAACTTTTGTTTTAAAAATTTCTTTGAAATAATCACTGTTGTACTTTAAATTCTTTTTTTTTGACAGATTATTTTTTTACTACATGCTGTTAATTGTTTTCAATATCATTTCCAAGATATCTACTGTAGTTTATATATATACATATATATGTATGTATGTATCTATCTATCTATGTATCTATCTATCTATCTATCTATCTATCTATCTATCTATCTATGTATATATGTATGTATATATATATATATATATATATATATATATATATATATATATATATATATATATATATATTTATATATATATATATATATATATATATATATATATAGATAGATAGATAGATATAGATAGATATAGATATAGATAGATAGATATAGATATATACTTTCTTATCTTGTTTTTGTTTCTCATGTCATCCCTAAAGCACTTCTATAGCATTCTTAGTTATTATTTTATTTCACAGCAATAAAAGTGCATTAGGTAAGGGGCACTTAAGATATTTAGGTCAGCTTTATTTATCTGTCATTTCCTTCAAACAAATCTACATGTCAGACAAATTGATGACTTACATTAAGATCTGAAAGTCATCAAATAAAAATTAGGATGATGATACTAAAAATAAATGCATTGTTTAAATAGCTGAAAATAGTACGAGGAGCAAACCATCAGCCAAACAGTATGAACTCAAATGGTGTCTTCATTTATTCTATCGCGCTTTTTTTCAGTTAAATCCGTTTTATGTTTAAAAGAAGGTCGTAGAAAAGCGAAAAAGGAAGCAGAACATACAAGAAGAACAGATAAGGAGAACAGTGCTTTTGTATGTTTGTGTGTGTGTGTGTGAACTGGGCATCCATCTTGTTTTTGTTCCCTCCGTCACCTGTCTGCTGGTAAAACATTAACTTGCTAAAAGCCATAAAACTCAGCTTTATGGAAAGTTTGATGATGGGGCGGGTCGTAAACACAGAAGCCTTTTATGGCCTCTCTGGCTGTTGCTGCTCACCTTGACACAGTCTGCATGCAAGAATAAATGTCAGTGAGTTTAACCTTAAAACCTCAGATTAGGGCTGCTAATGCTAGCTTAGCCACTAATGAGCTGATGATAGTTACGATGAACCAGAATGAGGTTTGTCCCTGGGATCGAATATGTAACTAACTCTTAGATGCATGACCTATCAGTACCAACAGTCTTTTATGAGGGGGGTCAAAAATGACCCCAATTAAATTGAAGGTGTTTCATGCTGTAAACTTTCAATTTGGTTAAAGATGGTTATATTTTGTTCAACAAAGGAATTGTTTTATGGTTGACATGTTCATTTATGACTTTATATTAACATGTATATCACAAAACAGCTTTGAGAAAGGTTTTTGAGAATCTGACCAATGACAAGCCAGATTTAATTTCGAAGCAATTTCCTTTCACTGTTTTCTTTTTTCAATGATTTTGGCAAAAAAGGGAGAAAAGGGAGAAAAGCTGATCATTACTTCCTTACAGCCGTGATACTCTAAATAAAACAGAGAAATTAATTTTTGATTGGCAGACAAAATATGAATCAATGTGTAGCTGCATAAGTACATGCAGAGACACACACACACACACACACACACACACACTCATAATATTACTGACTCATCAGAGATAGTATAACAGGCCACCTAATGGGTTAGATTTTATTTAAAAAATAATAATATTAAAAAAAAAAAAATGCTGCGAACCGGGTGCTCAGAGATCACCCCAGGTGTGTGTGTGTGCCATAAGCCCCTTGGTCTGACTGTTGCTCAGCCCTGCATATGTATTACGAGGTAAGCACATGTATTACGAGGTATAAAAATGATTATGATACTTACATGAATGCTGCTATGTACTGTAAAAATAATCTTCAGGGTGGGGAGACTGCTGCTATTAGATGTGTGGATTGACACTAAAAGTTAACATGACGGTCACAGTGGATAGAAATCAAAGGGGTTAACCTTTGAACTTCAATAGAAATTGCTTGGGGTCATTTTTGACCCCACCTATGGAAAAGTGCAGTACTAATACAAAAAAAATGTAGTAACTTAAAAAATATAATATTGAGATACAAATCCAAATGGTCTCATGTCAAAGACAACTTATTTAAGGAATACATGGAAGATAAAAAAAATGACAAAGATGTTGCAAAAAATAAAAAATAAATAAAAAATGACAAACAAACAAACAAACAAAAAACAAAAAACAAACAAACAAGCAAACACTGGGGTTATTTTTGATCCCACTTATGCATCTAAGGCTTAACAGTCAAACTGAAAATCACAGGCAGTCCAAGAGAAAAAAATAGAATTAGCTGTTCTGGGTAAATTGTGAAATTTACTGCAAAAGTACAGGAATGGTAATTGGTTTTTAGCATAAACTTTTGGAGAGAAATTATTTTGTTTTGTCCAAAGACTATTGATAAATCTGCTACTCTGAAACCTTATCAACATGGACTTCTTTCATTTAAGATAAAATAAAACCAGCAGCTATTTTGGACTTCACACAGCAAGCCTAAATTCTTGTTCATAAGGTTATTTTGAAGATTAAGATTAAGATTAAAGTATGAGGCACTGCTTTTTAACATGTAAGGTAAGACAGAAGACTGCAGATCCCTTCGTGATCAGTATTCGTGGACACTGAAAAATGAAAGGCAGGAAATCTCATTCAAAGAGTCACATTGGCAAAAGTACATTAACATTGTGCAACTAGCTGTTCATAAAATTAACTTTACAACATACTTTTGACTTGGTGTGTGTGCCAGAATTGTTGTCAGAAGTGATTTCTAATGTAGTCCTGACATGTTCTCTGCCTGACTGTGCACAATAAACCATTGTAACAGACAGAGGGCTCTAATTTTGTAGACCAGGAGCATCCGCGCCAACAGGGTTTGTCCAGCGCACTTTGCAAGTTTTCTGCAGTGTGCAGAGAGGCGCACTCCAGGCGCAGCGAGGCGCACCCATGCCTCTGTCCCTTCCCCTCCGCGCAAGTATCAGAGAGGGAGGAGAAAAGGCGTGAGTGGGTTTAACACAGCCGAGTGTTGTCTTCACCGATCAAATGAACGCCTCTCCTTGCCTTTAAATGTGCTGCAGGCGGGGAGGAGTGACTGATTGGTCTGACTGATCCCTGGCTCCATGGCCACGGTGTGCTGGAAAGACCCGGTAGCGGAGACGGTCAGAGGCGCTGTCACCATTACAGCAACTGAGAGAGTGGAGAGGCTATCGGAGGCCACGATGCACATCACTGTGTGGGCCAGCTTATGGGACAGATGTAATCTGTTCCTTTGAGACAGTCACATTTAACACAGCTAATCCATTCATCATGCTTTTGATCCATCTGCATTCCTGGTCTGTCATTGTCAGATAGCAGAGCCTTTGGTGATATACTGTATACTCTCCCGGTATCTCCTCCTCATCCCCCTTGCAATAATGTACTTCATCTTTTTAGGTCACGTTAAGAATAAAGACTAAAACAGAAAAATATGGGCAATCACAGGTAAATCCTTAAGACACCAAGTAACATACATTTATTTTCTCTCTTTTTCCCCGTCTTTTTCTCCCTCTTTTCTTTGAATTTTATGAGATGAGAAAAGCCGGAAATATACTCTGTATCGGATGATGAGGCTGTTTGTTGTTGACTTGTAAGATGTGCATCAAACTTCCAATTGCTGTCAGGTTAAGTTTCCATTATGACAAAAGACTTTAATCCGACATCAGATGTGATGGGACAATTAATATAGATCCAATAGATCCAAATGCTGGTTCAGACAGTTACATTAAATAGTAATTGATGTGGTTGTTTATTGCATTGAAATGTGCCTGACACTGTGGATACCTGCCTCTGAGGGTTTTGTGCTGTGTGCGCACATGTGCGCCTGTCACCAAATTACAACTGCGGAGGGTGTGCTTCGCCTGCAGCGAGAATAGACCAGGTTGGAGATGGCGAGCTTTCAAGCTCACCTTCCATGCAGTTTTTTGGCTTGAAATTGTCACTGCGCCAACCTGAATCTGTCGGCACCTCCCCCTGGTGCACCGTCACGTCAGATGAATACTGCAATTTTTTTCCTCAAATTAGTATGACAACCAGGTATTTTGTCATATCACAGATTTTTTCAAGTTTGCATTGTACATTACAACATTTTGTCAAAACCAACATGCTAATGCAGTAATGGAGTGTCAGTAATGCTCATGACTTAAAAAATAGTCAGGAAGCAAGCGATCGGGAAAAAACAGACAGAAATAATCATCACATGAGTTAGGTAGAGGCAGACTATTGAAGTGTATTCTGATGATTTTTTTCCAAAGTAGTAGCACATCTGGGTATTGGCATACAGCAAATGTAGTAAATGCTCACATATGATGCTGCATAAAATACATTTTGGCAAAATCAGTAGCACTGCTAGTGTAGTATGTAGTTTCGAAAATGGTCTTTGTTTGACCTTGCAAAAGTTGCCTTGGAGGGTATGATAGAGAAAACCTTATTGGAGAGGGTGTGGCCTGACAAAGACTCAATAATGTAAAGATGATGAGGGTTGATTATTTTGGGCCTCCCTGTCGCATTTCCTTAACAGACTCACTGTCACTACCAGACTGAGGTTCATCTTTGACTGTTAAATTCTACAAGTAAAAGGAGACTTGAAATACATACATCATCTGATATTGACTGTTTTTGAAATGCATTACACTTACGCAATGTTTTTTCCTATGTTGTACCTAAAATATATTAAGTAACATGCAAATTACGCATCCTACATAAAATTAAGCTTTAAATTCTGAATTTTGAACATTTTCTGTCCATTTTATTTGTGCAGACTGCTCAGTGCGTAATGGTACCCCTTAACAAACCCCATTACGGTCTAGGGTAGACAGTATCAAGCAAATAGATCTATGTAGAGGGCTTCATGAAACCACCAGAAAAAAATGAAAAAAGAATGCAACGATACCAAACAATCATCGTTCTTTACTCTCAATTAGTGAAGGAGTTGATGTGTTTATACCACCTATCATAACCACCAAATCAACCACCATCACCAGCTTTTATCTGCACATTTACAACAGCATATAAGGGATATAAATGTCCACTCTAAGGGTTTAGCCTGCTACATGGGCCTGTATGTTTACTCTAACCACATCTTCTAATAAAGATAATTAGGGGTCATTATGTCATATACACTCAGAGAAAAAAAAAACTATACAGTTGAATTATTATTGCCACAGCATGATTGGAAAAGGAAACAGACAGCTGTAGTGATGAGATAGTAGCCCAGTTTACCGTGCAGACAGGAGGTTTACATGAAGATGAGTGTTCTGATGTGCCTTCAGTAGCCTATTCTGGCTGCGGGTTGTTATGTCATGTCAGATAAATAGGTCCACTTAAAAGATGTCAAAATACAATAATATGTTGTCTGTTTTTCACTCTGTGAATCTTTTAAATGTTTGGATATTAATGTTTCAAAATTCTAAGATTTTTACAGCAGCCAGTTTAAACACGTTTTCACCCTCACACAGCTCATGCAAGGATGCCATTTTCTGCTGTGTGGTACTGCCCCCTTGTGGTCCTTGCAGTGATGGGATACTTGATTCCTTCCACTGACTTAAATTTGTCTGAGTTACTCACTCAAGTGAATTAGGTTTTCAAGCCACTTTCAGTCACTTGAGTTCGCGGCCACTCAGGCTCAATCCCAAACCACCCCCTACACACTCTCCCTACCCACTACCCCTCCGTTTGCATGTCCTCATAGAGGGTCCGTATTACAGTAAGTGCTATCCCAAACCACATAGTGTAGAGGGGGAGTGGACCGTTCAGTCCTCTAAATGGGAGAGGAAACAACATAAATGTAAGTGCCTTATGTGTCCAGAATATTCCCTACACCTTTGTCACACTGACAGAAAGTCACAAAAAGTGTGGTTTTAAAAGATTAAACAAAACAAGCAAATCTTACTCTATGTTGACATTTGATATGATTGTGCAGCCCGGAAACCTAAAAATGTGAGCACACCTGGCAGTATTTATACATTTCCTGATTGGAATTGTCAGATAGTAATAGGATTGGAAGACATGTGGAATCACTTAAAAATATTTGAAGTAGGCTATAACGTAGCTCCTGTCCTAGTCAGTCACAATCTGTACCACAGCATAACAGCCATACACAGGGCGTCTTTCTGTTGCCATGGCGACGAGGTCTTTCATTTTCCGGTGAAGTGAAGAGGACCTCCCGTTCCTGTCCTTCTTATAGTCCAGAGGCTTAGCGCACATTTTTGGGTGGATTGTGCACATGTGGATGAAAGCGTCAAATTTTGTATGAGGCTTCTTTAAGACCAACTAAAGGATTTTAGCTTAGGAGCCCAACACATATCGAAAATATCCATATAAAACACCAAAGTTGTTTTTCATTGTAAAAGTAATAGTTCTGTGAGTCATAAGAAGAAAATTGATGATAAATTGTTCTTTTTTGCCCATTAAAGAACTTGAAACTGATTTTAATGTATCCTCTGATTATTAACCCCCCCTAATTATGTGTAAAATAGAGTACCAAGACACCTGGTACCTGTACATCTTCCATAAAGTCCTGCAAAGTATAGGCAGAATTTAAAAATAGGGAGAAAAAATGTCCTTTCAATGTATAGAATTCCCTCTTTTTTGTTTAAAAATTAAATATCAGGTTGTTCAATTAGACAAATACTGTGTCACTAAACATTCAGATGGCAGTAAATAAAATAAGCTGAACTGTTTGGTCTTACACCTCTGCTTTTTAAAGGTCTCTGCTCTCTTTAAGTTATACTGACTCTATTTTTTAAAACCGTTCCTGTTCGGTTGTTGGTCAAGTTTTCTTAAGAGCATTAAACACAAGTAGAAGAATGCTGAAAACCACTTATTCATACAATTTTAACAAATTTGACTTTGTAAAAAAATTGCTTTGTTCTATCTCTATGCGACTTCTACTAATTGCTCTAAAGGCTCTTTTTTTGTGAAACAAACATGTAATGAGTAAATGTTTTACTATCACTTCCATGTACTTTCACACATAGGTCAGATAGGAACAATCACTGAGATACAAAAGGCACAGGGCTTTTTCATTTAATGAGCCCTCCACTCTGTTTTTTGATATTTCACATTTAATATAAATATATCAAAAACCAGAGTGAGAATTTAAACAATCATGACTCCTTAAATCTACATTTAATTTACTTTATGAATTTCAACACCAACAACAAACACTAACTGGCCAAAAAAACAGTTGCCACCAAAACAAAAGGTCACACTCTTGAATATTTTGTTGGTCTGCCTATAGCTTTGATTACAGCACACATTTGCTGTGGCACTGTTTCGATAAGCTTCAGCAGTGTCATAGATTTATTTCCATCCAGTGTTGCATTAGTTTTTCACCAAGATCTTGTATTGATGATGGAGAGTCTGACCACTGAGCAAAGCCTTCACCAGCACATCCCAAAGATTCTCAATGGAGTTAAGGTCTGGACTCTGTGGGTGTTAATCCCTTTTTCACAATCTGAGCCCCATGAATCCTGGCATTGTCTTCTCTGAATATGCATGACATTAGGGAAGAAGAAATCCACTGATGGAATAACCTCGTCATTCAGTATATTGGGTAATCAGCTGAGCTAATTCTTTGGGCCATAATTGAATAGAACTTTATTTGTCATAGCAACAAGTACAACAAAATTGCAAATGCATAATGTTGCCGAACCTCAACCTGACCAACTGAAGCAGCCACAGATCACAGCACTGCCCCCAGGCTCATACAGGCACTAGGCACGATGGGTGCATCACTTCACCTGCCTCTCTTCTTACCCTGATGCTCCCATCACTCTGGAACAGGGTCAATCTGGACTCATCAGATCACATGACCTTCTTCCAATCCTTCAGAGTCCAATCTTTATGCTCCCAAGCAAAACGAAGCCCTTTTTCTGGTTGGTCTTACTGATCAGTGGTTTTCTAAGGCTACAGGTGTTCAGTCCTAATCCACACCCACGTATGCACGGGAAGAAAATGCATACTTCACACAGAAAGGCCCTGACTGACCCAGGGATCGAACCCAGGTGCCTCCTTGCTGTGAGGTACGTGCACTACCTGTTGCACTACCGTACTGCTTGGAAATGCTCTTACTTTCACTATTAAACACACCCCTGAGTTCTACTGTTGTTTTTCTTTGATTTAATTTGGCCAAATGTTTAAGTGATTCACCGATCACCATCATTCAGGATTTTATTCTGACCACATTTCTTCCTTGAAGACGATGGTTCCCCACTATCCTTCCAGTTTTTAATAATGTGTTGGCCAGCTCTTAACCCAGTTTTAGTTGTTTCTTCAATCTCCTTAGATGTTTTCTCTGCTTGATGCCAGTGAATTGACCCTTCTTAAAACAGACAAACATCTTTTCCACGACCACAGGATGTGTCTTTGACATGGTTTAAGAAATGAGAAGCTACTCATTACATCAGCTGGAGTTAAATAACTTGTCTCCAGCTGAAAAATAATCACTCATGCAGTACTTATCCAATAGGAGGCTAGTCCCAGTTTGCTTAGTTTAATTCAAATGGTTATTATTATTATTTTTTTTTAGCCAGGTAGTGTGTATTGGAGCATTTAGGTTTTTCTCTTTATTACTAAAAAACATAAAGTATATTTTTAAGATTCAATAATTATTAATAAATATCAGACCATTCTTTTATTTTATTAACTCTATTTTGACCACATCCAGTACTTATTTTTATTTTTTTCCAGGTAGTATCATCTGCCAAAAATCTATCAAGAAATTAATACACATGAACAATACCATTTGCATACAAACAAAATAGTTTGGGTTCTAGGACTGACCCCTGAGGTACCCCACAAGTGATGTTTTTTGCATTCAATTTTATATTATTTATCCGAACAAAGTGTTTTCTGTTTTTTTAATAACTTGTTTTTGGGTCCAGTTTTCTAATACCAAAGTAACCAAGTTTTAAAGAAATATAGTCTGATCTATGATGTCAAGATCAACAAAGATGCTTAAAATGATTTTTCTGGTAAATTTCTGTGTATTTTTTGAGTTAAATCCATTTGCCCTCAATCCAACCCTACTGCTAAAACACTGTATTTGTCAAGAAATGCATCTAACCTGGCAACAAATAATTTTCTAAGTTTTTTGAAAATTGTGGAAGCAAGAATACTGGCCTGAAGTTGAGAAACAATGTTAATCTCCCATCTTATGAAGTGGAATCACAATAGCAGTTTTCATCTCATCAGGAAATACTCCTGTTGAAAAGGGCAGATTACATTTATACAGAATTGGTTCAACAATTCTATTATACTCTTTATCAGTATCATGTCAATGGTTTCACAGTCAGTTGATTCTTGCACATTTTTACAGTATTCAGCATGTCTTCCTTCTCTGCTTTACCAAGAAAAATACTGTAAACATTACCTCTGAGTGGCCCTTAGCCTCATTTTCTGTTGATTTTGGATTTATTTATTTATTTGCAAGAGCCACTTCTCTAAAGAATTTATCAAATTAATTTACTACTGTATTTTTCGCATATGCCTTTATTATCTTTCACAAAAAAGTTGGGAAAATCATTCTGTACCATATCTTTCTTAATTACACTGTGTAGGCCTATTATTGTAGTCTTAATATTTTACTACTTTTACTATGTTATGCTTTTGTGTATTCTTATTATCCAAACAAACTCATTTTAATATTTCTCATATCTATTTTCTGCTTTTTTTCTCTTATTTTTTGTGATGAATTACTCATAATGCATTGCCATCTCTCTGAGACTGAGCAGTTGTGACAGGTAGTCAGAATGCACAGCTCTGTAACATGTTTTCACACAGTGATGCACATTCATTTTATTCATCGTGGCAATCAAGATGTTATTGATAAAATTTCATGTTCTGTGACTTTAATAATGTCAAAGTAAGTCAACTTAATCACACTTGGAAGTAACTTGGTCATTTTATGATGGATATAGTCTGAAAAATACTAGGTGGATTTTCACATATTTGATATTGATAGTCTTGCAATTTGATACTTAAAATAGATATTTGTCAGGGGCTCCTATCCTAAAATTCAATAACTGACCCTAAGGAATCATCATATAAAAAATGAAACTTTTATCCACAAGTGCACAATCCATTCACGAAGCCACCAGACTATGACTGACTGTTTACCTGATGCTCATGCCTCCGGTTTTGACGTAATGACAACCTATTGGAGAAATTTACATTCGAGAGTCTGTGCCATTGTGTTTTATTTTGAAACTTCCAGATATTCCACACATTGACAAGAGACACACAATAGAAAGCGTAGGGAATTCAAAACAAATAATTACGACAGCAACGGTAAAGTTCCATTCACTATGGAGCCAAGAGGATACCTGTATGAACCTTGGATGTCTGTATGATTCACAGGAGATGACCTGCTGAAGATGGAGATCGAGCAGAGACTCCCAGAGCTTCGATTTCCCGAAGATAAAAGATAAACTGAAAAAAAGTCCCAAACCAAGGGCCTAATGACAGAGTATCCTCAAAGTTAGTAATAAAGATCTGTCAAGAGACAAGAGTAGAGGAGGCAGTTTACAATAACATTTCAGATGATGTGTGCGTGTTCCTCCCCACACACTGTTGTATATAGCATTGCGCGGCTAGCGGCAGTGCTGGAGCCTATCCCAGTTGTCACTGGGCGAGAGGCGGAGTACACCCTGAACAAGTTGACAGTCGATTGAAGGGCCTCATCGAGAGACAAACAACCATTCACGCTCACATTCATACCTAAGGGCAATTTAGAGTCACCAATTAACCTAATGAGCATGTTTTTGGTCTGTGGGGGGAAGCTGGAGTGCACGGAGGGAACCCACGTATGCACAGGAAGAACATGCAAACTTCACACAGAAAGGCCCCTGTCCGACCCGAGAATCTAACTGTCAAATATATATAAAGGAAAAAACAAAAACAGATACAGATTATGATAGCCTATAGATAGATAAAAAAATAAAAAAACCTTTGCACCAGTTGAGGTCAGTTGTTTTTACATCTTAATTGTGTCTATGTAGTGGCTATTAAGAGGTACCTAATCTTGACAATAAATGAGACTGATAGGATATTACCTTTTTTAACCTGAATTTTTACAGAAAATTGAGTGATAGGTTTTCTCTCTCTCTCTCTCTCTCTCTCTCTCTCTCTATATATATATATATATATGTGTGTGTGTGTGTGTGTGTGTGTATATATATATATATATATATATATGTATAATATATCTATCTATCTATCTATATATATATATATATATATATATATATATATATATATATATATATATATATATATATATATATATATATATATATATATATATATATATATATATATATACCAAGGCCTATTTCACTTTGTAAAATGATAGTTAATCTCGGGATTTGTAGACTTACACTTTTGCTGATGTATAATTTGGAAAGCAACACAAAATGCATCATTATACATAATAAACTGAAGTTTGGGTTAAACATTTTCATTTTAAAGCTCTCATACGTATTTCATTCGAGCAGTGTCATTGCACTGAAAAACTGCATACCTAATGAAAAGCGTGAATCGTAACAATTTTTAATCTCTTATTGAACTGACATGTTAGTTCCTGTCCTCTTACTAAATTCTTTCTGTTGTTTGCAACAATCTCCATATTCTACGCTAAACGGTGTTCATTTTTTGAGTTGACGTTCTTGTCACACATCCTTGCTTGGAACAAATATATTCAGCCATTTTGTTGAATGGAAACAAAGGGCAAAAGGGTAAGCTGACATTCAATGAGGCACCGCCCAGAGCGGCTCGCGCCCCCTTTCACTTTTACGTCCGCTTAGAGGGTATAAATTAACCGGCTGCAACGTATTCACAACGTCATTGCTGCGCTGCGAGCACCGTGTACACAGGGCAAAATGAGTGGTCGTGGTAAGGGAGGAAAAGGACTCGGTAAAGGCGGAGCCAAACGCCATCGCAAAGTTCTCCGTGATAACATCCAGGGTATCACCAAGCCCGCTATCCGCCGTCTGGCTCGCCGCGGTGGAGTGAAGAGGATCTCTGGTCTGATCTACGAGGAGACACGTGGTGTGCTCAAAGTGTTCCTGGAGAACGTGATCCGCGATGCCGTCACCTACACCGAGCACGCCAAGAGGAAGACTGTGACTGCCATGGACGTGGTGTACGCGCTGAAGAGGCAGGGCCGCACTCTGTACGGCTTCGGCGGTTAAACTCATAACCTGTCCCTAACTATCAAGAAACCCAAAGGCTCTTCTAAGAGCCGCCCACATCAGCTGAAGAGCGAGTCCTGTGTTAAATGTGTAGTAAGGACATACAGCATTGTAGCGCAGATTGAGCAGCGTAACTCTATGCGGTCAGATATTGAGGACACTGGTGAACGGTGAAATGGCTTGGATGCAATTCGTATTTTGTTTTGATTGTCGACATGTAAATTAATGGTGTGAACTCATCCTATCTCCATTCCGCAGATTTTGTGGTAGTTCATGTATGTTTACTGTGAATGATTATTGAGTGATGGGGAGATCGGCTTCCATGGAGCCGAGCCGACTGTTCTGGCTTAACTCCCAGAGAGGAGCAGGCTCTCTCAGCTCCCGAACGGCTCTTCATCTAGGACGCATTGCAGCCCTACATGTAACCTTAACGTGTTGAAAACTCGTTTGTGTTTAGTGTTTTATGTAAGTCACTATAATCGCCTAATTTTGCACATTCGTTCTGTGCAAAGTGGCGAAAAATAAATACATAAAAAAATTGGTATAATGGCAATTATTTTACACTGCAGGCAGATGCTACTTCGCTTTTACCATACACCATACACATGGACACAATGCACTCACACTCTCCTCACTGCTTTCTGCTCTCATTCATTCATATACTCCTATGGATTATCCAGATGGCTGCTATGCTGGTAGTCAAAACAAGCTTCTACCTGGGGCTGAGCACTGTGAGATCTAAGCAACGAAAGGAAAAAAACAACTGGGATCCAACTCTCATGCGATGAGAGCTGGCTCCTCTGATTCACATCAAAGAATCGTCCCCCAGAGCTGTTCTTTTGAGCATTACACATCACTTATAGGGGTTGAAAGCACATCTCCATTGATACAGATGCCATATGTCAATCATTATTGCTTTTTGCTTTCACACTTTATTTCACAGAAGTCACACATGGAGCCTACATGTGAATTGAAAACAAATGACCAGATCTATGTCACCTTCAAACAGCCCAAACAAAATCAACCCAGGTCGTCCTCAAGGAGACTAGTTTGTAGTTGATAGTAAATTATGAGTTGTGGAGTTGTGACTGCCGAAGCTGTAAATATTTGGTCCATCGGTCCATATGTGAACCACTACCAGCCAACTTTCTGCCACCTCGGGTTCCTCCTGCAAAAGAAACCCAAAACAAAAAACAAACAAAAAGAAAAAAACTTGAGTATGCAAACAGTCTATGAAGCAAGCAGCTGAAACAATTTACAAGATACACAAAGCAAGGCAGTGGAGGTAGCCATGGCAGTGTACTAGTTACATTGAACCTATCAGTAGTTACAAAATTATGAATAGAGATTTAACTTATTTCACATATGTCTTCCTGGTGTATTTTTTTTTTAAATCTAACACGTACTTTGGTAAGGATAAAGGTGCTGTGATGGGTCTACAGTGCAGGGGGAGGTTAGCATTTTAGCACCGTTAGTGTTCTCTTGCCTATGCCTTTTCTCTTTTTTTAGGTAAATGCCAGAAATAAGGTTTGTTGTTTCAACATCACCCTAAGAATATTTTTGTGATTTATAATACATCTGGCATTGTCCCACTCGTGAATTTTAAAGCATTATAGCATATTAAAGAGGATGATGTCATACAAACTGCTGATGAGAACTACTTATATTGTCAGGAAAATTAAATGTCGTAATGTTTTAATGCTGTTGGACTCACAATGAATGAGCATGAGCACCAACCGGATCAGGTCACAGCTCAAGGATGATATCAAATAGGATATGTATTGCGTTGTCAATACAAAATGACTGTTGTAACCCTTTAAGCATCACAGACCCTTTTATTTATTATAATCTGAAAACTAAGTTAAAGAAACATGCTTTTAATTGAGAGAACTAGCACAATGCTAACTTTTGTGGTCTGCAAAAGAAGAACTTGGTCACTGTACCACTCTTTAGGTCAAGTTAAGTTTCCAGATATTCATAAATATTATTCTGGAGAGAGTAAGGCGAAAAGTTTACATTAATCAAAACTCATCTTTTTGTGGTAGTACACAAAACTAACATACCTTCACATGGTGATGAAGATCAATTTTCGCTAGCATGTGCACTCCTTAAGCAGACCAGACTATAGCAGGAATTGTTTGCATGCTCCACAGTCTCTTCTCCAGGCTTTGTCCTGGAAATAAACAGCATTTATCTGGGAGAAAAATTGCAGAAATGGTAAGTGTTTGGCAGGGGTTGTGTTTGTCTGGTTAGACATAGGACAGTACATTAAAGGGAAAGTCTAATGCCAAGCAGAATGTGTGTATGGATACATTCTCCAAGAGTGTGTAAGTCCTTCAGAAATCCTTTCCTGTCCACTTCCCTTTAACCCTGATGGAAAATGTCATGGAGTCAAAGAAAATTGGGAATAAGAGGAGAGGAAAAGAGAACTACGGTAAAAGAGAAATTCGACTACGCTTTCCCTTTGGTGTCATATTTATGCAACAACGATTTCTTGTGATGTAGGTAAGCCATGACAAACTACGGTGTTCTGAAAATGAAGTGAATGAACTAAGTGTCTTTGTCATCTGCTTGTACTCACAGTGCTGTTTTGTATCAGCTTCACCTATTAACAATGACAATCCATGATCAGAGGATTTACCTGTGACTGGGGATTTGTTCTTTGGTCATGTAGTGTGTGTTTTCTGCTCACAGCTGTGAGGTTAGGATAGATGTTAACATGCTTGACAGTGAACTGAAAACTTAAAAAGTCTGATATTACATGTTTTAGAAACATATTTTCTGTTTTATTCTCATATATCATTGTGAGTTGTTTAAAAGTATTATTCTTCAAATTATTTTTTAAATGGCTTACTTTGTTTGAAATGTCAGAGATGTAGTTTTAATACTGCATACTTAAGATTATAAAGTAAAAAAATGATATTTAGATATAAACATAATATTTCTTATACTGTTTGTAATAAACCAAGCCGTTTTTAAATCTGTAAAGCCAGTAAAGCTTAGATATGTTGAGCAGGTGTCTTACATTCAATTGAGTACTACAGAGCAGAGGAGAAATGTGTCCTGTACCAAGATGGCTGCCATGTGAGGATGTCAGTATGAGTATTAACATACTCACTGACCTTATTATATGTCTTTATGTTTTCAATAGAGAATACTTTGAACTCAAGGCTCAGGCATAAACCGGAAAAGGACAGAGGAACAGAGAGACATACATAAAGTGTATAAATTCTATGCAAAAGACAAAAGAAGAAAACCTTCTAAGAGCTATGTATACTAATAAACATATTTCCACAATAATCTTGGAGTGCATGTTCAGTTGTTTTTAATGAAACTAGAGGAATATTTTCAGATCGTTGATGTCAAAATCATTTGTATATTGAGTTCATTAGTAATACATAAAATAAAATTAGAAGCATTTACTTCAGTAGCCCATAACCTGTCTCTTTATTGCGTTTCAAGATTTTCTCAAATTGATTTGAGCTCTTAGTTTAGATAATTTAATTAAGAATTACTATTTCCATTGAAGTTTTACAAATGAAGACTGTTAAATGTTTGTCCTTTTGGTATAATTACTACTTCAATCCAGTAAGAAGGGTTGCGTGTGCTGAAGTAGTAGCCACCACCCCAAATTCCTTGTTATTTATTTAAGTATGTGATTAACTGACCCAGCCATCCTTGTATTTTACTTTACATGAGCCTTGATGAAAAAGTTTGAACACCCTTCATCAAGGAAACTGAAAGGCATAAGAATGAGAATAAGAATAAGGGTAAGAACAATAATATCAATAGTATCTGCAATTAAGGTTTAGTGTCCAATTTTAGTTAAGATTATTTGCTATTTGTCTTAAACATACTCCTTATAAGGTTGTGTCATGAGAAATGTCCTTAAACACCATATCATTCTGCTAATTTAGATTCCTGTAGGCCTACATATCAAAGCATGGGTAAGAACAACCTTTTAACCAAGACTAAAGTTGCAAAGTCAGACTTTTTGGAAAACAACTTAAAAACTCACCACAAGCTCAAACAAAGCAGCATGAAATGCTATTAAAAAAGCGATACATTTTGTTACCGCCAAAGGCCCAATGATATGACCCTTGATACACATCTTAATTTAGACATAAAGTCTTGTATGTTCTGGTTCCCTAACAAAAATCCCAAATTTAGGTTGGCAGCTCGGATGTATTTAATTTCTATTGACAAGTTTTTGTTTTTTTGCGTTAATTTACTTTCTTAATGGGCTACAGAAACATTTATTGTACTTTGCCATGTTTGTTGAAAGAAAATGCTTGAAGAAGAAATAAGGTTTCCCGTTAGTACCTTTGAACAGATTTAATAGGTCTAAGCTTCAGCACAGAAGCCGAACGTAAACATGAGGGAAAACGCCTACAATATTTCTACGGTGTGAATTCTATACAGACGGCCTAGCATGAAGGGCTCTCACAAAAGCTGACTCATTGTCCGACTGGCGCAGGCCCAGCAGAACTTCAGGTTGAACGAATCCCCAACCAGCAACAGCACAGCCTCATCTGCAGCCCGAACATATATAGAGACCACCGCGACGTCACGCCTTCAGTCCTCGTGTGGGAACACAGCGGAAATGCCTGAATCTGGAACAGTCAAAGCCCCGAAGAAAGGATCCAAGAAGGCCGTCTCCAAGGCGACCAAGACCGGAAAGAAGCGAAAGAGGTCCAGGAAGGAGAGTTATGCCATCTATGTTTACAAGGTGCTGAAGCAGGTCCACCCCGATACAGGCATCTCCTCCAAGGCAATGGGCATTATGAACTCCTTTGTGAGCGACATCTTTGAGCGCATCGCCGGGGAGGCCTCCCGTCTGGCTCACTACAACAAGCGCTCCACCATCACCTCCAGGGAAATCCAGACCGCCGTCCGCTTACTGCTGCCCGGTGAGCTGGCCAAGCACGCCGTGTCCGAGGGTACCAAGGCAGTCACCAAGTACACCAGCTCCAAGTAAACCTGCTCAACCTCCGAAACAACTCAAAGGTCCTTCTAAGGGCCGCCCACCTACCATAGGGGCCTTACTCCGCTGGTGTCTTTAAGAAAACAAAGTAGTGTCTACATGTATGTATATAAAGTAGTACCTTACAGACTGTTTGCTCATGAAAACAAGCTTTCCAAGGTTATGATTTTGAAGCAAATACAGTTATGTTTTTTGATTCTTTGCTTACTTTGTGGCAACTATAAACTGAATTCCACTCCCTGTCTATGAGCTCTCAATGGCTCCAATCACACCATGAAATATTTGCTGATTGTTTTGCAGGACAAGTGAAATGTTAGGAAACAAGGATAAATCCTGGTGGCATAATCTAGGGAACATGAAGGAAACATCAACTATGTTAATTAACAAAGATCCCAATGGTACTAATTACCAAAATATTGTTTTACAAGAATGGCTTATTTGGATAAAGGCATTTTAATTGCATGTGAGAATTCTAAGCCTACAGCCACTTGGTCAAAATTGTTTCTAGGCTATACTATCTCTAAAGGAAGAAAGTTCCACCATCCACACATTGAAATGCCATCAAAACTAGAGGACAAATCTTTCAAGCCAAATGTTAAAATAAGTGAGAGTAATTGAAATAGCTAGATTTAAAATTCAACACATTTAGAATCAAATGATTTTTTTTGAAAGAAAAAAAAAAATCTAAATTTTGATAGTATTGTCACAACCAATAAACCTCAATCGGGTTATCATAAAACAACCTACTGAAAACATAGAAATGAAAAGATAACTCTTTGAATAATAGAAATAGAAAACTATATTCAACAAAAATAACTTTCACAAGAGAAATTAGTCAAGCTTTTCTGAAAAGTTTATATAGCCTCAAGGTCATTGCCACAGTTAAAAGTGGCAAAAACAAGTATCAATATGTCTCAGTTATAATCACACACACACACACACACACACACACACACACACACACACACATACACACATATCTATCTATCTATCTATCTATCTATCTATCTATCTATCTATCTATCTATCTATCTATCTATCTATATATGGAGAGAGAGAGAGAGAGAGGGGGAGAGAGAGATAGATAGATAGATAGATAGATAGATAGATAGATAGCTTGTTTTATGTAATGTTACATAATTTTTACGTTTTTGTGGCTCAAAATGCTGATTAATTACGATAAAGTCAGTCATTATTGAACATGTGTTGAAAGCAGTTCATATGGCATGCAAACACATCACTTAAACAGTTCAATAGCAATGTGAATAAATGTAAGCAAATTATTTAGTCCAATAGCAATTTATATAATTTAATTTGTAAGCAAATTATTGCAGGATTATTATTTTTAAGTCACAGAACAGTAATTCACATAAAATCTGTTGCATTTTACACGGAAAATAGATAAATTAAACTGTAACATGAACACTGTTATAGCTTTGGAGGCATTTTTAAGTCTCTTGCTGTATAGTACTTTTGTTGTAAAAAAAAATAGTAATAAAAAATAAAACAAAAGGAAAAATGATTGGACCATCTTAAAAATATATGTTTTTAAAATTTTAAAACAAAAGAAAAAATAAGGAAGCAGGTGGTATCACCATTATGTGTGAGGGAAAAAAGTCCTCAATTTAGAATATGACTTTATGTTTTATGCTAAACCATTAAACTTGAGTTGTCTCAGAAGATTAGAAAGCAAAGTATAAACTAGCATGTTAAAGGTTTAGGCGATAAGACCATTTCCAAGCAGCTTGAAGGTCACCTTACAAAAGATGAAAGTGCATTAAATTAGGCATAAAAACAAGTATGAAAACAAACAAAACAATACAATAGATGGTTGCAAAAATATCAGAGGAAATAGGAGAGCTGGAACAGATGGGTTTTGGGTCTTGTCTTAATACAAATAGTAACCAAAGAGCCCAGAACAACTTCCAAAGAGATAGAGGTGAAATCCAAGGAAAAAGTACACTAGAATCAGATTGCACCATCCATCGCTGTTTGAGCCACAGTTGAAAGATATATAAGAAAAAAAGTGAGGCTAAATTTTGCCACATATATTCCAATAAGCCACAAATCTTCAGAATGTCCTTTGGACAGATGAGACAAAACTGCAGCCTCATGGCAAGTCACACAGCTCTGTGTTCATAGAGGCAAAAATGAAGCATGCAGAATAGAACACTGTACCTAATGTGAAAAATGGGGTGAAAATGTGCTGCCCAGCGTGAGAAAGCTTGATCTCAGCCACAGGTCATGGGTCCACAGAAAGAATAATGACCCAAAACACACAGCTGAAAACACCCAAGAATGGCTCACAACAAGACATTGGACTCTTCTGAAGTGACTCTCTGTGAGTCTTGATCTAAATCCTATTAAACATTTGTGGAAGGAGCTGAAACATGTCGTCATGGAGAAGACACCCTTCAAACCTGGGACAGCTGGAGCAGTTTGCTCACAAAGAGTGGGCCAAAATACCTGTTGACAGGTGCAGAAGTCTCATTGAGCGTCAAATAATTTGCCTGATAGCAGTCTTTACCTCATCAGGTTGTGCAACAAAACATTGAGTGTTGTGTACCATCATTTTTGTCCAGAGGCCTAAAGCACGAAGCAGGATTAATGTCTTAGCGAGATAACTTCAGGGTTAACCCTGATTTATCGATAGCACGAAGCCGGTTCCCTTTCTATCAGAGTAGATCACCATAGTGACTTATTCTGAACGGGTATCCTGCTCCGGGGCAAGATAAGTTGGAGGATGCCCTGCCCTCTTCTCCTGAACCCGGTAGAAGGAGGCGCACAACTTTTGAGACGATCATGAAGATGAGAAGGAGTGTCACAATACTGATTTGACCCACTAGATCAATCTGACGACGCACTATGAGATGTACCTGTTCTCGCGGCCCGGAATCATCTACCTGTGTGATATATAGGAGCCGTTTATTCCCCGTGCGACATGCAGGAGCGGAGCACGAACTGTCACACTGTTATTTTGCATCGCCCTGCAATATAAACTTCACTTCTATAGTAGGGATGGAAATCTCCATCCCCAGGACGATACGATATGTATCTCGATATGTAGGCTATGGTACGATACACTAACCATTCACATGAAGCATCTACCAATTCAGGATGATACGATTTATCTTCCTACCACGATGCAATCAGGATGCAATCACGATGCAATAATGATGCAAATCTGTGCAAATTCAACTCAACTTTATTGTTCCTTCAAGACCACTTCAGACCACTTACAGTAGGCTACTTAACAGGGACATAGGCTTAACAGTAGTGGAGCTCAGCCTTCAAAGCTGTCATTAATAATTTAGACTAAACATATAAACAGCACTTTGAAAAAAACAGCACTTTCAGCACACTGAAAATAATAATTTTAAATTTTTAAAAATATATCTATAATAACATGACATCGGATTTTACCGATGCAAAGCTTTTACAAGGCAATGCATTGTAACTTCAGCCCAGTTTCTAATCCGATGCACACCACTCCAACCGATGCAATTTACCATAGACCCTCACATCAATGCACTGATTGCGCATCGGATAAAATGCCCATCCCTATTCTATAGCCCCTTTAATACATTCAAATGCATCATAACGTGCTTGACAAATAAGGGGATGTAATTCTTATGTGAAACAGCACATTATTCTATTATTCCATCATCTCCATCATGTTATTCCTGCACTTTATTCGTGTGATTGAGGGTTTTTTTTCTTGCTGATTATTAAATTGTTAATTTTATTTTTTATCTGCTCCCATGAACTCCTCACGGCAGAGGGATTATCTGAGGGAATGGGGTGATAATTGTCAGACATGCAACACATTTTCACAGTATGTTGCTTCATGAGATTCATGAGTGTGATCACTGTCAGATATAGCCCATAATAAGTACTTTGCCCATTTTCACAGTCCGCCACGCATTTTAATAATAATAATACTTTTTATTTCAGGGCGCTTTTCACAACACTCAAGGTCACCTTACATGAGTCACAAGCAAAGAGCACATGAAGTATAAATAAAAAGTGCATTAAAAGCAGGCATAAAAAGCAAGTATAAAAAGAAACTTTGTCTGTGACTGACAGCTGCTACGATGTTTCATTTCTCTATTATTATTTTTTTTTTATCGTAACATCTTAACATTATCAGACGCTGCTCTTCACATGTAAAATACAGAGCTCTGTCAGTGTGTTCGCTTCTCTTCTCAGCGTGTTCTCCTCTCATGATCATGATTGTGATTGGTCAGCTGCCTCTGAGCCCTCCCCTTATACGTGCGCGTTCATGGTTTTGGATGAAACAATCCTGGATTGAGTTACCGTGTTGATAATCTGCGTCGTGCTATCGATTATCCTGATTGTCATTGTTGTCGGTCACTCAATCCTGGATAGATGTGAGTTATCGGGGGTAAGTTGACAGAGCTTCATGCTATAGGCCTCAGGCCAGTTTCATTATTATTTTATTATTTTTAAGATTATTCTATTGAGCCAAAATTTGAAGGGCAATGTCTGTTTTTTATTAGTTGATTTTCAGTAAATTGTTATGGATTACTACTTTTGTCAGTTTTAAGCTATTCCAGTGACCATTGTGGATTTTAAATTTCACCCCTTTCACAACACCCCTGCAACTCATCACTGAGTAAGCTCTGACGATTATTTTTATTATTACTGCTTTTCATTTTTTGTCATTATAGTACCGTTTTGGTAGTATCTTTACTGTTGACAATGACAATAGCAAATGAAAGCATTAATTTTATTTTTATACTGTAGGTCATTAGTTCTAGTTCTTTAGCAAAAGTGTACATTATGCAAATGCCAAATGTTTGATGAAAATAAGTCCTTTATGAACAAACAAACTTCTTTCAACTAGCCATTAACCTGGCAGTTGCACAAAACTCAGTATTAACATCTGGAGTTCAACATTTCTTTAGCCATACTCCAAATGCAACAAAGAAGTAGACATTACTGTTATCACAGAATATTGGATTCCCTTAGCAGGAAAGCTATCCTATTTTATATTTATATATTCATATATTCTATGTAGACTTATAGAATAGAATTATGTATCAGTGGTGTGACTCATGAATAGCTTATTGGCCAAATCTGCTGGCTGAATTATGTAGTACAGGATGTACAATGCTTTAGTCCCACTCAGGCCAATTGTTCAAAAAAAAAAAAAAAAAACACACAACTCATCATAAACAGTTGAATTTTCAATTCTTTTAACTTTCCAGGCAGCAATATTTCACATATTGAAAAACGTGAAATGATTCATGCTTTTGTACATGAAATAAATAAATTGGGCATTGATCAATAACTAGAAAACACATTCACCTTAAGGAATGCAAAGTGTATTCCACTGTACAGAGTCAATGTTGTATCTATTCTTCCTTCAATCTATGTAAATAATGTTTAATGTTATCTTATAAGTTGAAGGACAACGAGTGGCCTACCATACTTTGGAGGGAAATCGCTCCAGATTATGCTCCTCCCTGATTGGTTCGTTCGATCTGGCCAATCGGGGATGAGCAGCCGAACACTATATAAGGGGCTCAACCCCCTCCTTTCATATTCACTACAGGAATCTGGCAGTACAAGAGAAATGTCTGGACGTGGAAAAGGAGTCGGTAAAGCCAGAGCGAAGGCTAAGAGCCGTTCGTCACGAGCTGGACTTCAGTTCCCGGTGGGTCGTGTCCACAGGCTGCTCAGGAAAGGAAACTATGCTGAACGTGTCGGAGCCGGAGCCCCGGTCTATATGGCAGCCGTGCTCGAGTATCTGACTGCCGAGATCCTGGAGTTGGCCGGAAATGCAGCTCGTGACAACAAGAAGACAAGAATCATACCCCGTCATCTGCAGCTGGCTGTCCGCAACGACGAGGAGCTCAACAAGCTGTTGGGAAAGGTCACTATCGCTCAGGGTGGTGTGCTGCCCAACATCCAGGCCGTGCTGCTCCCCAAGAAGACTGAGAAGGGCTCCGGCAAGAAGTAAACGTGCCCTGTCTGACCAAACCATCACAACGGCTCTTTTAAGAGCCACCCACCTTCTACTCAAGAGTGTTCTCCTACGTTATATCAACAGTCACATCACCTTTCCACATCAAAACACTGCACGTGCGCTTTGGGGGTTGATATTGTTTGAATTACGATGTCTTCATTATAAAGAGAACTATTTACCAGTTTCAGATCGAAACTTGCATATTAAGTGCACAATCTGTATTTACCAATGACCCCTAATAAATTATTCTTTCAATAATGATTTGCCTGCTAATAGACGCATGTGAAACTTTTAAATAATTGGTCAAAGGACCGAAACCATTTATATTAAGCCCATTATTATTGTACCGACTTTGCCTATGATGATAAAAACAGCATTTGTCCTGTTTTAACAGGTGCTCTGCTAAAGTAATACACATTTTCCCTTAGCATCATGTTTTGGTCTGTGAAAGAAATCACGGTGACTGGAGAAAACACATGCATAGATAGGGCCAACCCGTTACTGTGACGCACGTGTTCTCAGACCAGGGAGTCAAACCACATACATGTAAAAAAAATGTACAAAAGCCGCTGTGTCTCCCTGTCGTCCCACCGCATCCTACATTTGGGGACGTGGTGAACTATTCAGTGGAAGACCACATGGTGGCAGCACCTCACCGCAGTAACAGAAAGTAGAAGAGCAGTAGAAGAGCTCACCTGATGCCAGGTTTTAAATACAGTTGATTTCTAGCAGGATTTAGAAAGTGATTTGAAAGGTTCACTACAATGTGAATGTGATGTGAGTGCAGCCATTCGTCATCAGACTGACAGTTGCTGAGTGTTGAGCACACGCACAGCTGTAGGCCTGCTTTCTACCTTAAAGGGGGCACGTTTTAGTTACCCATGATTGTAAATTTTTCTGAATTGTGGATTATTTTCACTCCGTCAGTATCTGTAGGTGGCTCTTAAAAGAGCCGTTGTTTTGGGGGTTGTTAAATTGGACTTAAGCCCTCTCTCCGCGGATCCTTCTAGCCAGCTGAATATCTTTGGGCATGATGGTGACCCTCTTCGCGTGGATGGCGCACAGGTTGGTGTCCTCAAACAGACCCACCAGGTAAGCCTCGCTGGCCTCCTGCAGTGCCATGACCGCGGAACTCTGGAAGCGCAGGTCGGTCTTGAAATCTTGAGCAATCTCACGGACCAGGCGCTGGAAGGGCAGCTTGCGGATCAGCAGCTCGGTGGACTTCTGGTAACGGCGGATCTCCCTGAGAGCCACGGTCCCGGGCCTGTAACGGTGGGGCTTCTTCACGCCGCCGGTGGCAGGGGCGCTCTTGCGGGCAGCCTTTGTGGCCAGCTGCTTCCTGGGAGCCTTTCCTCCCGTGGACTTACGGGCAGTCTGCTTGGTTCTTGCCATTGCTGTTGTTCTAGTTTTTTCCTCTCGGTGCAGGACAGAAATAATGCGTGAATGAGGGCGGACAGCCGCTTTTTGAAGGGAACACTGGCGCGGGCTCACTGCCGATAGGTCCAGGCAAAGAGTCACGCGCGCTTCAGCTCACACTCTATTGGACAAAAATTCAAACCCTAACGGTCCTCGACAACGGATGATAAACAGGGGAAATGGAGGGAAACACAGCAGAAAGGAAAGAGAAATGGTAGTTTGCTTTCTTTGTCTCTTGACCTAACTAATCAGGTGACATCTTATGACATTAAAAAAAAACACTATTTTTCGTATCTTTTTTAAATTGTAGAATTGAATGTATAAATGACGTGTGGCTCATTAGTTAAGCACTAATGAAATAATAATATACTTTATTGTTTGCACAGGACAGATTGAGTTTAAAAAAGGCTACATTGACAGAACACGCAAAATGCCTGACAGTTTTAATGATCTTAATAACTGCCAGAAATTGAGGGAAACATAGCAGAAAGGGATTTCTAAAGTTGACAGAAGTCCAGTGAGTTTTGCCTTTCATCATCAACCATATATGTGTAAATTCAACTTAATGTTGCATGACATTAATTTTTGTTATTGTTAATATTACAAGGTCTTTCTAGCTGAACTATTTTGTTTAGTATCTACTTCATTATGAAAATGTTTTTTGCTAAACATGTCCTTTATATGGAATTGAGGTTTAAAATATTTTCTTTCTCCAATTATATCCATGGCACATTATGATTCTCAATCATTTTTATTATTATGAATTGATTGATATGATTCAATGATTGTAAATAGATCTTTTAATTTGGGATATAGGCGGGTTATCTTCACATCTTTTTTCTTAGTTTATCTCCATTGGTCTGGCTGATTTCTTGAAACAGATATTCTTACAGTTCAGCACAACTTGATGGGTATCACCCTGCAGCAAACTGGCACTGATAAGATGGTCAGTGAAGGAGAATTGTTCCCTCAATATGATGTTGTAGACGTACAAAGAGCAATAAAAAATACATGAAACTAACAACAGTATTTACTGAAAAAAAATCAATTAACTTACACTTTCAACCACACACCATTAAAGAAGATTTCTTGTGTCAACTGAACATTGTCTTATTTCATACATGTCTCATGGCCCAAGAGTGAAAACACTTATGTACCATTAAGCTAATGCTTTAAAAATAAAGGTGAAACTATGTGATATAGCTTTTTGTATTGTTTAACAGTAAAAAGATTGAGCAAAGCATAAACAAATAGGAAAAAAAAAAAAAAAAACATACAAGCATGCACCACATGAGGGCAGCAGCTGAAATGGAGGCTGTCAATGTACTGAATACATTTATAGTTTTCAGCAAAACAACTTAAAATTAAAAAAAACAAACAAAAACAAAGCAAATAAATTTCACACTGCAGAAATTTGTTTCCATCTGCTGGAACATTTGGATACAACAATTACTTTGTACTGTTGTGTGCAGCATTCAGTCAGTAAGAAAGACAACGGACTGTAATTTTTTTTCCCATCCAAATAAAACATTTTGTTATGGCAACTGTTGTATCTAGACCACTTGTGATGTGCAGGAGATTGACTGAGGTTTCCTGACACTGGCTTGCTTCAGAAAATTCGGTTTATGACTAAAAGCAACACGAGAATCATACAGGCACTGCAGCATACCTTTCTCCCAGACTTTAGTTTGACCACAGCTTATAGGGACAGGGTTGTTTGTGCCTTGAGCTTTCTGATGACCCTGGGGAAGGTCACAAGCCAATATGGTCAGTTTAACAAAGTTGTTTCCTGAACTCCAAGTGTTGCTCGAGCTCTTTTAATCCCTTCTGTTTCCTTGACCTATAGGCCTATATATCTTTTAGGTCATGCGTTCTTGGGACACAGGGTCATCAGAGTCATCTTGCAGCCCTTTCATGAATAAATTCTTAAGAATGTATACTTTAGCATTTCAGGGATCCATGTCAGATACTTCACAACTAAACATATGATATACAGTTATATGAAATAACAGAATTGTACATTTTTTTATTGATCTTTATTATTTTATATCATGTGTTAAGTTGCAATAATAAAACAACCACATTTGGAGGCAGGATGATATATTCTGTTGGTCTATTTTTACTGATTTTATGCTGTGCACAATGATACAAGCTGGAAAGTTGCAAAGACACTGTCATATCCAAAAGCTCCCAAAAATACTTCTGTTATGGTGCGTTCACTACTTGTACTACCTCAGCGATCACTCTCCATTCAAAGTCAATGTACAGACGCGATGGGGCGGGGCTAACCCACCCAGCTGCAGTGTTTTGTGTTTGATAAGTGAATGAAAAGGATACACCTGGATTAATGTCCGCTTATACATCCTATTATGTGATATATAATATAATCGCGGTGAAACGGACGTGACGTCACCGAGCGACGACCAACGACCAAAATGAGGTATTTATGGACGCGCGACGCTATGTCAGTGGGCGTCGCGATTTTGGTAGCTGGGTCGCTTGCAGGGTGAACGCAGCATGAGGAACACACAGTTTATTTTCAGACAGATTTCACTGAAAGTGGAAAGTAGCCTATTTGGCACAGATAACTCACGAGATTTGCGGCCCTTAGATGTTAAAACAAGCGGACTTGGCAATGCTGCTTGAGTCTGAAGGCCCCAGGCACACCAGACAAGGCAAGTACAGGCAGACAGAGGCAAACCGATCACAGGGGAGAAGCACTGCACAAGAGGCGCTGCTCATGCACGCAAGTGGGCGGCACACAAATTGAAAATTTTTTAATTCAGGCTCTGCGCGCTGTGACAACATCTTAGCGCATCCAATAGGAGAGGCCAGTTCAGAAAAAAGAAGTGGCCGCAGATATGGAGCTGAACAGTGCCCATTGATGTATTATAAGAGGCAGCCAGGGAGGGGGAGGGGTCGAGTGTGCATGAGTGAGCACAGAGCAGCAGAGAGACAGAGAGGGAGAGAGAGATAGAGAGGGAGAGAGGTGCACCGTTTAGAAGCGGTGGTGGAGCGGAGGAAAGTAAAGTAAAGACGACATAAGAGAAACTGCAGTATCGATCTCATCATGCTAGTATTGATCCGATACCAATACTTAGCTTGGTATCAATACTAGGGATGTCCCGATCCGATATTGATATCGGATATCGGTCAAAAAAACAAATATTGGATTATATCGGCCTGCATCCTAAATCTCCGATATCAGCACTCCGATACAAGCGGTCCATTCTAATATATTTATTTTTATTTTATTCAGTTGTAGAATACGCTTATGTTTAAGTTCAACACAGTGGTTATTTTGCAATTGGTGAAATATGTTTTTGTTTGATTTATTGAGGTCACTTTTCAGGGTCTTCTAATATTTTTTATTGATGTTTTAATTGTAGTATATTCTTATGTTTAAGGTTAAAATTTATTTAACCTATTGGTTAATAACAAATGGGTCAGTTTTTCTCATACCTACTATTGCTGACTACTGTTCTCTGTTTGAGTAATCTGACCTGATCAAGCCTTTTCTTACAGTCCATACTACAAAATAGGTAATAAAAGTCTGTATGATTCCTGCTGATATCGTATCGGATTGATATCGGTATCGGCCAGTACTCAAGGCTGCAATATTGGTATCGTATCGGAGGTGAAATAGTTGTATCGGGACACCCCTAATAGATAGGCCGTCTGGCAAATATGGCAAATATCTCGCAAATCAAATTAAACAAAATCAAGAAAAAACAACAATCTCTGTCATCAAAAACTCAGCAGGGAAGCTTACACAATCTCCAGATGAAATAAATGAAGTTTTTCGACAGTTTTATTCAAATCTATATTCACCAGACAATGACAAAAACCCAGAAGACATTAAGTCTTTTTTATCCAGCATTGACTTACCAAATCTCACCAGGGAACAACAAGAATCACTTGAATCACCATTAACAACAGAAGAATTATTTGCTGCTCTCATACTCATGCCAAACAATAAATCACCTGGACCTGACGGCTTCCCTGCAGAGTTTTACAAACATTTCTGGTCAATTCTGTCACCAATATTCATCAAAGTCATCATTGAAGTAAAAAGTAAGTCAAAATTCCCATCCAACATGAACACAGCCACAATTTCCCTCCTGCTGAAACCTAATAAAGATCCAACCCTACCATCTAGTTACCGTCCGATCTCATTGATCAATACAGACATGAAAATTATCAGTAAAGCCCTAGCCCATAGATTAGAAAAGGTCATTCCATTTATTATTCACCCAGATCAAACTGGGTTCATAAAAGGAAGACACTCATCTAATAATACACGCAGGTTATTTAATTTAATGCAGTATTCATTATCACAGTCAGCAGATACATACATAGTCTCGTTAGATGCAGAGAAAGCCTTTGACAGGGTAAGCTGGGACTTCCTGTTTCCCGCACTGGAGAGGTTTGGTTTCGGACCATTATTTATTCACTGGATTAGGACTCTCTACACCTCACCTTCAGCCACAGTCATCACTAATGGGCAAACATCACAAAACTTTACATTGCACAGGGGGACTAGGCAAGGGTGTCCACTCTCCCCCTCATTATTTACTATATTTATTGAACCCCTAGCAGCAGCCATTCGCCAGAATAATAACATTATAGGTATCGAGACTCCAACATCTCATCACAAAATCAGTCTATATGCAGATGACATATTGTTGTATCAGAAATCCCACACTAGGTCATTAAAAGAAACAATCAATTTAATCAGATCATTCTCCCATATATCAGACTACTCAATAAACTGGTCTAAATCAAGTATTCTTCCCATTAAAAACAGCGGTTGGGATGTGGCAGCCCACACATCACCTATCCCTATATGCACCAGTCACCTGACATACTTGGGTATTCACATCTCCTCCAGGTTGTCAGAGCTGTTTAGTCTAAATTTTACACCTCTGTTGAAGACAATTACGGATGACCTTGAACGATGGATGAATCTACCAATATCTCTTACAGGCAGAATAGCTACTGTTAAAATGTCAATATTACCAAAAATAAACTACTTATTTTCAATGATTCCAATTCAGCCTTCACTCACTTGGTTTAAATCTCTAGATTCCATCATTTTAAAATACTACTGGAAAAATAAACCAGCAAGGATTAAATTATCCACACTACAGAAACCCAAACATCTCGGAGGCTTAGAAGCCCCACAATTCTTCCACTACTTAGCAAACCAACTGCAGTATATCATAAAATGGATCCACAATAGTCAACAATGCGACACTTGGTTAGACATAGAAAAAACATTTTGTAACGAAATAAAAATTTCAGACCTACCATTTTTAAATAAATCAGTTAAACTCCACCCATGTTTTAAAAATCTAACCATATCAACGGCTCTGACAGCTTGGTGGAAATTCCACAAAATCACGAACACCTCTTTTGCAGTGTCAGAATACACGCCAATCTGGAACAATCCAGACATCAAAATCAACAAAAAATCAATTAACTTCCATGCATGGACCAGGAAGGGAATCACTCATTTTAGGCACATTTTCAAAAATAACACTATGTTGCCATTCTCTGATCTGGTCCAGGAGTTCAGTATTGGGGAAAACCATTTTCTTGAATACCTACAACTTAAATCTGCCATTACATCTAAATTCAATATCACTTGTACAAACTTAAACTTACCCACCTCAACTTTGGACTTGATTAAAATCAACCCTATAAAAAAAAAATCTTTGTCCAAAACATATAAAATAATTGCTTACTCAGACAAATCAATATCACTACCATCAATAAAGTGGGAACATGACCTGGCCCTCACCCCCAATGCTGACTTCTGGAACCAAATCTGTGAAAACACCTTTTCTATGAGCACTAACAGTAATACTCAACTAATCCAGTACAAAATAATCCACAGGGTTCACTTTACAGGGCATAGGATGTTTAAAATGGGTTTAGCACAATCTGACACATGCACCCACTGCTCCCAAAACACTCCAGACACTTACCTTCATGCCACCTGGAACTGCACACCTGTTCAGCACTTTTGGGTTGATATTATCACATCTCTCTCAAACATTCTGGGCTGCCCCATCCCTCTGTCCCCCTCACTGTGCCTGCTAGGGGATTTATCATCATTCAACCATAATATGAAAATTAATAAACCACTTCTCATAGCCCTAACCATCGCTAAGAAAACTATCCTCATGAACTGGAAATCAAAACAAGCGATAAACATTACACACTGGAAAAACCTCCTGGCCGACTACATATCATTGGAAAATCTAACTGAATCAAACATGCAAAGGACAGAAGACCAGGACTCAATTTGGCAACCCTTTCTAGCATACCTATGCTCATAACCAAATATTCCTCTCATGTAAGCTAGTACTGCCCCCTCTTGCTCTGTTCTCTTTGTTTGTTTGTTTGTTTTTTTTTTCTCTCTCTCTCTTTTCTCTACCAGTTTAAAAAGTACAGTTTCGTGGGAACCAAGGAAGGTAAATATACTCTGGTGATGGTGGTCGGAGACATCTTTCCACCTAGGTACCCAGGTTGACCCACTGCCTTGTGGGGCTCGCTGGCCTGGCGGCCTCCTCTGGGGTACTGGGGTGCTCTGTGCCTTCCCTCCTGTTCCCTGTGACTGCTGGGTCCGTGTTCGGTCAGCGGGCCTGGGGATGGCGCCGCCCCTCCTCCCACGCTGGTACCTTGGCTGGCCTTGGGGCTTGGGTGCGGTGGGCTCCTCTGTGCTGCGCCGGTGCCTTCCCCTTCCTGCTGTCCACCCTGCGGCCCTTCCCCTCCTCCTTCCCCCTCGCCTGCTCTCCCCCTCCCCTTGCGGGGGGTTGGGGGCCCTCGGCCGCCTGGGGGTTGGCCGCTGGGGCCTGGCCTGCCTCCGGGGGGGGGACTGCAGCATCTTGGATGGATCACTGGGTCTGGGTGGGGCGGCCTCAGATCCTGCCTGGGGCAGGAGATAGTGGCGGTGGGTGTCCTCTGTTGTGGTCCTGCCTCCCCCGGTGGCTCGGGCGGGGGTGGACGCCGGGGACTTGCTGTCTCGGTGCCCTGGGGGGGCCCTGGGGCCCTCCACTGGGGGTCGGCGCCCTGGGGGTGGCCCGCCGGGGTGGGGTCCTTGGTGGGTGCTGGGTCGGTGGTTCTGGTGCTGCAGTCTGCTGGGGGTGGGTGTTCCTGCTGGGCGCGCCTTCTCACTGGAGCTCGCCTGGGTTGTCACCTGTGGATCCCGGGGCCTGCTGTTCAGGGAGCCGCTTGGTGCTGCTTCTGCGCCCCCGCTCTGTTGTGGGTGGTTGGGCCCGGCCCTCACTAGCCCTACCTCTTAATTGCACTTCACCACTCACACATTGCACTTTTGTATATATTTTCACTGTTGGGCACATTCATAACACTTAGGGTTCTGGGGGTCGGGGATGATAGGGGGAGCGACCAGCTCGACCCCTCTGTCTCTTCCGTCCTCCTGTTTTAACTGCACTACATACACTAACTTGGGGGTGGGGGTGGGGGGTGGGGGGGGCTGGAGGGTGGGCGCAATCTGGTTTGGGCTGTGGCCGCTCTCTGTTCCCCTCTTGCCTGCCCCACCTATCCTTTGTTTTTTTAATGCAACACAACATCCACTTTTCTGGGCCAGGCAGGGAGAGGAGGGGTTGGTGGACCCCCACTCGACCTGTTTGTCACCAGTTTTAATGCAGCACATCACACTTAGCTGCACTTAATCACGGTGTAGGGATCATGTATCTTGTCTGGGAGCAAATTACAGAATAACGAGGGGGGGGGTTGGTGATATAGGGTTTGTCACTAGCATAGGCTTGGTGCGGCTGTGGGGGTCGGGCTTCGCTGGCTATGACTTTGCGGGGGGATGGGTGGTGCCGGTGGGTTTCGAGGTGCGGCTGGGCTCCGTGGCTGCAGGTGGGCCTGGCGGGGCCCTGGGGGCGGGTGGGCCTCGCTGGGGCATGTGTCCCTTGGTGGGCTGTGGTGCGGGGTCCTTCGGCCCGTTGCTCACTGGGGGCCTCGGCGTGGTGGGCTGCCTCGGGTTGCTGTCCTGTGCGGGTGGCTTTGGGGCCTCTTACCGGGCGCCGGGCAGCGGTCTCCGGCGCTTCTCATGGCCTTGGCTTGTCTGGGGGGCGGGCGGCGACTTCAACCCCACCGCTACACACCCACATCTCGCCCCACCTGACCTAGCTGTGGTTTGTGGCCCCCCCTCTGGGGTGGGGTCTGGTCCCCCGGGTCTGGCTCCTGGGTGGCTTGGGGCTCCCGGCCTGCCGCCGGCGGGTGGGGGTGGCTGGGTGCTGGGGGCGGGGGGCCTGGGGCCGGGTGGGCGGGTGGTCGGGGGCGGGTGCTGTCTGCAGGGGGGCTGCCGCTCTGGGCCCTGGGTGCTGTCTTTGGTGCCGGCGGGGGGGGCGGGTCTGTGCCCCCTTGGGTCCTGGGGCTGTCCCTGGGCCTGGTAGTTTGGGGACTGTGTGGGGGTCTCGGTTGCCCTGGTGGCCCGGGGGGCGCCCATGGCCGTGTTTTCCCTGGGTTTGGGCAACTACTCGGGTATTCGTGACCACCTCACATGCATGCATATACAGATACTCAAGCTCCTGTCGAGACTAACTAAGAGACATGATAGATCCCGTCAGAATATGCTGAGTCGGGTACTTCTCACATCCTGGGATACATGCCACTCCATCTCTTATTCATGTAGGCTCACACCACCCCTGCTATCAAGACCCCACATTTCTGGTGTCCCTGGCTCCCTTCCCTCATCCACTACCCGAACCAGGGTCTTCATCCCTTTCCTACCCTCCCTCCCAAACCCACTACCCGAACCAGGGTCTTCATCCCCTTCCCACTCCCACCCCCTCCCCACACCCACTACCCGAACCAGGGTCTTCATCCCGCTCCAACCCTCCCTGTCCTAACCCACTACCCGAACCAGGGTCTTTATCCCTTCCCTACCCCCTCCCACACCCACTACCCGAACCAGGGTCTTCATCCCTCTCCTAACCTCCCTCCACCTCCACTACCCGAACCAGGGTCTTCATCCCACTCCCCCCCCCCCCTAGTCTACACATGAGCCACCCCCTTCATACACAACACATACTTCCAGTATGGACTTACATCAGCACAGCTCTTGAACTACTATCCTAAACTAGCCACAATACCTGTTTGTTCCTCTCCCAGTTGTCTTGTCTTGTCTTGCCTTGTCTTGTCTTGTCCTGTCTTGTCTGTCACTATTTCCTTCTTTCACACTGTGGTGTGGCACTGCCCTCCCCTCAGCTCCCATCAGGGGTTAAATAAAGTTTTATATGATGGAGGAGCCTACAGGAGGGCTGGTGATGGTCACTATAGCAGTGAATCATATTCACGATCTCTCACGGCTAGAAAAAAATTGCATTAGTCTTTCCAACGCTGCCACCAGACACAGTGCTCAGCTGTAAAGATAATGCAGACAAGGGGAAAAAAAAAAAAAAAAAAAAAAAAAAAAAAAAATAGATAGGCCGTCTGGCTCCTTGCTGCCAGACGTCGGAGAAGCACAGCAACACGGTACACTGTAAAACTTTTTACTGTAAATTTACAGTATTTTAGCAGCTTCGCCAGTAACATACTGTATTTACAGTACTTTGCTGTATTTTGAAATTACAGCATTTTACTGTAAATAGAGATCCAGTATTATGCTGTAAATTTACAACAAAACACTGGTCAGAGGTTTACAATAAATGACTGTATATTTACAGTGGAACTGTATTTGAATTTACAGTACAATATAAACCTTTACCTTAAATTAACAGTACTGGGCACCAGCTTTCCCAGTAGGGCACTGTATGTCTTGCAACTTGATGTATTTTACTGTAACTGAAGACAAAGTTATTCTGCAAAATTGCAGTTTCACTCTGGTAACAGATGAAATAAATTAAGGGTAATACATTCAAACTATTACAAATAATTAAAAAAGCAAATGCTTTTGTAACATCAATACTTCTACTTAAAATAATGAAATAATAGAGACAATATTCATTGTTAAATTCCTTTTCAGCCAGTTTATTAGAATTTAACAGCTGTAAACAAGAAAAGGCATTCAACTGCATCAGAGAGTATCATTAGTAAAACAAACAAACAAAAAATATTAAAGACGCCTGAACATGGTCTAATATAATGAGCTGTAACATGGACACTAATGCTGCAGGCAAACAAGAATGTGTGAGTGTTTGTAAAATAGGTTAAGCTTATTTCTGTCCATCTCAAAACTTTGAACATGTTCATTTACAATTCTATATGGAGGGAAACCTGTTTAAAGTACAGATCCATTTTTTCTTTTCTTGTAATAACACAGTTTAAAGCACTTTTAAACACAATGACGAATACATGCCAGAATTGTTTACTTTCATTTTTCATTAAAAAAAAAGACTGAAACAAATTTACTTAGGACATTTCCTGACACGTTTATTGAAAAAAATGACAAAAGAACTGTTAAAATTATAATATTAAAGCGGTTTAAGGATTTCAAGACTGTGTTAACGTACTTTTTGAACATTCTGAGCATTCACTGTAACAATATTGCCATAATCATGAAAACAACAACTTTTCATGTTTTAATTCGACACAATATGTAAACTGTCACAGTGCAGGGTGGAAAAAGTATGTGAACCTTTGGATTTTACAACTGGTTGACCCTCCTTTGGCAACAATAACCTCAGCCAAACATTTCCTGTATATATTTGTGTGTATGAAAGATCAAACAAAGTCCCACTTGAAGTCACTCAGCTTCCTGATGAGTGTGGAGACATGTGGATTCACGGTTATAGCCTTCTTTTTTTACCATCTTCCCACTCTTTTTGCTTTGCACATTCTTGTGTCCCCTCTCAGGACTTATGTCTATGCAGGCTCTGAAAATCAAAGTAAAACAAACAAATATTATTTCTTGTTAAATGCATGGAGGAGTGTGTCATGTAAAGGTAGGATCTGGTTTTCACAACATATTGGTTCATAGAAATTAAAAAAAAGTCTCAAATTCAGGGTTTGATTTTTTTTAGGGGTCAAAGGTTAACTGGGCCAAATTTACTACCCTTTGAGGTCATCAGAGAATGTAAAAACCTCCCCTGATGCTTCTGTAAAAATGTGACAAATTATGTTTTTTGTGTTCATATCATTCAGTTATCTTCAATTCTAAAAGAATCAAATATATAATTTTGTATTTTATTCTAACCACTCAAATGCCAATTTGATGACATGATGTTAGTGTTTCTTATGGAAAAAATGCACAAAGAATGAGTTAATATCAAACAATAAATGTGAGAGGGCTGGGGATTTTTTTAAATTTCAGTCTTATATATATATATGTATATATATATATATATATATATATATATATATATATATATATATATATATATATATATATATATATATATATATATATACATATGTATATAAGATTTATACCAAATTGATTTTGCTGAATTGTTTTTCTTTTCTTTTTTTCTTCAGTGTTAGATTTATAATTAAGGGCCCTTTGAGGCAATCAGAGGACATACATTTTCTCTCCCAAAAGCTGCTATATTAAAAACAGATTGTTTTTTGTACTTTTTTTTCTCCCTCAAATCATTAAATCAACTTCAATTCTAATTACAAATAATTACAAATACATAGGCTATATTAAATTATTTTATTTTAATCCTTTAAATTCCAATATGAATACATGATGGCAGTGTTTTTATGAAGGAACACATACAATGAGTTATATCCAATGTAATAAATGTTAGAGGGCTGGGGATCACATTTTTAAATCTACAATGGCACCCAGGTGAAGCGCGTTTGAATGCCAAGTTTCTGACATTCCTGTGTATTTTCATATGCCTTACAAATGCAAATTTTGTTTCATAGCTGTGACAACAAAGCTCACAAGAACAGGTTCTGATCAGCTTTCTCTTTTCAACAGTTCAGCACAAAAAAAACCACTGTGAATTTTACGATAGAGACTAATTGTAAGGCCAGAAAAAATCCTAGTGGCTTATTTAGCTAATTTGCATGTTAAACTACAAATATTCCGCACTATATTATTTAAATTCAGACAGGCTGCTTAAATGTGCTAACCTCATTCAAGATGACTGAAAAACACATAGAACATTAAAATATGAAACTTCTCATGTTTTTTTTGCACCAATGTGAAAAAAAATGAAAAAACAGACGAAAACCTGTCTAAATTAATATTAGTATGACTTCATTATTTCCAATAAGTACTAGTATATCTAAAATAAAACAGGCTGCTGTGCTCACGTTACTTAAGCTAACAAAAAAACGTTTAAGCTAGCAAGAATATGTAGCCTAATGTTGTGCCACAACTTTGTTTGAAAGTCAAATAGTGACATAAGCTTATTATTACAATGTTGTTAAATGATTACAGTGCTCTATTTCTCATTTATCAGCTTTGATACTCAACCCAAAATTTTCACTTACCTAACTCAGAAGCAGTTCTGATCTGTGTCTCTGATGTAGACAGTGAGGCTGCAGGTTGCAGGTCACAGAGAGTGGTGGGAAGATACAGTATGCTCTAATGTTTAATAAAAAATTGTAAAGTGAACTTCTGGAGGGAAATAAAATCTGGCCATGTCCGTTATTTTTTAAAGTTTAGACCCCGCCTTTTTTATCCCCCAGAATCCTCTGCTATTTACGATAAATTTACAGGAATTCCCTGTAAATAATGTTATTTCTTAAAAATGCTGTAAAAATTTTTTTCTCCCAGAATGCATTGCAATTTACAATAAAATACTGTATGACATGAATACAGTAAAATACTTTTGAGATTTTACTGCAAGTTTACAGCAAGGGCTTACAGTGTATGTGAAGTGTTTCGTATAAGAAAGTTTTTTTTTTTGTTCGGTAAGGTAAAACTATATTCTTATTTTGCAGAGCAGCACATTATGTCTGGAAGAGACACGTTCAGAGCTTGATGATTGGTCACTTATAAAAGTTTGCACTCTTGGCGGGCAAAGCGAGGTACGTTGCATTCAAGTTTTTTTTATATACCGGGACTTGGCAATATTTTGTATGTTGGCATGGTGCAATATTTGTATTTTGGGGTGGTGCAATTTAAATGTTAGTGTTTACGTGAGTGTGCACGTGAGTGCTTACCTTTTGTGATGTAGTTTCAATCATGTTTATTGAAAGAAAATGTATTAAATGCTAATATGGTTCAATGTGTATGTAGTTTCACGGTGCTCGATGGATTATTGAAGAAGTGTATGCACCTGTCGAACTCTCAGCAGTCTCATTGATGCCAAGGGCTGCTACACCATCCAAGGCCCCCAAGCAGTTAAGGAAGTTCCACCTCTCCCTGAATTCCTGGGCAACTTCCCTCCAAGCAGCCGCATTTGGGACAGGGAGGAACTCCTCCACAAGGCACTCCCAAATTTTCTGGCAGACCTCCAGGATGATTGCTGCCACTGTTGAGAGCCCCATGCGATAATTAGAGGCAGTGGTGGTGAAGGCGTCTCCAGTTGTCAGGAATCTAAAAATAATTGTCATGCCAGTAAGGTTGATGTGATAGACACAAGTAATAGTGTGTCCATGGGGGTCTACAGTACAACCCCCACACACACGTGTCCATCTTGACAGTTTTATTCTTTTATATATTTTTGTTATTACCTCTGCCAGGAGGTTATGTTTTCGGGGGAGTTTGTATGCCTGTCTGTCTGTGAACAAAATAACTCAAAAAGTAATGGATGGATTTTGATGAAATTTTTAGGAAAATGTTCAGCAAGGGAAAAGGAAGGAGTGATTCCTCAAGGTTCGGTGCTAGGTCCAATTCTCTTCTCTATATACATGCTTCCCCTTGGTGATATCATGAGGAAATACTCTGTTAATTTTCACTGCTACGCTGATGATACACAGCTTTATGTATCACTGAAGCCAGGTGAGACAAACCACTTAGTTAAACTAGATGCCTGTTTAAAGGACATCAGAACCTGGATGGCCAGAAATTTTCTTCTTCTTAACTCAGACAAGACAGAGATTATTGTGCTGGGCCCTCGACTTTCTAGTGATTTAACTGCCATAGATGGCATTAGTCTGGCACCAAGTACAACTGTTAGAAATCTAGGAGTTCTATTTGATCAGGACTTATCCTTTAACTCTCACCTAAAGCAAATTTCAAAAACAGCCTTTTTTTTTCATCTTCGTAACATCGCTAAAATCAGGCCTATCCTGTCCCAGAGCGATGCTGAAAAGCTAGTCCATGCTTTTGTTACCTCTAGACTGGACTATTGTAACTCTCTGCTTTCAGGCTGTACCAGCAAGTCTCTTAAGACGCTTCAGCTGGTCCAAAATGCTGCAGCACGTGTACTAACTAGAACGAGGAGAAGAGACCACATTACTCCTGTATTAGCTTCTCTGCATTGGCTTCCCATTAAATATAGAATAGAATTCAAGATTCTTCTCCTCACCTACAAAGCTCTCAGTGGACAGGCACCAGTCTATCTTAAAGACCTTGTAGTGCCGTACAACCCCTCTAGAACATTGCGCTCCCAAAATGCTGGCCTACTTGTGGTACCATCAATCTCTTCTGGCACAATGGGCTCTATCACTCTCTCTCCCTCTCTCTCGCTCTCTCTCTCCCTCTCTCTCTCTCTCTCTCTCTCTCTCTGCATCTGCTTTTGCCCCGTTTGTTTGCTCCTGTACTCGTCTCTGGCTCTTGTCTTGTAGGTGGCCTGGGATCCTTGGTGGAGACTGCCTGCTGCTGTGGAGTTACGAAGCCTCAAAACTACAATTATAAACATGACACATAGTTGGCCATTTTACTAGGAACACTCCATTCCCATTATCATTATAGCTGTTCATGTAGACATTAGCATGATCTCCATATCCATGATCAATACATCTACAGTATCTACTTTTATCACCACATAGGCATGAGGTCCCTCTTGAAAATGGGATGTCACATCTCAAGAGGCCTTTAACACATTTATACTTTACGGAGAAAAGTATGGTTGGGATGCACTTGTGGTCTGGGCACCCATGAGTTCGTCACTACCATAAATTCTAATTTTCAGTAAGAATATCATTGATTATACTTCTATAAAATGATCACCACAACCATTCAGACATGAGGACCCTCCTGAAAATGAGATGTAGCATCTCAAGAGGCTAACCTCTAATAAATCAGACAACAGGTCTATGGTTCATGGATCTGTCCCTAACTTTAGTTCTTACTTTAGTCCACTTGTCTCCTCTTACTTCCCTTCCTTTGCTCTCACACCCAACACAGCATCGTGTGGATTTGCTGTTCATCATGAGACTGGGATCCACATTCAAGATTTCCTGCTGCTTAACAGAAGGTTTTTTCTTGCCGCCATGATGGAGGGATTCATGATTGGCTATATGGATTCATGTTGGGTGTTGGATGTATATATTTGTATATATATGTATGTGTGTATCTTTATATGTATATATGTATCTATGCATATATGTGTATCCATAAAATGAAGAGCTTTATGCTCTATTGTAAAGTATCTTGAGATAACACTTGTTTTGAATTGGCGCTATACAAATAAAGATTGATTGATTGATTGATTGATTGATTGATTGATTCAATTTTGGTGTTGATCCGGACCACCGTCTGTATCAGCCATGACGAAAAATGCGATTTTCGTGAATAACTACTGAACTAAAATAGATATCTTTATGAAACCAATTGCTAATGGGATGTTTTCATGGTCAAGGAATCTAAATATTTACATGAAATACAGGTAGGACTAATATTTATGGTGAAAATCACAATATGGGAGAGGACTGTGGTGCTGGCGGAGGTCTGCGCTCTCAGAGTGCTTTTCTAGTTTATCCTATTTATTGAATTTATTTATCTATTCATTTATTCATTCATTTACTTACTTACTTATTCATATAGGCAATAGGCCTACATATATAGAATAAATATGAAATATCACCTCATCTCATACAAATGGCGAGACGGGCTGCCTGTAGTTTGTCTGCATTCTCACCAGACTTGGACCAACTTTGGACAACAGGCTCTCAAACTGCTCCTTGGTCAGCCTGAAGTACATTTGGAAGCGATCTGTGTGAGAAGGCAGCTCCCTGATGAGCCTGCCTTCTCACAATTCCTGCTTTGCCATCAGGATCGGATGGACCCACATCCTTCTCCTCCCCGTTGCTGCTGCTGCTCGTCTCCTCCTCCTCAGAAGGATTACAGCCAAATTATTATTTTTGCTGCGTCATTGAAAGCACCATGCACTTCGCGTCAAACCAAGTGCGCCAAGGAGTACACTTCCTGCCCTGTCACTTAGCAACTGGCGCTCGACGCGCCTCGCCACCGTCCTTGTCTGCGCTCGCACTGGGCCATTCGAGATCAGTCACAGAGTTGTTCTGAAGCCACTCCTTCGTTATTTTAGCTGTGTGCTTAGGGTCATTGTCTTGTTGGAATGTGAACCTTTGGCCCAGTCTGAGATCCTGAGCACTCTGGAAAAGGTTTTCATCCAGGATATCTCTATTTGGCCGCATTCATCTTTCCTTTAATGTCAACCAGTGGTCCTGTCAGCTGAAAACCCCCCCCACAGCATGATGCTGCACCACCATGCTTCACCGTGGGGGTTATATCGGGCAGGTGATGAGCAGTGCCTGGTTTCCTCCACAAATACCTCTTAGAATTAAGGCCAAAAAGTTCCATCTTGGTCTCATCAGACCAGAGAATCTTATTTCTCATAGTCTGGGAGTCCTTAATGTGTTTTTTGGCGAACTCTATGCAGGCTTTAGAATAGAATAGAATATTCTTTATTGATCCCCCTTGGGGGAAATTTTTTTGTAACAGCAGCTCACAAGAAAAGTGCAATCATGCAATAACAATAAAAATAGAATAGAGATAATAGAATATAAAATTAGAAATTTAAAAAAATTTAAAGATATATAGAAAAGTAGAAAAGTATTACTATTTACATATTTATGTAGGAGCAAGATATATACAGAGATTAATACTTGAGAATAACAGCACTTGACAATGAGAAATTTACAGTGAGTACTGGAATGATGTGCAATAAAAAAGGCATGTATTTATTGAATGCTTTATGTCATTATGGAGACAGTTCAGATGTTTGTGTTATGAAGTCTTATTGCAGTTGGGACAAATGACCTGCGGTAACGTTCAGTCCTGCAGGGTGGGAGTCTGAGCCTGCTGCTGAAGGAGCTGCTCAGCTCCCCCACAGTCTCATGCAGTGGGTGAGAGGGGTTTGCCAGCATCCTCCTCTTGCTCACCTCCTCCAGGGAGTCTAAGGAGGAGTCCAGGACAGAACTGGCCCTCCTGACCAGTCTATTCAGTCTCTTCCTGTCCCTCTCCGTGCTCCCTGCTCCCCAGCAGACCACTGCATAGAAAAGTGCAGAAGCCACCACAGAGTCATAAAAGGTCCTGAGCAGAGTCCTGCACACTCCAAAGGACCTCAGTCTCCTCAGGAGATGGAGACGACTTTGACCCTTTCATGTGTCCTGCACTGAGGAGAGGCTTCCATCAGGCCACTCTGCCATAAAGCCCTGACTGGTGGAGGCTGCAGTGATGGCTGACTTACATGAACTTTCTCCCATCTCCCCACTGGATCTCTGGAGTTCAGCTACAGTGATCTTTGGGTTCTTCTTTATCTCTCTCACCAAGGCTCTCCTCCCCCGATTGCTCAGTTTGGCCAGATGGCCAGCTCTAGGAAAAGTTCCTGTTGTCCCAAACTTCTTCCATATAAGGATTATAGAGGCCACTGTGCTCTTAGGAACCTTACAAACAAACAATAAGCCTTACATAACCAAGGAGGTGAAGTTATGTATAAACAAAAAGAAAATAGCTTTTAAAAACAAAGATCGTGCAGGTGTAGCCACTGCTGCAAAAGAAATAAATGCTGTCTTGAGGAAGGCCAGAAGGAGGCATCGTGAAGTAATAGAACAGAGTTATAATTCTAGGAGACAGTAAAAAATTGTGGGACTCTATGAAGAAAATGACTAATATGAGAACAACAACTAAAAAGGGAATTGTCACCCCTAACAATCTTGACAAAGCAAACTCATTAAATGATTTCTTCTTAAGATTTGACTCTCAGGCTTCTCAGTCCTCTGCCCCACCTAGGCAGGATGACCCCCTTGAGAACTGCTCTTTTTCCAACAGGGTGGAAATAAACCCCTTAGAGGTCCAGTCCATCTTCAGGAAAGTAAACTCTAAAAAGTCTATGGGGCCTGATGGCATACCAGGCATCCTGCTAAAGTCCTGTTCATCTCAATTAACTGCTGCCTGGCTCCCCATTTTTCAGAGATCTATGGACTGTCACTATGTTCCAGCACTCTAAAAGAAGTCCATTATTATCCCTGTCCCAAAGATTTCTTGTCCTGTGGAAAATAAGGACTTCCACCCAATTACCTTAACGTGCAGTGTCATGAAATGTTTCGAAAAACTTGTTATCAATTTAATAAAGCCTGGCTTGTACCCATATCTGGATCCACTCAAGTACGCCTATAGGGCAGGGCACGGAACTGATGATGCGCTTGTCAGTGTGACCCACTTGGTCAGCAAGCACCTGGAAAACCCCCAGGCTTATGCCCGCATCTTATTCGCTGATTTTAGTTCTGCCTTTGACACAGTCAGCCCTTACTTGCTCATTCAGAAATTAACTAACCTAGAGGTCAACCCCTGGATTGTAAAATGGTTCCTAGCTCTTTTAACTGACAGGTCACAACAAGTTAATGTAAATGGCACGCTTTCTGAGGTGAAATATTGTAGCACAGGGGTCCCACAAGGAGCTGTGAGTTCCCCCTTTTTATTCACGTTGTTTACCAATGAATGCAGAAGCAGACAACCAAATAACTTCATCATCAAATTTTCAGATGATACCATCATCTTGAGTCTTTTGCATGCTCGTGACTGCCCTTCTGTGTATTTTAATGAGATAACTTGTTTTAAGGACTGGTGTGAGAGAAACAATCTAATCTTAAATACAACAAAAACTAAAGAGATGGTTATTGACCCGAGGGGGGTACTCAAACATGACTCTGTGGAAATTGGAAGCAGTGTTATTGATCAGGTTGCCTCTTACAAATATCTTGGTATTGTCATGGACAATTTTTTAAAATGGACAGATCATGTTGACTTCCTCTGCAACAAATTATCTCAAAGACTGCATTTCCTTCGCAGGCGAAGACTGTTCGGTGTCAGGCGTGAAATCATGTTGGTTTTCTATAATGCCATCTTTGAAAGTCTTCTGAGATATGGATTGGCAGCTTGGTTCGGCACATTATCCATCCAAAGTAAATCAAAAATCAGTGGACTGATAAAATCAGCTATGAAGGTGATAGGTCAGAAAGACCACGCTTCTCTCCAGTCTGTCTTTGATAGTGTCGTCCTAAACCAGGCACAGAAAATTCTGAATGATCCTTCCCATATTATTTTTCGGGAATATGAACTTCTACCTTCAGGGAGACGATACAGAGCAAGCAAACACAAAACGAATCGCTGTAAGCTCTCTTTTCTCCCAACATCCATCTCTCTGCTTAACAAGCAATCTAATTAATTCTTTCCTTGAATTGATATATAATGCTTGTATATGAATATGTTTTTGTCAGCCTACTTATTGCCACCAGTCATTGACCTGTTATGATTATTCCACTTTTATCCATGGTTTTATTTCTCTACTTGTTATTTAATTTTTTAACTTGTTTCTACATATTTTACTTATTATCTGCTTCTACTTGTTCTTTAGCTGTTATTATCCGGCTTTTACCCATGTTTTGTTCTTATCGACATAACTCGGTTTTTAACTTGTTTCTGCTTATCTTCACTGCGTATTGTGACGAGCACTGCACTTTAACATCCTTGTGCAATAACTCTGGCCATGCTTGCCGCCGACCTCTTGCTTATGTTACTGTTGTATGTTGTCTAGTGTTTTGTTATTTATAATACTGCGTCCTTGGCCAGTAGTACTGCTGTCTAAGACAAATTTCCTGCAAAGGACAATAAAGTTGATCTAATCTAATCTAATCTAAAAAAGTGCAGCAGAAATTCTTTTGGAGCCTTTGCCAGATCTGTGCTTGTCCACAATTCTGTTTCTGAGTTCTTCAGGCAGCTCCTTCGACCTAATGCTTCTCATTTCTTCTGTCGTGCACTGTGAGCTGAAAGGTCTTACAGAGACAGGTGTGTGCTTTTCCTAATCAAGTCTAATCAATACAATTAAACACAGCTTGAGTCCAATGATGGTGTCGACCCATCACAAGGATGATCAGAAGAAATGGACAATGCCTCAGTTAAAAAAAACAAGTTTCACAGTAAAGGGTCAGAATACTTATGACCATGCGATATTTCAGTTTTTCTTTTTTAATAAATCTTCAAAAATTTCTACAGTTCTGTTGTTTTTTGTCAATATGGGTTGCTCTGTGTCCATTCATGAGGAAAAAAATGAATTTAAATGATTTAAGGAAATGGCTGCAATATAACAAAATGTGAAAAATGTACACACACACACACACACACACACACACACACACACACACACACACACACATATATGTATATATATATATATATATATATATATATATATATATATATATATATATATATATATATATATATATATATATATATATATATATATATATATATATATATATATATATGCCTTGCATAGTTCTATTCCTTGTTAGTTCATATCCTAAGTCGTCTAGGTTTGTTTATGCTCAATCTTTGAAATAAATCTCCAATGTAACATCACCTGACTCAAAAAATAATGTCTAAAGTGTTTTCATTGGATAAATGTTAGGAGTGAAAATTAACAGTCAGCACATAATCAGAAACTGGGTGTGTTCAAGTGAACATCAAAGTCGAAGTTATGACTACTTTTTTTTTAATTAATAAATCTGGAATTTAAGTAGTAAATAAATCTTTAAAGAAAATTCTAATATAGTGTGATATTTGTGTCATATACAAGAGAATGAGGATGTCAGCACATCAGTCTGTCCTCTCTTATTGTCACAGTTTGTTTCATCAGGCAAACAGGAGAGAAAAATTCTGAACAATTCACAGATTCATTACAAACTAAGATGGAGGATGTGCAACATGCAGTACAAATTTCGTTTAAGCTTAAAAATAAAAACCCCATTAGCTGCATGCTGTGTCAATTTAAAACATGCTGGCAGACTTTGAACACATGAGCTGAAAGTTTGCTTTTCATTTTGTGCTTACTGAGTGGAGTGATAAACAACTTATCAACCATTCTGTTTTTGAATGCACTTCATCCAATCAGCACCACTTTTTTCACCTGCCTCTCTGTGTACACGGCTCTGCTACACCTGTGGCGTAACAGTTTGGACCAAACTTGGACTTTAATTGTGAGGGAAGGGGAGTTGTAATCTTTAACAGTCAAAATTGTCTGACAATGTGTTTCTAAGTAGCAATACTTGTATTGTACCTTCAAAACACATTACTGTACTAGAAAAGTCTTATTTGAACGAGACTTTGGCGGGAGACAACTTTGTGGAAGGAAGGGACAGGTCCCCTGTGTCCCCTCGGGATTTGCGCCTATGAGTCAAAGCGTTTATGCCCATATTTTGTGCAGCCCGAGGTTACAGTTAAAGGCACAGAATTGAAAGCAGATTGCATGTTTTAGTTTTATTTCAACACAGGAGACTAAAAAACATATCTAAAGTTTTAAACACATGTTAACAGGATTTATATGACATGTCTGGTTTGTGCCTGAAATAGTTCCATTGAATATTCTCACAGCACACACACACACAAACACAAAAACAAAAAAAAAACAAACAAACAAAAAAAAATTCTTGTGTAATTGGTGTGTACAGAAAGGTCATTATTGTGTATGTGTGAGAGACAGAGATGAATTCAAATTAAAAATATACATTTAATTTGTGTATACATTTAGCAAATTAATATGCCAAATCACCTGTCTTTGTCAAAAAGCAGAATATATAATACACCCCACTCATAATTAATATATACTATAATGACAGCAACGATGACTTAAAAATAAAGTAAAATTAAATAAAAAAGAATTTCAATTTTTGTCATTTTTACTTTTATTATTATTACTATTATTATCATCATTATTATAATTATATTATTACAGTTGTTGTCACTACTATTACTATCATTAAAATTATGACTTACTCATCAAACTCTTTCATCTATTCATTTATTTTCTTGATCCCCTTCTTATATTATTGTTCTTATTATTTTATCATCAACATACACATCTTCTTCTTTCCTTTTCCTATTTCTTTATTACTTTACTTCATTCTATCCATATTTGACTATATTTTATTAATTTACCTACTTATTCCCTGCCACCTTTACATATTCTGTCCCTACAATCATAGCCACACCAATGACAACTCCCCTTACCCGACCATTATATCACTTGCCGCTAATGCTGTTGTTGTTCCTCCTCTGTTCAACACTCCATCCAATGTTTATTTTTATTCTTTTATTTTTTTTTTAATTTAAATTCTTTTTACTACGATATATTTGTATATTACATTAGCCATTACTATCATTATTGCTGCAGCTGCTATGGTTAAATGACCCTTTCATAACAAATTATTAATATTGCTTTTGTTGTAAATACATACATATATATATATATATATATATATATATATATATATATATATATATATATATATATATATATATATATATATATATATATATAATGCTCTACATATGTAACCCATATAATATGCACGCCTTCATCTATTTCTTTTTACAAATTTAATTAATAGAGTCTGATTCTTATTTTTTATTATTTATTTTTGCTCTGATAAATAAATTGGCAAATTATTGATCGTTTAACTAAGTATTTTGGCTTTTTGACATCTTGTCTTGCTATCTATCTATCTATCTATCTATCTATCTATCTATCTATCTATCTATCTATCTATCTATCTATCTATCTATCTATGGTGATATTTCTGCTAACCAATTTAAGTTGTGATTAACATAGGCCTATAATATTATACTGGGGAAACAACTTAAAGACCACTTTTGGTCACCCCTCAATTGGAATTTGTAACAATAGTGTGATTTGTCTAAACACGGATGAATCACTTTATGAACCATCCAAATACAAAATATATAAAAAAACGTGCGATCTTTCAACCTTATAACATATTCTTGTGCCAGTTTTGGCGCTCTATGTCTCAGGGGTCAGTAATGAGCTAACAAAGAAGATGGGTCGGAAATTCTCTTTCTGGGTGCAGTCATTTCAGTAGGCCTATGGGCTATCAGACTTAACACCTTTAAGTGTCTCGGGCCTTGAAAATACGAGACTTGAGGGAAAAGTCTGTTCTCCTTAGGTCTTAAACACCATGAATTGCGAATACTATAAAGAAGAACTAACATCACATAGACCTAACAAATCACACACAGGCGCATCTCCATTGTGGTAAACTGAATGGCCTAATTTTCATCTCTCAACAAGAAGTGAAATATATCTTTTCGACACAAAACTAATCATTATCAACCGTTTACACGTTTGAGTTATTCAATTACTGTTCAAGATCATATTAGATGGGACACGCTGTCTGGATTCAGTGGCTCCATTTATGCCTGTGTCCATCTGAATCGTTCCCAGCACCGTGTGTTTACCTCCATCGACAAACCTCGGGATTTAATAGAAATAAACCACAGCACTTCACATATTTTACTTTTATCACAACCTTGAATGTACATACTTGCCATAAGATTGCTGTAGTTTAGAATTGAAGTCACATTCGTGTGTTTTAAAAGACGAAATGTGTCGAAAAATGACTTCGTGTTGCAGAACTGGAGCGTGTGTTGCGGCGGTCTGAAGCTTTTTTCAGTTTAATTAAACGTTCCTAAATAACGGAAACGATCTGATTACGATAAGAAAACGCTTTTCTTGATGATACCCTGGGAATTTTAATATTCCGTGCATCTTTGGCAAAGTTTGATCTCTGAAATGTCGGAGAGAAAACACAAATCGCGGGCAGCTTGAGTCCGGAGGAAGAGTGTGTATGTGAGTTGAGTCTCTACGGTTCTCATTGAGAGTATAAGTCCCGCCTTCAGCTGCTTACAGCTCAATCTCAGTGAATCACTGCGTCTCATTGGAGAGTCCATCATGGCAGAAGAAGCACCAGCGGCCCCCGCGAAAAGCAAGCCCGTCAAGAAGAGGGCATCTCAGGCAAAGGCGAGTGCGATGCCCCTGGCCAAAATCATCGTGGCAGCCGTAGCTGAGTCCAAGGAGAAGAAAGGTTTGTCTCTGACTGCGCTCAAGAAGATCCTGTCATCTAAAGGGGTGGATGTGGTGAAGACCAACAAGCGCATCAACACGACCGTTACCAAACTTGTCACAAAAAATGTCCTGAAGCAGACCAAAGGAACTGGGGCCTCCGGATCCTTCAAACTCGCAGAGAAGACGAAGGTCGTTAAGAAAACCGTGAAGAAGACGACAAAGAAGGTGCCCAAGGCAAAGAAGCCTGCGGCTGCGAAGAAAGTTTCTCCCAAGAAGGCGCCAGTCAAGAAATCCCCCAAGAAGGCAGCTAAGAAAGCTGCTGCGAAGAAATCTCCTGCCAAAAAGACGACAAAGAAAGCTGCAACGAAAAAGGTAGTGAAGAAGGTTGCTGCCAAGAGACCAGCGAAGAAGGCGGCGGCCAAGAAGTCCCCAGCAAAGAAAGCAGCGGCCAAGAAGAGTAAGAAGTAAATCTGCTCAGCATCCAATGCACCAAAGGCTCTTTTAAGAGCCACCCGCCATCACATTAAGAGTGATCTTCCTCATCCCCCTGAATAATAATGATTCTGCCACACATGCAGTGTGTCTACAACTATTCGCCGGAACAGTTAATTCTTTGTCTTGATCTCGGTCTCATCAAATAAACTGGTGTTGTGCTAAACATAATGTAACTGTGGACACGAATGAGTAGGTCAATGCCATACACAAAGTTCCTGTTTCTTTGAAGAGATTAAATGACTGCAAAGTATATATATATATATATATATATATATATATATATATATATATATATATATATATATATATATATATATATAGTGTTGTTTTTTTTAAAAAACACATAATTGCTCCACGAATAGAAATGAAATAACGATGTGGAACAGGAACTAATGTTGCACTTCTACTAAATATTTTAAATAAACAACGAGAAATGTAAATATCTTTTAAGAGGGAAGATGTGTTTGTTATTCCTGCTTTCGCTAATTACAGAACTTTGTCACATATCTGTGTCTAAGCTGCGGGTGCAACCAAATTCTGTGCTGGATACATCTGACTGTACACTGAATACATCTGACTGTACACTGAAGTGACGCTGCCCCAGCACAGATAGAGAGAGAGAGAGAGACTGGTAGTCTGGAGAAGAAAACATTTACACTTTGTTGACAGCATTGTTTCGGGATTGAAGGAAAGTAGTCGATACCAAAATGCCGTCCAAATGTATTAAGGTCAATATGAATAGCCCCATAGCAGGCAGTGACAGAGTGAAAGTGACTTAAATGAATTTTGTATCATAAAGTGTCACATTTCTCTGTTGAACATAAATTTATTGGACTTTAAGACCTTGAGATGAGACATTTCATTTTCAAGAGGGTTTTCCTCTGTATGTGTTTACCTGTATTATTACGATGGAATTACCAAAAACCATGGAAAGAGAGATTGTTCAAATATTAATGTTAACAGCTACAACGATTATGACTTGGAGAGGACTGGTAATGGTCATAGGTAGTTATATAATAAAACACAAGATCAGAATGCAATCATTTGCAGACAAACAGTGTTTATGGTGTGTGTATTTAAAATAGGCCTATATTAAAATATTAATACGTATTAATATTTTTCATACGATTGTGTTTGACCTCTGCATTGTGAATTACTTTTGAATTGAAGCTGTTGTACCTTAAGTAGGCTGAAATTATGTAAGTTTGTAATTTCAGCAAAATAAAGAAACAGCACCTTCTTCCATATTGAACTTACAACTGATTTAAGACTGAGACATGTCGACAGAGAAATGATCAGCCTTCAACAGTTAGATCATTTTATTTTTGTCTGATTTAGCATTGAGACAAATTGTGTTCACTCAAAATCTGGTCATTTTTATGTGCTGTAATAAGTTTTTCTGATTAGATGTCTTATGAGTGTTCATCGTCTTAAGCAGAGTCTGAAAACAATATGGTGTGAAGAAAAGGTAGTAACTGATGTTTGGGGTCACAGTGAGTCAGTGGCGGCTGCTGGTCAGTCAAGGAGGGGAAGCTCATTTTTTTCCGGCCTACATCCTAAATTTGTTTATTTATGTATTTATTTTTGTAAATGATCTGTGACCCTGTTGTACCTACTAGGCGTCTTTTCCAGGGATTTTATTCCCCCAAACCCACTTTTGACCAGAAAACTCATTTCATTTGTGACAGCACTTCCAGTGAGCCAGCCCACCTTGTCATACCAGGAATGCTGAAAAGACCTGTTACTTTTCCCCACCTTTTGCACTAAATCTATCTTAGGCCCTGCTGTTTAACTCTAATTTTCTCTTCATAAGGAAGACTATCAGATGGCCTCGCCAAAATCCGGTCGACAACATTCATACTATCTGCCATGATGTGCAGCTTGATAGCAGCTGGAGCAGCTACGTGAGACTACTGTTTGACAGGCTGTGAGTGTGAGTGAGAGGGAGAGAGCTGCAGCTGCTCGTTGGTGAAAAGAAAAAGTGACAGGAGGGAATCTTCAAACACAACGCCAGTCGTTTTTAAGAAAGATAAAGTCACTTGCAATCGATAAAGCCTCCGGATCAGTCCAGAACAACTGAATGTAAAACTTAGAAGAAGCCCCAGTGGAGAGTTATACTTCAAGATCGCTGATTGGCTCATTTCACTGTCAATCAAAAAAGGATTCGGCCTCAGACAGATCATCCAATCATCATGCAGAAGCTCAGCGTCCAGGCCAGCCCACTGCCTCATAGACCCCCAGAGACGCTGAGCGTCCGATGGGCGGGACAAAGCCCAGCGTTTATCCAATGACCGTCCAGTTTCCACAGTGGAACAACCCACTCTAAGCTTCCCTGTTGAGGTCCGAAGACGCTCAGCGTCCGACTGTGTTAAAGCGCTGAGACGCTGCGGGGATGAATGAGAAGGAAGTCGCTCCAGTTACCTGTGATAAGTAGCTGATTCTGAACAAAAGATGAAGGTATTCTAGCGCATATTTAGTCAATGAAATGTACACACAGCAGGACATATCAACACTTTTTTGGGGGACGTTTTAGGGGAAGCTGAGCTTCCCTTGCAGTCTTAGAGCAATCGCCACTGCAGTGAGTACATCTTAAGTTTTCTCTGTTGTATAAGCAACTCGTTTTCAAGATTTATCTAAGTGACTGTTTATGTGAAATGCGCCCCCTGCTGTTGATGTTAAGAAATTCATGTTTGTGGTGAATTTAATATTAATACAATAATATTTAACAAGTATGGATAACAAGTTCATAGACTGCAGAAATTATTAAACCAACCAACAAACTAATTATAACCTACTGTTATTATCCTCACATGAGGAAACCCAAACTGACTATAAACGTATTATAGACCTTTTCTCTCCTGATAATACGCCACCTGACTTCTGGAGGTGTTATTTTTCATTATTACTTTCTTTTGGCCTTTATATTCATACAAGAACCCACAATCACCGGCAGGTGCCTCTAGAAGCCAGTCTAGCTGCCACAGTCAGCGGCAGCTTCAGAAGCAGCCTGAGTTGCCGCGCAGGTCTGTGCAGCTGCCGCAGCATCTATGGCTGCCACTGGAAATGCCACTACGAGCTGCCGCTGGCACAGACTCCGACCTCCTTGTTAACTCCACCATTATTGTCCCAGGTTCTTACCGTGGCTATTAGCAGGCATATCCAGTCGATTTCTGCACTCACCTGTCGATTAACCAATAGGCGAACAGTTCAACCCAAGACACACTAAGGACCGCCCACTCATCTGAATAACATTTCCTTCTACATTTCATGCTGCAGCGTGAAATAAATAAATATGAGAGCAGTGTACTTTTATTTATACGGAAGAGGATTAGGGCCACTGAGAAAAGAAATATTTCTCTAAAGAAAAAAAGTCAGACTTTTATCCTCTTCCGTATATTTACTTAGTGATGTATAATGCTATGTATTTATTTATTTTTGTATTTATTTCCACATGTATGTTAATATTTGAATCATTTTTTTTGTATTTATTCTAAATTTATATATATATATATATATATATATATATATATATATATATATGTATATATGTATATGTATATGTATATATATATATATATATATATATAGGGTGACATCAGGTAAATTGGGCCCATCAGGTAAAATGGGCCATTTAAGCTTTAGATGTCCCAGCCCCTCTGATTTTAAGAGCCAATGACAGCAAATGGTTTAAAATGGTTGACACAACTGTACTTGACAAGAAACAACAGATTTGTTTGGTCTGTAGTTGTTGTGGGAGGATCTAAGATTCAAATCCACACTGCACCAGAAAACTGCATGATGAGTTGACTGGCATAGGGATTTCTGATAAAAATGATAAGGATGATAACTCAATTTAAAAAACATGTATATATAACATTTTTGATGCATAATATCTGTCTTGATGACACCTATTAGAAATAATGTTTAAAGTGTGGTATTTGGACATATTTTTTGGAATATCGATGCTTTTGTTAGAGGCCCATTTTAGCTTAACCTATAAGTTGGGCCCCCGGTTTCAGCTAAAATGGGCCACCCTTTTTATCAGCAACAAACGCACACATGCACATGTTTGGAGGGAATGGGGCCTATATGTGGCCTGATGAGCAAATCAGTTGGTATTCATTTATTCATTCATCATTTATTATGTAATTAATTGTCCTGATAATATGAAATTGTTCTAACAAAGTATGTTGCCATATTGACAGTTGTTTTACAATAAAAATTAATGACTATCCCTTTGCAGCTGGACTGGCCCAACTTACCTGATAAGCGCCCCGTTTTACCTGATCGGCTGGCCCATTTTACCTGAACTCTGCTTGTGTAAAAAAGTTGGCACAGCTGACCTATCAAGACCTGTAGGGCCTATAAAAATATATTTACTGCACAATTCCAACACAATATGTAAAGAAAACAACCATTATTGGCCATAAAACCACATTTTAATAGAATATGTTGTATTTTGCAAGTGCCTGAAGCTATTTACCAAAAAGTGGCCCAATTTAGCTGATATCACCCTATATATATATACAGTATATATATATATATATATATATATATATATATATATATATATATATATATATATATATATATATATATTTCCATTTAATTTTGTTGTATTTAATTTTTTAGTTTTATTTTTCATGTTTATTTTTAGATACATTTTTATTTATTTATTTATTTTTTATTCAGTCAGTTTTGGTCCTCCATTCTTATAGGCCTAACCTCCATGTTTTTCATGGGTAATACAGGCTATATGAGGAGGTTTTTCTCCACATTTTTTTTGGTCTGGTTCTCAGCGTGACATTGAAACACGTATACTTTATCTTAAATCATACAGAGGTCATTTTTGTCTGAGCTGACCTTGAACGTCATAATGTAGCCATTTACTGGTTTATCAAATTGAAACACAGATTTTAACATTGGAGATCACAAAGGGTTCTATGTATTTTTTATCTACAGTCAAAAGTGTGATATTTTGATTTGTTGTGATGCTCAATGTTGATGTGCTCAGAGCTAAATTATCAAAATATATTTCTGGGATTGTGAAAAATGTTAAACAATGTCTGTTTCAATATATCCTGCTATGACATGTTTATTCAATGAAATGAAAAATGGTTTGATTTATCAACATAAAAATTTCGAGGGAAAAAAAATGATGACTAAAAAATTACAAGCTTAATAGTTGTGTCAACCAGACATGGCTGTATAATGGGTACCTGGATTCTTTCAAGGCAACAGAGTGTAGCTCCACACCATTTGAGAAAAGCTGGAAAGGCTATTGCCACGGATATTAAAACAAAAACTCAGATTTGCTGTGAGTGCTGTCCCTGTGGAGCAGTTCTTCAAGTGTCCAAACACAGAAATGCTCCTCAGCGAACCAGGAGGGCCAGCCTGCAGGGGGAGACAGAAGGGAGTAAGGTGCTGTAGCTAGGGCCGTCCGATGTGGACTTTTTGAAGGCTGATTCTGATGCAGATATTTGGCGAAAAATGATACCGCATACTGCTTAATCAGCAATTGGTCCAAAAGTCAAACAATGAATATATAGGCAGAATATTTTATGGTTTTATAAAAGTTTGTCCTTTGGTATTTGTTTAACTTAACAACAGAGAGGAAATTTAAAGTACAATAACAAGCATTGGACCTCTGGGAAATTAATGATCTAACCTTATAATAGAGTACCTCTATATCTTGTCCTTCCAGTTGATGAAAATTAGAGGTAGGTTATAGTACAGTAGAACATCTTTTTAAAAAGTTGTAAGCAGGTAACTTTGAGAGGAAAGCAACAAAAACACTAAGGTAACTTTCTTATCATAGACATCTTTTACTTTTACTTTTCTTCTCTGCAGCTTACTGCAGCACTACAAAATAAAAGTGTGCAAAACTGTAGTCAATTCCTGCAAAATAAAATTCACAACCTTTTTAAATGTAAAAATATAAAGAATTTTTGGTGTCTATGTCACTTCAGCATTTCAGTCCTCAACAGTGCAGTGGGTTTAATCGTTGGATTTAATTGGCCTGCTGATATATCAGTTGGGCGTAGTTGACGCAGCTCAAAATCAGCGTAAACGGAAAAGGCTGTCAAGATCACTATTTTGTGTCATCTTGGTTTGCTTAACGAGGGGATATTCCATGAGAATATGGTTAAAATTCCCAAGGAATGGCTATAAAGCCCTTCTCTGTGTAGCCCTGGCTTGTCATTTGCTCCCACTTGTCTTTCATTCAAAATAAAGTTAAGGTGTTGTTTTTACAGATAAAACAGAAAGGTGCCCATGAATAGCATCAATACAAGCTTATCAAATGGCAACTGCAATTGTATTTACAGCTTTATTAATAATTCAATAGATTCATCCTCTTCCCTCTGATTAAAAGGTGGGAGAGACATCTAGCTGAGGGGCAACAAAAGTTTTTTTTTTTTTGCTTTTAACAGTTTGTTTTCTTTTGGGGTAGACAGCTAACACATGCCTTAAAATAATGCCATACTTTTTCTTGGCCTTTAACAGAGACTCTCCCTACTTTGAGACATGAAGGAGTCTAAAGATAAAAGATGAACCTCTGCCCACAGGAAGTGGAGGAAACCACCAGGGCCCTATTCTACGAAGATAGTTCAGCCTAGCGAGACAGCCTTGGAGCTACCTCGCTGATCTGAGCGTGGTAGCCGGCGATCTCGCTGAACGGTTTGACGACGCTGGTTATCAACCTCATAAGTGGATCCAGCTTTGCAATGAGCGCGTGCACGCATATAAGGCAGAGCCCACCGCACCTGACCAATCGTGAACATGGACCAGTCTGGAGCATCAGAGCCGGAGAGCAAAGGACCGCATACTTCACACACAAGCAGCAGGAGGCGATCAGTATGAAGAATTAAAACATGTAATAAACGTCAAAAGCAACACCGTCGCCACTGCAAAAGCACGGAAGGAGTGCCGGCCGAAGATTGCTGACAGTCTCAATGCATAAGTACAGTGCGCAAAAAATCTTTGGTGCCATTATCATCCTGAAATAGCACTGTTCAGCATGCACTTTTACTGTAACATGCACCAGACATGTCTAATTCATTTCCAAAATGAATTAATTCATTTGTTCATTCCGATGGTGTTTACATTTTTTGTGTGATATGTAGGCCACATGAGCCCCACGTGAATTCCTGTCACAATTTTAAGATGGGCAATAAAATATTGTCATGGAGCAGAAGTGTTGGCATTGAAGATTTTGTTACGGCATGAGAGTCCTCCCCCAGATTTTACTCCTGCAGAGGAGCTGGCCGAGAGAGCTCATTGGTCAGTGAGTGGGGTTTTTATAGCCCACAAGTTCAATCTGGAACCTAACCTGCCCCGGAGCAGGTTAGCCGTTCAGCGTATGTTGCCATGGAGACTCGCCTCGCTAAGAAGTGAACCCGTCTCGTAGAACAGCGGAACCCGGAACCTACCCTCAAAGCTACCTCGCTAGGCAATCCTGCTTCATTAGTTAAGCAGCTTAACTAATGAGCCACACATCGTCATTTATACATACAATTCTACAATTTAAAAAAGATACGAAAAAAGTGTTTTTTTTAATGTCATAAGATGTCATCTTTTTAGTTTGGTCAAAAGAGAAAGAAAGCAAACTACCATTTCTCTTTCCTTTCTGCTGTGTTTCCCTCCATTTCCCCTGTTTATCATCCGTTGTCGAGGACCGTTAGGGTTTGAATTTTTGTCCAATAGAGTGTGAGCTGAAGTGCGCGTGACTCTTTGCCTGGACCTATCGGCAGTGAGCCCGCGCCAGTGTTCCCTTCAAAAAGCGGCTGTCCGCCCTCATTCACGCATTATTTCTGTCCTGCACCAGAGGGAAGAACTAGAACAACAGCAATGGCAAGAACCAAGCAGACTGCCCGTAAGTCCACTGGAGGAAAGGCTCCCAGGAAGCAGCTGGCCACAAAGGCTGCCCGCAAGAGCGCCCCTGCCACCGGCGGCGTGAAGAAGCCCCACCGTTACAGGCCCGGGACCGTGGCTCTCAGGGAGATCCGCCGTTACCAGAAGTCCACCGAGCTGCTGATCCGCAAGCTGCCCTTCCAGCGTCTGGTCCGTGAGATTGCTCAAGATTTCAAGACCGACCTGCGCTTCCAGAGTTCCGCGGTCATGGCACTGCAGGAGGCCAGCGAGGCTTACCTGGTGGGTCTGTTTGAGGACACCAACCTGTGCGCCATCCACGCGAAGAGGGTTACCATCATGCCCAAAGATATTCAGCTGGCTAGAAGGATCCGCGGAGAGAGGGCTTAAGTCCAATTTAACAACCCCGAAAACAACGGCTCTTTTAAGAGCCACCTACAGATACTGACAGAGTGAAAATAATCCACAATTCAGAAAAATGTACAATCATGGGTAACTAAAACGTGCCCCCTTTAAGGTAGAAAGCAGGCCTACAGCTGTGCGTGTGCTCAACACTCAGCAGCTGTCAGTCTGATGATGAATGGCTGCACTCACATCACATTCACATTGTAGTGAACCGTTCAAATCACTTTCTAAATCCTGCTAGAAATCAACTGTATTTAAAACCTGGTATCAGGGTGAGCTCTTCTACTGCTCTTCTACTTTCTGTTACTGCGGTGAGGTGCTGCCACCATGTGGTCTTCCACTGAATAGTTCACCACGTCCCCAAATGTAGGATGCGGTGGGACGACAGGGAGACATAGCGGCTTTTGTACATTCTTTTTTACATGTATGTGGTTTGACTCCCTGGTCTGAGAACACGTGCGTCACAGTAACGGGTTGGCCCTATCTATGCATGTGTTTGCTCCAGTCACCGTGATTTCTTTCACAGACCAAAACATGATGCTAAGGGAAAATGTGTATTACTTTAGCAGAGCACCTGATAAAACAGGACAAATGCTGTTTTTATCATCATAGGCAAAGTCGGTACAATAATAATGGGCTTAAGATAAATGGTTTCGGTCCTTTGACCAATTATTTAAAAATTTCACATGCGTCTATTAACAGGCAAATCATTATTGAAAGAATAATTTATTAGGGGTCAATTGTAAATACAGATTGTGCACTTAATGTGCAAGTTTCGATCTGAAACTGGTAAATAGTTCCCTATATAATGAAGACATCGTGATTTAAACAATATCAACCCCCAAAGCGCACGTGCAGTGTTTTGATGTGGAAAGGTGATGTGACTGTTGATATAACGTAGGAGGACACTCTTGAGTAGAAGGTGGGTGGCTCTTAAAAGAGCCGTTGTGATGGTTTGGTCAGACAGGGTACGTTTACTTCTTGCCGGAGCCCTTCTCAGTCTTCTTGGGGAGCAGCACGGCCTGGATGTTGGGCAGCACACCACCCTGAGCGATAGTGACCTTTCCCAACAGCTTATTGAGCTCCTCGTCGTTGCGGACAGCCAGCTGCAGATGACGGGGTATGATTCTCGTCTTCTTGTTGTCACGAGCTGCATTTCCGGCCAACTCCAGGATCTCGGCAGTCAGATACTCGAGCACGGCTGCCATATAGACCGGGGCTCCGGCTCCAACACGCTCGGCATAGTTTCCTTTCCTGAGCAGCCTGTGGACACGACCCACCGGGAACTGAAGTCCAGCTCGTGACGAACGGCTCTTAGCCTTCGCTCTGGCTTTACCGGCTCCTTTTCCACGTCCAGACATTTCTCTACTACTGTCAGATTTCTGTAGTGAATACGAAAGGAGAGGGTTGAGCCCCTTATATAGTGTTCGGCTGCTCATCCCCGATTGGCCAGATCGAACGAACCAATCAGGGAGGAGTATAATCTGGAGCGATTTCCCTCCAAAGTATGGTAGGCCACTCGTTGTCCTTCAACTTATAAGATAACATTAAACATTATTTACATAGATTGAAGGAAGAATAGATACAACATTGACTCTGCACAGTGGAACTACACTTGCATTTCTTAAGGTGATTGTGTTTTCTAGTTATTGATCAATGCCCAATTTATTTATTTCATGTACAAAAGCATGAATCATTTCACGTTTTTCAATATGTGAAATATTGCCGCCTGGAAAGTAAAAAGAATTGAAAATTCAACAGTTTATGATGAGTTGTGTGTTTTTTTTTTTTTTTTACAATTGGCCTGAGTGGTGGACTAAAGCATTGTACATCCTGTACTACATAATTCAGCCAGCAGATTTGGCCAATAGGCTATTCATGAGTCACACCACTGATACATAATTCTATTCCATAAGTCTACATAGAATGTATGAATATATAAATATAAAATAGGATAGCTTTCCTACTGAGGGAATCCAATATTCTGTGATAACAGTAATGTCTACTTCTTTGTTACATTTGGAGTATGGCTAAAGAAATGTTGAACTCCAGATGTTAATACTGAGTTTTGTGCAACTGCCAGGTTAATGGCTAGTTGAAAGAAGTTTGTTTGTTCATAAAGGACTTATTTTCATCAAACATTTGGCATTTGCATAATGTACACTTTTGCTAAAGAACTAGAACTAATGACCTACAGTATAAAAATAAAATTAATGCTGTCATTTGCTATTGTCATTGTCAAACGGTACTATAATCGACAAAAAATGAAAAACAGTAATCATAAAAATAATCGTCAGAGCTTACTCAGTGATGAGTTGCAGGAGTGTTGTGAAAGGGGTGAAATTTAAAATCCACAATGGTCACTGGAATAGCTTAAAACTGACAAAAGTAGTAATCCATAACAATTTACTGAAAATCAACTAATAAAAAACAGACATTGCCCTTCAAATTTTGGTTCAATAGAATAATCTTTAAATAATAATAATAATAATAATAATAATAATAATAATAATAATAATAATAATGATAATGAAACTGGCCTGGACAAAAATGATGGTACACTTAACTCAATGTTTTGTTGCACAACCTGATGAGGTAAAGACTGCTATCAGGCAAATTATTTGACGCTCAATGAGACTTCTGCACCTGTCAACAGGTATTTTGGCCCACTCTCTGTGAGCAAACTGCTCCAGCTGTCCCAGGTTTGAAGGGTGTCCTCTCCATGACGACATGTTTCAGCTCCTTCCACAAATGTTTAATAGGATTTAGATCAGGACTCACAGAGAGTCACTTCAGAGGAGTCCAATGTCTTGTTGTGAGCCATTCTTGGGTGTTTTTAGCTGTGTGTTTTGGGTCACAGTCTATATCCCACCCCATTCCTGCAATAACTCTCAAAACACACAAACTAAACAGATAAAGTTTGAAAATCTCAATGCCGTCAAAAATACAATATACAGTAGGCTATGAAGTGCAATACAATTTCCAAACCAGAGTACACATTTTATTAAAACACCATGCTTAGTTAACCAGCAAAAATCTGTTTTTATGAAGCACATGTAGGGCAATTTAAGTTATTTTTAATGTTTCAAATTAATGTTTTCCATCACTTTTTGTACATGAATTAGAAATATGATATTTCTATGCATATCAGTCGGGATGCTCACCTCATAATGGACTTAGTGCAGTGTGTATCATATTTTTGTGTAAATCCCTATTTCAATATCAAGAGAAAAGTTAATGGTTAATCTGTTACCTTAGACTGGGGTGGGATACTGGTGGCCCTCCTCCCAATCCTGTGCGTTCCACCAGCAGTCTATTTTCAGTTTATAAAAATGCAACCATAAAGATGACAAGATTATCCATTACAGATTTTATTCTTTTTTGCCTTTATGTCATTATGTACCAAAAAGCACATGAAAACTGAAAATAGTTAGGCCTATATAATGGTCTCTAACGAAGCATGTTTATGTTATTCATTTTAAAGAAATAACTAGATTTCAATTACTGGATTGTTTATGTGCAGGCCAATTTTAACATTTCAATGCTTTTGGAAAGACACTAAGTCAAAATGATTTGATTGACCATCATTTTGAATATTGACAGATTCAGAGCTGTAATAAATCAAAACTAGAAGGCACTCAGAGAGCGCAAACCTCTGCTGAGGTAGCTCACATCTTGTTACACCTCTTGAGCAATAGTGTGATTATAAAGTAAACCTAATACTATAATACCTTAACCTTGAAAACCCAGGCCTGTAGAATCAAGTAGATATCACTTTTAGTTAGTTAAAAATGGATGTTCTCTAATGATAGTTATCTGGATCACCACCAAAATCTACTCATTTTTTAGCTGGGCAATTCCCAACATCTCCTGAAAATTTCAGCAAAATCTGCCCAATTTTTTAAGTGTTAAAAAACACTGCAAAATCAAACCTTTGTAGAGGTAATACGAAGTTTATTTTGATGTAGTGTATTGACATTTTCTTTGTTCGGTTCCATCTGAAAATATGGTAGCATATTAACACAAACCTGGACTTCAGAGGGTTGAAATATATTTAAATTTTGTGCCTTCTAAAATGAAGAATTAGGTAAATTGATGCATAAATGAAATTAAAATTAACAAATTATCAATTAAAATGAGGATTTCTCTATTGTGCATTACCCTTTGCTATTGGAGTAACAATGTTGTGCTCCCTAAAACAATTTTTTCAAAATGCAATGAAGTGTAGGCAGCAGTACACAGACAAAGATTTGGACAGTTTAATATAACAACTCAGACAAAAAACAAGAGACTACATAGGACAAAGCAAAGCAATGGGGGAATAAATCCGAAATCAGCTTATCACAGTCAGATTCCTGGGGTAATCCATCAATATACAATACCTACATAAAAAATCTGAGTGTGATTAGAAAGAGACTCAGTCCTACTATCATCTTACTGAACACCACATAAAAAGGAAAGATGCTCTTATGGTAGGTGGGCGGCCCTTAGAAGGACCTTTGAGTTGTTTCGGAGGTTGAGCAGGTTTACTTGGAGCTGGTGTACTTGGTGACTGCCTTGGTACCCTCGGACACGGCGTGCTTGGCCAGCTCACCGGGCAGCAGTAAGCGGACGGCGGTCTGGATTTCCCTGGAGGTGATGGTGGAGCGCTTGTTGTAGTGAGCCAGACGGGAGGCCTCCCCGGCGATGCGCTCAAAGATGTCGCTCACAAAGGAGTTCATAATGCCCATTGCCTTGGAGGAGATGCCTGTATCGGGGTGGACCTGCTTCAGCACCTTGTAGACATAGATGGCATAACTCTCCTTCCTGGACCTCTTTCGCTTCTTTCCGGTCTTGGTCGCCTTGGAGACGGCCTTCTTGGATCCTTTCTTCGGGGCTTTGACTGTTCCAGAGTCAGGCATTTCCGCTGTGTTCCCAAACGAGGACTGAAAGCGTGACGTCGCGGTGGTCTCTATATATGTTCGGGCTGCAGATGAGGCTGTGCTGTTGCTGGTTGAGGATTCGTTCAACCTGAAGTTCTGCTGGGCCTGCGCCAGTCGGACAATGAGTCATCTGTTGTGAGGGGCTTTCATGCTAGGCCGTCTGTGAGGATTTGCAGTATTTTATGGCTTGCCTCTCAAAGGTTCAGTTGTTGTTCTTAATTGTGTATATAGTAATTGGAATATCGTTTTACTGTTAATTAAACTGAGGATTTCTCCTTTAAGCATTCCTTTGAATTGAATTAACTGTATGCAGCACACAGTCAACTGTTTGGACAATTCAGTGTTAATACACTGACAAAAAAACACATATGAAAATAAACAATAAAACATATGCACTGGGGAAGTAAATACTTCATGTACCTCAAGACCTGTAGTTACAAAAAATAATTTCATTTAATCCCCTCAGTAAATTCACAATTTTGTCAAAAGTCCCAGGAAATTTCTTATTGTTGTTGAAACAAGAAAACTGTGGTTTTGCTGTGTGACTTGAGCTAAAGTAAAGTTGTTTTGGTTTGCTTAAGTTTTAAAATGTAATTGACTGGAGATCTATTTTATAAAGGCTAGATGTAGATTTATTTTCACGAAACATAGAGAGTAAAATTACCTGTTGGATAAGTTCTAAATACTTCACGTTTAAACAGGAGAGGGAGAAGTTTGTCAAGAAAGGTCTGCTGATATCGACTGAAATAATAATTTCAAATATCTGGTATTTGCATTGGTCCTTACTTTCACTGCCTCATAAAAATCCTTCTATAATTCAGCAGGTCAGCATTCAACTATTATTACACAACAGAACATCATCATTTAATTAGCAAAACCACTGTTTGTTAAAAAAAGGATGTTATCTTATGTTGAACCAACGGTAATGATCATCCCTGATTTGTTTTTTTTATTATTATTGTGCATTAATATGAATTGGCTTCTACAAAGCAGAATCATTGATTTCATGTTTAAGAATCCAACAAAAATGCTTTGATTCATGTTTTTAAGACAGATACTAAGTGGTTTCAGTCAATTGTAGAAAATGAGGCCAACGCTCCTACTTCAATAGTTTATATTTTCAAATGAATAATTAATTTGATTTGGTCATTCTGGGAAAAACAACCCTTTGCAATTCAGTAACATTTTAACAGTTATTCACTGTTGCTCATCACTGACCAAAGTGAAATAACTCTTCATTCGTCACTTGTGCTTTCACCTTTCATCAGCAACGAGTTAAGGGACATTCATTCAGATGAGCTGGTCATGAGTTGTACTAAATCTCCTTTGAATGATGAAATACTATGATCTAATAATATAACATACAACAATAAAAAGTCAAATTACCTTATGTTCAATGGTGAAAATGTGTGGATTAAGTGAGCTATTTAAATAAGCAAATAAGGTGATTTTTTTTCAGCCAGGGCTTGGTTGAAAATTATCCTTTGACCAGAAACATAAGCATCTATTTCATGCTGCATTCCTTACCTTACTTAATAGTTATTTCACTTGATAGTTATTCCTGCGTTGTTTTTGAATGCATATTTCACATGTTTGTCTGATTGATTTCAGTTTCATTTCTGACCTTGTAGAGGGAAAAAAAACTCAGATATTAACAATGAAAATAGTGTCAATCGGACTTTAATTATACACCACTTTTCATTCAAAATAGTGATATGAGATACAGATATAAATTAAACTAATCCAACTATAACTATAACTAACTAATTCTGTCTAAAAATGTTTGGAGAATGCTCTGGCTGTCCCATATGAGAATTGGTGCTGCCATCAGGTCTAAGGGTGGACCGTTCCACCGACGGGGGCTGCGGTATACTAAGCACTGTTAAAAGAATACTAACGAGGACTGTGACTTCAGAAGGTCTGAGAAATTAAAAGGAACAAGGCCATTGAGAGCTTTGTACACCAATGAAAGAACCTTGAAACCAAGCCTAAATCCAGGAATAGTTACAAAATATGTCATGTTGCTGAGGTTATTTTGATACAGTACTTGTTTAAAACAAAGTGGGAAAGTAATACCGCTTGTAAACGATAGAGAATATCATTCAATATAAGGTATTAAAGTGGGAGATACTTGCAGTGGTATAAAACACACAGCACGTGGTTGAATTCAATTGAAGACAAACACATTTACGCTGTATCGTTCAGCTGCAGTTTGCACTTGAAATGAGATCAGTGAACAGCCCGTCTAACCATCTAATTTCATCAGAGCTGCATGTGTAAGGGGGCTTAGGACTCGCTCTTCAGCTGATGTGGGCGGCTCTTAGAAGAGCCTTTGGGTTTCTTGATAGTTGGGGACAGGTTATGAGTTTAACCGCCGAAGCCGTACAGAGTGCGGCCCTGCCTCTTCAGCGCGTACACCACGTCCATGGCAGTCACAGTCTTCCTCTTGGCGTGCTCGGTGTAGGTGACGGCATCGCGGATCACGTTCTCCAGAAACACTTTGAGCACACCACGTGTCTCCTCGTAGATCAGACCAGAGATCCTCTTCACTCCACCGCGGCGAGCCAGACGGCGGATAGCGGGCTTGGTGATACCCTGGATGTTATCACGGAGAACTTTGCGATGGCGCTTAGCTCCTCCTTTACCAAGGCCCTTTCCTCCCTTACCACGACCACTCATGATGCTGGTTAGACTTTCTGTATCTAAGGATCTGTGACAATTGTCCCGCAGTGCTACACGATAGTAATTTATATTCGTCATGCGGACGTAAGGGAAGCAGCGGGCTCGTCTTTCTCTGGGCGTTGCTTAGCTGTGTCACAATTTCTCTCTTTGTGCATCTTGAAATACAGACCAAAATTAAAGAATATATTGAAGTTAATAATCCCAAAATGTATCAGCGGTTTCAAAAGCACAATTTTCCACAATACACAATGTCAGAACAAATGCAACGACAATGATTCAATAAAAAAGCCCCTTTCCTTTGCTGTGAACTTCTTGTTTTGGTAAAACAAAGAGAACAATTGATTGATTTGTATATTTCTTAAAGTACCCCGTTCCTTCAACATTACCCCTTACAATCTATCTTATTTGCCATAGTAGAGCGAACAGGATTTACATTTAACAAGAGAAAGCCTCTCTCTGTGTGGGGGATGGGAGCAATTGCTATGCTTTGTCTTCAAAGGCAGACAAAGACCTCAAGACCTCTGCTGTGTCGACCATTTTTGCCTGTCTCCCAAAGCCAAATGCACTTGTTTCTGAAGAATACAATAAAAAATATATTTCTAGCTTCTTAGAGTAATATTAGTAATAAAAACGCAAAATTAAAACAGGTAATGTCAAATACCAAACCACCCTTTTCAAATAACCTGAGCACAGAAATATTTTTTAAACAGGGAGACAAAATGTTTTGTTGCATAACAGCAGGCAACAGTAATCACTGGAACAGCACTTTAATAAGAAACAAATCAGTAATTGAGACAACTGGCTGTCAAAACTATTTATATAGAAAACAGAGCAAACATTTGGCGAAAAAAGGTTAAAAAACATACAATTTTAAACAATAATAAATTGCTGAAAACAGGTTAAAGCTACTTAGAGTAAAGTAATACAAAACTTAAAAAACAATCCTAAATACATGTTTTTACCGAGAAGCCAACCAACACCAGATTAGATTAATTAACATCATTTTCAAACCAGATTGAATTAAATAACACAAAACACCCCGGACATAAAGATGCACATGAGAGTATAAAAGAGTTTTAAAGGGCTATGATCGAGATTATATGACAGATTTTACAACGTACAGGGGAATTACCCCATATTCCACCGCAGCGAAAGTGCCGCAAAAGGTTTTACATCTTCGCATGACGTAATCAAATATGCTGAGTACAACATTAATCTCAATCATTTCAGCAAACAACCTTTTACATGAAATTAACATTTTTTAGTATACAGAAAAAGAAGAAGAAGAAGAAGAAGAAGAAGAAGAAGAAGAATTTCAATTGTCAACAGGACTGTGAGTAGAATGCGTTTTTTTTTTTTACCTGATTAAGAATCAGATAAAGATGCCCTCGATAACACTGCACACATTATGATAAGTTTGATATATTTAATTTTTGGTTTAGTTGTTTAATATTTAAAGGCAAAAGTTGTGTATTTTGTTTCTTTAAGAAAAGGGCACTCTGCAGGGAACATTTCTCCTTGCTTATTATTTATAAGACTTCACTATTTCTTTAAAAACTGGTCATTTTATTTACATTCACGTTAATGAAGATTTTTGATGTGACAGATAAATCCAAATAATATTAAACTCATAAGCCCCTTGATGCAGTACTCCGCCTCTAACAGAGGGTGGCAGAATACAGCTTTGAACAACATGCTGGATCCCCAATTTGACGCAAAGAACAAGAAGGAAATATTAAACATATGTTAAAATGTGCCTTAAACGTGCAGCACTGTGAAGCGCTGTGTGTTATTAATTCCCCACGTCATGTTGTTTCGGTAAGTCATTTTGTCTTTCAATCGTCATGTCCGTTTTATTACGGAAACGTCGTTTTATAGATGATGTGTTTCTGACTGCTAGCCAATGCTAATGGGTGTGGTGCATGGTAATGTTAACAACGTTAGCGTGTACTTTGTGCCATGGAAACACAGGATAAGGAACTCATTAGGCGTATGGAGCATATGACGTATTCCGCGTGCTTCTCGTGCGCGTGCGGGTGTCTCGGAAGTAACGTACGAATCATGTCAAACTCAAACTGAATGTCATGAATTTCTAGATTGAAATGTGCAGATGCAGTCATAACCAACATTCAAATGCGTATTCGGAATCCAGACTAGTCTCTGTGAAATTCAGCACCAGCAGTTGCAAAAGAGTTTTCTAGTTATTCTACACGAAGGATATGTGAGGCTTTGATATATGCATGTGCTTGCTCGTCCAAACAAGACAAACAGACAAACAGGGACGTTTAGTGAGGTTATTTATAGTATTAACTTTCAATTTAAGTCCCTCGTTAAAGTTAATACTACCACGCAAACTAAAACATAACAGCTACGACAGAAGAGCACAAAGACTTAGTTTAAACACGTTTGCTTCTGGACTCTTTGTATTGTTTTTATTTTGCTCGGTCGTGTTCTCTGTTCTCACAGATAAAAAGACAAGACAGGGGTATAAAGAGTTAAGATTATATTTATATACAAATTTATTTGAATACGCTAAGGAACAAATAGGAGATAAGTAATCCAGAATATAATACAAAGTAAATAGATACGCATTAAAAAGTCCTTTGCAGTTGTAAGAATGAAAAGTACATTATACCTGTATGAAAGGGAGACTAGAGTTGATTGTTACATAGGTTTTTCACTTTGCTTATTAGCTACCACAAGACATGTCATGCTGTTTCATCATGTTTATATTGTTTTGGTGATGCTGTGTCCATTTTTTGACGTGAGTAAAACTACAACTTTACCATGTTGGTCTTTTACGGTGCATGAGTGCAGTTAACATGGAAACACTAAAACCAACAATTTTAAGTAAAAAGGGACATATCATGCTGATGCATGATTTAATACTTACATATAATATAATAAATTTGAAAACAAGACCTTACACCCCCTTAATTTAAAAAAAAAATAGATATTGTATTTTTTCTGATATCCTAGATCGAGATGTGATGCCTCTGAAAATAGGTCATTGCGAGATGTCCGCGAGATTTCAAACGTCATGACATCACGAGGTACCTTTCTTTTTATTGGAGTAATCTGATAAAACACTTTCTCCTCTGTGATGTCCGTCAGCCCCAAACCCTCACCGAGGAACACATCCAGCAGCAGGGGTATAAAGCTCCCTCGCTAACTCTCCCTCATTATCAACTCAATACGCGGTCGCTGCTTTGGGCCTGCCGGAAAATACAGTAGAAGAAGAAGAACAAGGACAGGCTCAAAGCAGTGACTGCGTATTGAGTCCCCCCACAGGCCAGAGCTGGCAATGAGTGAATGTGAGCTAGGGAGCTATATACTGCTGCTGGGTGGATGTGTTCCTGACTGATGGTTGTGCTAACAGACATCACAGAGGAGGAAGTGTTTTATCAGATTACTCCAATAAAAACAAAGGTACCTCGTGTCGTCACGATGATTTAAATCTCGCGGTCATCTCGCAATGACCTATTTTCAGAGGCATCAAATCTCATTCTAGGATATCAGAAAAAATACAATATTTCATTTTTTGAAAATTAAGGGGTGTAAGGTCTTGTTTTCAAATTTATTATATTATATTTAAGTATTAAATCATGCATCAGCATGATATGTCTCCTTTAAACATGTTTGTTGAATCTGTGACTGACTGCTCAAACTCTCTCCCCTCTCTCAGCCTAATATGGACGAAGTGAGCATCTTGTCTCTTGTTGTTGTGAGATGTGTGGACACCTGCTGTATGCTGCTCGACCTGCTGGTCAGGACATTCACCTGGCTGTTTCACTTCCTCTCCAGCGTTGGTTCCTCTCTTCATGGTGCCCTGATTGCACTGAGCAGCTCCAGTCTGGTGGAGTACTGGAACTTTGCCCTGTTCTCCTTCCTCACTGCCACAGAGGCCGTTTCCTGTGCGGCATGTGGAGTGCTACAGGTGGTGGAGGGCTGGCTGCAGACACTGGGAGGAGTGTTTGAGAGCTTCAAGATGGTGGGACACCTCATCTGTCATGTGGTGTGGCGAGTAAAGGACGTGTTGCACCGCGGGTTCATGTCAGGAAGCTGCATCCTTCGACAGACATGTGAAGGCATCTGCATCGTGCTCAGCCTTGTCTTTTATTTTGTCAACACCGTGATCAACATCGTCCTCATCAGCACGCAGAATTGTGCTTGTGTACTTGCGGGGGTGTGGGAGGTGGTGGCAGACCCTGTGCACAGGGTTGTTGACCTGGCACTGACTCTGCTGACCTTCCTGTACAGCTGCTTAGTTGGAGCGTCGGTGCTGCTGTGGATGCCATGTCAACTGCTGTTGGACTTTCTAGCTGCGATGATTCGAGTCTTGATCACTGTTTTCACATTGGACTGGCACATTTTGCTCATCATCGCTGTTGTCATCTTGCTGGCTCTGCTGTTAATGCACCCAAGACTTCGTGTTGATGCTGCACACCTTAGCCATAGATTCATGAATGCTCTCTGGGGAGCAGGTCGCATACAGACAATACTGGAATACACTTTTATCAATCAGGATGTCAACGACCAGACAATGAGCAGAGCGAGGCCCTCCAGGACTTTAACCACCGAAAACAACCTGCTAGAGAATGGAAGAAGCTCCCCCAACTTCCAGCAGCTCCAAACCCCACAAAACGGCGAGCCAGTGAGCACCAGAAGGACGAAAGCTTCTATGAAAAACAAATCTTCAGACATCACCAGCCCACTAACAGATATGGAGCTACTCAGCCTTCTGAAGGAGCAGGAGGAGAGGAAGAAGTGTGTCATCTGCCAGGATCGGAGTAAAACAGTGCTCCTGCTGCCGTGTCGACACCTCTGCCTTTGTCGACACTGTGCCAACATCCTGACACAGCGGCGTGCCGTGCAGCAACGCTGTTGTCCGCTCTGCCGGCAGCCAATCACACAGAACATGGATGTCTTTCTCTGACCAACAAACTGTCTGTCTGCACTGTTATAGAGTGGTGCAGGAATGAGTGCCAGTTGTTAGAAGTGAGATAGCATATTAGCACTTCAGGTTCCACATCCGAAATTCTATGGAATTTTAGAGTGGCCTTTTTGTATAGACCTAAAATAAGGTCCTTGGTGAACACATGTACACAGGATTTGAACTTTCAATTTTGCAACCTTAAAATAATTTAATATTGCTACTGCTTTTGGATTTTAAAGTGTTATTGTGTCTTATAAGGACGGCCTCGAACAGACTGCTTAAAAAGGACTACAAACATGTTGGGGGACCCTAGTGCAGTCATTTCTGGTATTTTTTAATGAACAATATAATACGCATAAATACATACAGATAAATACACAATAGCTACAGCTTTGGGCACCAACTTGATCAATGCATTGGATTTATTGGAATTCTCAAACAAGAAGTTACAACATGGTGTAGTAATAGAAGTGTGGCAGCTGCTCATTGGTCAAACCACCATGTTGCCATGCCATAATAACTTAATAATAGCTTTTTACTCTCACTGATTGGTTTGAAGATACATACATTGTCAAAGTTGTGTTCATTAGTGAAGATTGTCATGAACAAAACCTATACATTTTCATAAAGTTTTTTTTTCACCACAGACCTTACTTTCAGCAATGATTCCAGAACAAGATAAATACTGTGAATAATGAATAATAAAGGCTTTTAGTTCTAGGAACCAGCTCCATGCTAACTTCTGGATTAGCCCACAGAATTACTCCATCCCTGCACCACTCTGAAGACCATGTTACTATGGTGGCCATGTTCATGTGATGCCATGCCTAGTGTAAAATACTCCCAATGTTCCAGGCCAAGATTCTGACAGCTGTTTTAAGTTGTTTCTCTCCTGATTTATTCACTATTACATAGATAAGAGGTACAGAACCATCTGAATAACATTGAACAACATTCTGGCCTTATTAACGCACTGCTTTATCATGAGTTTGGGGGGGTTTGAAAACTAAGACTTTAATTGCAATGCACAACTTTGATTAAAACAATAGTACTGAAAACTACATGTAGAGATGGTCTGGGATGCTTTTATTCAACCACAACCCCTTCAGTCAAAATAAGTTGTGTTGGACTGACTTATTGTAAAAGTTTTGTATGTCAATCGAGCTGTGTTTGTGTTGATGGGGAATCTGTGTCGGATTTTGAAGATCCTGCTCAGCTCAGTAATGAAAGCTGAACCTTTGGCTTTTAAAGGGACTGTGAGGAGTTTTCTAAGTAATTACAAAATAGTCTCACTTGTAGATATATGCCTGATCGAAATACACACTTATCAGTGAGTTTTATAGCATCAAAATACATTATCCATAAATGCTATTCCCATGCTTTTCGGTTGGGTCAGACAGGGCTGGACTGGCCTGGATACTCAACTTCGGGAACAAGACAATTACAGCTTGAGCAACCTTATATTATTCGGACACGACTGAGCACCGGGGTGTAAGTAGTGATGTATAGCCGGCTACAAAACTACGATACTAAGTTTTACAATAATTGCTTATTGTCACACATCAAAAACTACCGCTAGGTAACTAGAAAGAGATACATTACCTCGTTGCTTTGCATCCTGTAAGTTGTTGAAAAAAGAAGTTGTAAAGCAATGCAGAGTTCTGAGGAAGGTCTGAGTTGCATTCATTTAGCATCACAACAAACACACGCTTTGGCTTGGGTCACGTCTTTTGGTGCCTTCCAGTTGTAGTCAGAAGTAGGAATAACCAAGTTCAGAGTAGGAAACTGCAACTGGAACGTCCCCCGAAATCGGAATCTCCTACTGGGAACTCTTTGAAACCTCGCCACCCCGAGTCGACAGTCGAAGATGGATGCCCCCAGTGTGAACAGTTATTTAGCTCCTGTAATAATCCATTTATTTGCACTTCTGACTGGGGTGTGTCGCTCTAAATCAGCTGTATACATAATATTGTTAGACTTATATTTCCAAAAATGCTGCCATAGTGATAATCACATTCTTCATGTTATCTTTGTGAACAGTAGCACAGGGCGTGCTAACAGCAGCTAACAATAGCCTGGTAGATCGGCATGTTTTTTTCCGACTTCAGCTGGAACGCAGATAAGTCACTCCCAGTTCTGAGGTTATTGGAACACAACATTACGACAGCTGCCGCACGTGCTCATGGGTAGCAGAGTCTTTATGTCGCCGGAAATAGATTCTCCTCATAGCACCTTTAAAAAAGGCCAGTGTTTGGTACTATTTTGGCTTTCTAATGTTTATCATTCAACATTTAAAATGGAAACTGTCTTTGTTTATAAAGGCTGGGGATACACATTACCATTGGTTCAACATCAGTATTTAGTGATACTGAGCCCTTATTCAAACATCAGCTACCTGCAAACTATTGTTGCATTACATCACTTAATTGCTAGCATCTGCCACACCTAACTGCTGACAGAGAACATTTTTTTAAATGAGATATTAAAAAATGACCAGTTGAACAACCTTGATCTGTTTCGATGATCAACCAGGAGAGAAAATATTTGCATTGTTTTTTTCACAATTATTGCATCACCATTCAGGCCATTCACACCAGAAATATTTTTGATGCTATTTTCACGTTAATTATTTTTAATATATATATTTTTTGCCAGTCAATGCCTTTTCACTCAGCATCGCAGCTTTGCTGACTGAAATTACAACTTTTATTTTTCTAACCATGGTCAATTTTTTTTTTCTCAAATTTCCACACCCAGTAAGCCTACACCTACCAAGGACAGCACTCATGGTAAACTTATACACCACAGTCAGCCAAAACATCCAGCACAGAAGCCTGCTTGGTTGTGTGGTTGTTTCAGTGCTCCCTGTTTTATTTTACCAAAGCCACTAAAATGTCAGGGATCATTAACTTAAAGATAATATGTAGATGTAGTTAGTGTTGGAGCTGCAATATGACCATGGTGTGCTTTTGCTCAAGCTTCGACTGTTGTGAACATTTGAAGCAGCTGGTAGTTTCAGCTTCTTCAGTGCTGAAACTCACCAAGTTCTCCTTTCCTTTAAACAATCAGATGGACACATTTAGTTTTCTGGAACATGTATCTATTAAAATGAGCATCAGGTCATAGACGCTTGATGTAGGGTCTGTTTGAACCTCTTTGGCACCATTTTTTTTTCAGAGTGTTTGCAGTGACATGCATCAAGATGCATTGCTCCAAATGGTAATGGAAAGATGTCAAGGATTGTATGGCAGGGGTTATCAACTACATCTGTCTTAGGGCCGTTTTTTTCTTGACAGGCTGTGTGTAGGCCAAATATTAAAAGATACAGCATTTTGAAAAATCTGATTATCATATTTTTTGTTTAATATTTCTCTGTTTCCAAATTGTTTGCCATTTTTAGTCTTTCAAATTAAGCTTACACCCTATCACCCATACCACTGCTATCCATGTGGGACAACTGAGATCTCTTGGCTACTTCTGTCAGAGGCTGTCCATCACTAGATTTGGCTCCTATATACTTCTTCTTTTGGGTTAATATCAGCAGATATTTGCTGATGGATCAGATTTTTGTTAACCAATCAACCATGAAGTCAGTACTCAATCACTGTAGTTTTATAGTGGTGTTAAGACTTTTAGAGGATTAATGTCAAAAGATGCCCCTGAGACCACAGCAAACATTTTCCTCTTACATTTACAAAATGTGATAATTCTTTGGGGCCCTGATGTGGCTCTGGGGGCACCAGTTGATGATCGCAGGGGTATGGTGGTGTTTGCAAAATGAATTGTGTGATTATACATGGTCATCTTGGTATCCAAATGTCTAAAAGGGACATTTTGCCAGGTAAATTAATGGTATATAAAAAGATAGACTTATATCTATTTGACAGCTCCTCATGCAACAAGTGTTCCTGTTTAACAGATTATTTATTGCCACAACCACTGTGGTATAATCTAGGCATTTTAAGGTGTATACGATGTTCCCTGTCATGTTCTGAAGGTCCCAATGACAGAAAATCTACTCTTTCCTCTGTAGGAGCACAACTAGACTTAAAAAAAAAATATGAATATGTCATAAAGTAGTGCTGAATATTAAATCACGATAACATCTCAATTGTAATGTGTGGATGTCCAAAAGTCACTTCTCAGAAAGTGCAAGATCAGTCGCATGACTCAAAATATGTTATTCAATAAAGCACTATTTTTAAATTTGTTTATTTACCTGACTATCTACAGTTGAGTTAATACTGCTGTCACCATCAGTGGTCTTACTCAAAGATTGGCGCAGAGGTTGGTGCAGACAGAGTTTGTGTTGCTCCGAAGTATCAGGAGGTTAATTTTAGATTAAAGAGATATGGTAAATGACATGCACATTCTCTCTTTGTTGATCTGTTATTTATAGTCTGCCAGCGCTGATGCACATGAAAAGACCTGCTATTTTTTTTTAAGTTCTCTAAAATATTTGCAGAAGGGAAAAATATTTCATTACTGCTTCTCAGTATCATTCAGTCTTTATATGTATTTTTAAATGTTTTCAAAAGATAATTTTAAGTCTAAAAAAATCAGTTCATAGCTTCAGTTTCTTGCAAACATCCTTTTGCAGCCCACCTGCAGTACCCCAGGGACATGACGGGGGGAGCCTAATGTTGACATCTACTCACAAACGGCTTCGCCCTTAATTACCCTCATGTTGTAGGTGGTCACAACATATTTTTAAACATTTTGTGGTTAAATGTTCCTTTTGATTTATAGTATCCATTGTAAGTTGAATAAAGGAAGTTAGCAACAGTAGATGTTTACTTGACAAATACCCAGAAAACAAACAGAACATCATAATACCATGATCTGAGTGACACAACTTATGGGTTGCATCACAGAAACATGGCCTCTGTGGTAATATGGTCTACAAATCTAAGTCTAGATGTTTAACCATTCTGTATTGTAAAGTGCCAACTGCTGGTATGTTTGTTCATTCCATGATTGGATATTTTCTACAGAAGTCAAGAAGCTTTTCTATCTCTGAGCTGTATTTATGCACTTTGTTCATTCACTATGAAAAAAGTATTTGTATCTTTGTATGAGTTTGCCAAATCAACAACAAAGCCCTAAAATCTCATTAGTAAGAGTTTCATAAAATATGTAGCTGCTTCTGATGACACTGGATCATTTGTGCCAAGACTGTTGGAAATATAAGTGTATCATCTCATGGTGAAGCATTTATGTAAAATATGGAGGCTGTTATAGATATCACAGACTTTACTGTGGATGTTTAATTTGGGTGAGTTTTATCATTTCAATTGTAAAATAATTTCTTTCAATGCTAATAAGAATGTGGTATCTCCGTTTTTAGCACACTGCTACTTTGAAAGTAAGACTGATGGATATTTATGCTTTACTTTTTACATTCTTGTTATTTATTTAAGATCAAGTTTAGAATAATGTTCCATTACCTTTCTGGCTTTTCCCCTCTTTATTGATTTTACAAGGTTATTTTTGTTCAAATAAATGGTATCAAGATAAATTTGAGCATTGCATACTTCATCAGGAAATAAAAGCAAGGACCTCAGACTTCTTACAACCACCTGTTGTGTTAGAAGTAAACTTTAAATATTTCAACAATTATGGTCAGAGATGCATTTCAGAAGCTTCAAGGTTTTTTGGAGAGGGGATTATAACGATCTTGCATTATTAAAATTTTAGTATATCACTTTAGATGTATATCACATCTAATAGGCTGACATGCCAATTTTTGTTACTTAAGGTTGGAGATGGCTGTAACTGCACTTATAATACACCCTATGGACGCTGCTTGTTACTGCTGACAATAAACCATTGGAGGGTACTCCTTCTCTATCGCCTGTGCTTTGATCGCAACATCTATACAGTCGGCTAAACATCATAGTTGGAGGCAGGGCATCTTTGATGACGAAAACAATCCCTTCCCCCAGACTGCAATGCTGGAGGCTAGAATTTTTTAAAGGACTTTTAAACAGTGTGAATGATTCAATTTCACTGATAAATCAATAAGTTATAAGCTGGTTTACATGAATTTTCCAGGGAATGTTTTGTATTTAGGGACATGCCCCCTTTACCTTCAGGAACTCCTCTACCCCCAGGCCTCCTCACGTACCCTCCTTTCTGCTAACACACTCTCCAAGTCCCCAGAACCAAGCTCTTCACCATAGGTGATCAGACCTTTTTCTCTCTTTCCCTGAGGCTATGGAGGGCTCAGCTGTAGAGAGATGTTGTTAAAAGAATTGTTAAAACCCATCTTTTGCTAAACTTCTGTTATAGGTTTCCCTACTTTTATCTTGACTCTTCATTGATCTATCTATCTATCTATCTATCTATCTATCTATCTATCTATCTATCTATCTATCTATCTATCTATGTATATATATATATATATATATATATATATATATATATATATATATATATATATCTGTCTCTCTCTCTCTGTCTCTCACTCTCTCTCTCTCCATTTATATATATGTACACATATATATATATATATACATACATACACGCACACATATATATGTATATATATATATATATATATATGTATATATATATATATATATATATATATATATATACATATATGTCTATATATATATAGACATATATGTATGTGTATATATATATATATATATATATATATATATATATATATATATATATATATATATATATATATATATATATATATATATATATATATATATATATATATATATATATATATATATATATATATATATATATACACGCACTTCCACACATTGCGGAAATATAAAGTTCAATACAAATAAAATGTATTATTCAAGATTTCTTTCCAGAGAAAAAAATGGGAAGGAAATGTCAAAATAATGTTAATATATACAATAATGAGAACATGTAAAAATAAAACAAAAAAAGCCAAAAATAATCTAGAAGTACAGTTAAGGAAATTAAGTTTTTCACTTTTCCAATTCATTCTCAGCGTTTGGATCTTTTTTACTATTTCTTCCTGATGTGAATAAATCCTTCTCTTTACAATTCTATCTCATTACTTTTCTTCAATACTGCTTCACAGTATCCTGTCAAAATTGTGATTTTGCATCCAAGTAAAAAGCATGATGGAAATCTTTAATCAGTGACAGATGGCAGAGGTGTTTTCTGGGAGATTTGTGAAGACTGGTGACTGTGAAGCTCACTTTGTGTCATCCTCCGTCATCATGCTGATGCTCGTTTTTTTATGGTTAGTTGAGTTTCCCTTTCAGTGATAAATCAGCGGAAAGGAGAGCTCAATCAGCACTGATGTGCCACCTGTTAAGCACACAGTGTGTGTACTTCCAGCTAAGTGTGGCATCATCAATTAAAGCTCTAACGTGTCATACCCTTGCTCAGTACAAGGTACTGGTAAACATTTAGGCTCTGCAAATTTCCAAGATTCATAAAATAAATATATATTTAAATTGGAAAGATATTTAAATCTAACATTTCAAGGAAGGATGGGGATTGCGAACCAAATCCAGTACTCTGAGGCATCAATATTGATTTGTCTTTATAGACTTTATAAACTTTATCTTAATTCTGAGTGCCTTGCATAATATTAATGTCACTTTTTACAAGTTGCAGTGAGCAGAAATTGTATGAAGGACTTGAGGAAGTCATCATGGTGGACAGGAGACAGGTATGTGCTGTAGGGTCATTTTGTTCAAAATGAATCCATTCTCCAAAACAACATACCATAAGGGATGCTCCATCTCTGACAATAGTAAAAGCTTTGAGCTACCACAATGCATTGTTAAAGACTTTGAAAAAAATCTCTGACAAAGCCAAAATGCTTTCTTTTTTAATGAGCATTTTATAGTCTTAGGGTTTTTATTTGAGTCTCTTAATCCCACAAATTTTAATACTAATTTTAATGCTACTTGTAATTATTTTAATTATCTTACTGATGGTCAAAATCAGCCCAGACTTCTTTTAGTTTTTATCCCATGTTAGTTTCTGAGGTTCATAAAGCCCTCAGATTTTTAGATACAACCAAAGCTGACAAACTCAAGCCTTACTTTTTAAAGACAGCATCTGATTTTATTGCCTCTTCTTTAACTCACATTTTTAATTTGTCTTTGATCACAAACTCTATACCTCCTATCTGGAAGTCTTCCCACATCACTACTCTGCTCAAAGGGGTGATCCCTCAATATTAAATGATTACAGGCCCATATCCAAGCTGTCTGTCCTGGCTAAGGTTCTCGAGTCCCTGGTTAGTGATCAGCTGAAGGATTTTTTTAACTGAAAACAGTAATTTTTTTTTTTTGTATGTATTTTCTGGGCATTTTGTGCCTTTATTGATAGGAGAGAGACAGTGGATAGGCTTGTGAAAGGGGGTGAGAGAGCAGGGGAAGGCACTCTTCAAACTGGTCACAGGTGGGATTCAAACCTGGACCAAGTACATGTGGTGCCTGGTTGCTAACCACTCTGCCAAACCAGCACCCCTGAAAACAGTATTTTATCTGACTTTCAATCTGGTTTTAGAAAGAGACACAGCACAGTTACAGCTGCACTTTTTTTAATGATTTTACTGATTTCATAAATATAAAATAAATAAATATAAATAAATAAATAAATATAAATAAACAGCATTGTGCAGCCCTCTACATTGACCTGTCCAAAGCATTTTACGCTGTGGACTACTCTCACCACTTAATTCCTGCCGGACAATCAAAACATGCTGTTGGCTGGTTTGAAAATTACCTGACAGATAGAACTCAGTCTGTACAGGTGGAGGGCCTCACTTCCAGTTCACTCAACGTTACTAAAGCTTTACCTCAAGGTTCTGTCCTGGGACCACTTTTGTTCATTCTTTATACCAATAATATAAACTGGAATATTTCAAATGTAAAATTTCATTTTATGCTGATGACACAGTCATGTACACTTCCACTTCATCACCAGTCCAAGCACTTTCACAACTACAGCTTGCTTTTAACACCATGCAGCAAAATTCTTATGATTTAAAACTGGTTTTAAATGTAGACAAAACTAAAGTTATGCTTTTCTCAAATTCTAAATCCAAACTTTCTAGCCTGCCTTCAGTGATCACTGCTCAGGGTTCTCAGATTGAACTTGTTTTTTATAAGTATCTTGGTGTTTTAATCGATGATTCTCTTTGTTTCTCTGCTTATATTCAGCAGCTTGTTAAAAACTTAAAGCTGATATTAGTTTTTTTTTTCTTTAGAATTAAGTCTTGTCTCTCTTTTGAATCCAGAAAAAGACTGGTCTCTGTGACATTTATGTCTGTGTTGGACTATGGCGAAGTTTTGTACATGCATGCCTCCTCTAATAGCTTACATTCTCTGGATACTGTGTATCATCGAGCTCTGAGGTCCATCACTGGTTTTAAGTCTCTTACTCATAATTGTTTGCTGTATGCTCTTGTTGGATGGTCTTTGTTGTCTGCACGCAGACTCAATTACTGGCGTATTCTTATTCTGCTTCCATCCTACCTGCTGACCTACATCAGTCAGAAGAGCACAACATCTTTTAATCTTTGGATATTTTCTTATTGTCTGTTCCAAAAGTAAGAACTGAGCTGGAAAAAAAGGCATTCAGGTTTGCGGCTCCACATGCTTGGAATGAACTACAAAAAGACCTGAAACTAAAAGATCTGGTGTCACTAAATACTTTTAAGACAATGTTGAGCAAATTGGAGGCAAACACATCTGGCTGCAGATGTTTTGACTAATGCACTATAACTTTCTCCTGTGGACAATCCAAGCAAAATAAGCTGTCTGAATTGTGACTTCTCTTTCTTAATGTATTGAAATCCTGTTTTATGTGTTTGATGACTGCATGTGTTTGTGTAAAACTGTTGAATGTGCTGCTGTCTTGGCCAGGACACTCTTGTGAAAGAGATTTTTAATCTCAATGAGATTTTCCTGGTTAAATAAAGGTTAAATAAAAAAAGCACAATAACATTGGAACTGTATCTGTAGATTATTGACTAAAAAGCTGAAAACTCCTGAAGTGATATTGTCAATTTTACACAAATAATGCAGACTTACTGCTTTTTACTGTGATGATATTTGAATATATCCTGTAATATTCTGTTAACTATTTGTGTCTTTAATGGACATGATCAAATAGTTAATGATTTACTTATAACAGTATGACTACCTGACACCCTGATTGGTTTGCAGCTAAGAGCATGTGTGAAAGGGACTAATAGAGGGGTAAAGACAGGACCTGCTGGGGTAGATTATATTTTAGCACTTTATATACCTGACAAACGATGACTTTGCTGTCTTTGTGAATAAAAACATGTCCTCTGTCAATCTGCTGAGCTCAGCTGGATGACCAAAGGTCAATATTTGTCTATCAGAGGTGATCAGATCATGATGGTTCATTAGTTCTGTTTGGTTTGCTAAGTGATGGGAGCAGCTAGTCAGAAGTAAGTCTAAATTCAGAGCAGAGTGAGTGTGAGAGTGGAGGTGGTGGAGTATAAATGAAGAGCAGTACCACAGTTTGGCCTCAAACTCTCCAGCTCTCAGCAGTTCCAGTTTTCTCTCTGCACCACAGAGTCATCACCACCTACACCTCCTGAACGACCAGGTGACTTTTTTCTATTTCATTTTTATTTCAAAAAATTGTAACATAAATAATCTGGAGGACCCTGATGAAAAATGGCGGTGTAAATTTGAATAAAATTATAGTTTGTTTGTGTGTTTTCAGCTCATATCCAGTATGGCAGCTCTGTGGCTCCAGTCCTTGTCTCTGCTGGTCTTACTGGTCGTGTCATGGCCAGGCACTCAGGCCGCCCCTCCTCAGCACCTGTGTGGCTCTCACCTGGTCGATGCACTGTACCTAGTGTGTGGGGACCGTGGCTTTTTCTACAATCCAAAGAGGGATGTTGAACCTTTTAACGGTCAGAACAAAATGCACACCCATTATCATCAAACAAACTTGAAAAGGGGTCTGGGGTTTGGACACAATTGCAGAATTGGTTTTCTTAAAATTATTCCAGAGCAATATCAACTAAAATCAACAGTGATTTACAAGGACTGGGACAAAAAGGGATGGCTTCAAGCTAAATAACTAAAAGCTCTTGTTTGATTTCAATTTCAAAAGTCAGCTTTGCGGCTGACTTCCACGTAAACTTCACTCCATAAAAGGGACCAAAATTCACCTGATATGTGCATCAAGATAAAAACCAAGAGGCTAAATTATAACTTCCAGTTTTACTGTACTTTGTTCCACAAACTTTCTTAAGGGCACTAGAAAACTTTACCAATATTACACATTTTGAGAAGCACATAGATAAACTTTTCACAGGGAAATTTTCTGGAATTGTGTTCCAGAAACAGAGAAGCTTTCACAGTTTATGATGGTGAGACAATGTGTCACACACCTGAGCCTGTTCTGAATAATCCTTAGTGTGGGACAAATACAAGCACCCTCTCAAAACTATGTGCTGATTTGGACTCTGATTTTTTAAGTTTGTCTTTTTTATTGATTCATACATATGACAAGAACCATAAATACTTAATGTGACAAAATTTGTAGCATTCATAAATTAGAAGAATATGGTACAGCAGTTGTGCTTGCTTTTTGGTGGCAGAAAAAACAGTAAAGACAGAATACAACACATACAAGTGAAGGCATTTAAATCAGCGGAAAATTGTTTTATTGAGATGAGTTGGATGCTAGATACTAGAAAGGGGTAAAGCATTGGCAATAGATACTCTTAAAAGATGCCTTTTGTCTGGTTTAAGTTACCAAGGCTTCCTTGATAACCTGAAGGATGTAGAGCAGGGATAGTCAATATAGTATTCAACACATTTAAAGAAATTTACAGAAACAATATAGGCCTATGCAAATTAAAGCTGTTTTTAGTAATATGTTTTTTTTTTCTTATTTTACAGTTCACAGCAAATTAGGTCTTGTTTTGTAAGTGTATTTGCATATTTTAAATTTTTGAAATTAGCTTGAGTGCCACATTAGAAAATTGGAGGGCATCCAGTTTCCAAGCCTTGACGTAGAGTCCTCTACCAGTAAAGGTGCCTACACACCGAATGTGACTTTAACATCCTCTGCAACCACTTTGTGCAAAGTCAATATACAGCCACACTGGGCAGGGTTCACCCTCCGGCAATGCGACTGCCGCATTCAAGGTGACCAAAGTGAAAAAAGTTTATCTTTTCAGGCGATGTCTTGCGTGGCTGTGCGGCAACAGCCAATCAGCATTGTGTGACAGTACCCGTGACACAGGCCATATTCAAATTTGCCTACTGTACTAGCAGTGCGTACTGATTCGAGCAAAATGTAGTATGCAGTATACAGTATGCGAACAAAAGCGAAGTTGCAGTATGTAAAAAATACCCAGATGATGTACTGATTCGGGAAAAAATTCACAGTATGCATTGGACCAGTCTGCTTCGCCTACTGTTACCCACAATGCAAAGCGGCTGAATTGAAAATGACTGAGAGCGAAGCTTCAACAACCGGGGCAGCAGACAAAAACAAATAAAAGAGCCATTACTTGTTATCTTTACCTTTTCAACATGTAGTAGAGTACAAAGGGGTAGGACTAGAAAAGTCTTCTGACTTCATCCTACACCCTTTCGGGCAAGGTATAAAGATTTATGTTATGTCCTTCACTTGCTCTCCGAAATAATACTTATTCTCCGCCATTAACGGTTTCGTATAAAATGCTGCTTCTGGCAATATCTTTGAAAATTAATAATTGAAATGTCAACATGTACTCATAGTTTGTTTGTTTTGTACTATTAAAATGAAGTTTGGAAAATAAATCAACTGTAGCCTACTTACGCTTTGCTCAAACTGGAAACCAGCGTAGCATACTACAAAATAAACCTAACAGAACAGTCATACTGCAGACTACATTCAAGTGTAGTAGGCAGTACGCAGTGCCTACTACATACTACTGTCATACGCAGTATGTAGTAGGTGAATTCGTAAACAGCCACAGTTTTTATTTCGACTTACAAAGTAACAATTTATGTCCCTGTTGGAAACATAAGCCAGTAAGTACATTAGTTCCGCCTCAACAGACTGCAGAAAACTCACAGACAATGCTGCTGCAGGGCCATTAGCTGCAGTCTTTTGTGGTTGGTAGATGAGTGAAAAAGATACAGCTGAAAAAATGTCAGCTTATACATCCTATTATATGATATATGATAGGATCATGGTGAAGCTCCCAGCCACGGCGACAGTGACCGAAATGAGGTATTTATGGACAAGTGACACAACTTCAGTGGGTGATGTGATTATGGTTGCAAAGCCGCGTTTTGTGTGAAAGCAGATTAAGAGTACAGGCTATAAAATTTTGATGTCTTGCATTATTAAAAGTCAATAGATGGATATATTAATGACGTAGATACACATAAAACAATAAATATATATATAAAAACAAAGAACCCATAATGCAGGTGCACAGCAAAATTTGTCCGGCAGTCCACAGCTCTGTATGTAAGGTGGTCTACATATTTAGACACAATAAGCAGACAGACCCTAAATCAAATTATCCAATTGTTTTGTGTCTAAAAACAGCTTCTGTTAAACAGTTACAGTCAAAATAATCTTGCCCCAAAGTTGCAGATACACAAGTAATTAAAATGCTGTCTCATGTATTTGCATCTCGCATAGTGTGCAACAGACTTCTTGTGTTTTATGTAACCATGGATTTTCTCAGTGTTTTCTTTAGAGGGCTTTCAAAGGGGTCTCAGTTTGTTAATGGTGAAAATTAGGAATGTGTCCATAAGTAGGCAGGTATTTGTTTTAAAACTTCAAGATTCAAGATTAATGATTCAAAGCATTATTGTCATTTGCACATTCAGAAACATGTTTCCCTGCACAATGCAATTCTTACTCTGCCGTTCACAATGAATGCCAGGTAAGAGTTACAAAAATAATAACGAATTAAATAGTCACACAAAGATATACTAAATAATACTAAATAATAGCAACCAAATTATAAAATAAACTAAAATAAAATAAGACTACAGTCAAGATATAAACAAGATGAAGATGGATTCAGACTAAATACATATATGAAGATATTTTCACTGTTAGATACTGATTTCTGTACATTTCTGTAAACATGTACATTGTGCAAGATCCAATATGAAATGCGAGAGCAGTTTTATCAGTGCAAATGAGCTGTGCGGTTGAGGTAATTGCAGATTCCTATCACCTGTTCAAGAGTCTGATGGTAGTGGGAGAGAAAGAGTTTTCAGTCTGGAGGTCCTGCATTTCATACTCCTGTACCTCCGGCCTGAGGGTAATGCTGCCTTCACACCGCAAACGGCCCAGCTACCAAAATCGCGTCGCCCACTGATGTAGCGTCGAGCGTCCATATATACCTCATTTTGGTCACCATTGTCGTCGCTCTCTGACGTCACATCCGCTTGAGTTTCACCGCGATCATATCATATATCATATGATAGGATGCATAAGCGGACATTATTCCAGCTGTATCCTTTTCATTCACTTATCAACCACAAAACACTGCAGCTGATGCCCTGCAGCAGCATTATCTGTGAGTTTTCTGTGGTTCGTCTAGGCGAAACTAATGTCTTCACTGACTAATATTTTCCACACAGACATGGATTGTTACTCTGTAGTCCGGATGAATAACTGTCTGTCTAGGGTACCGTCACACGTGCACACACCGCTAATTGATCAACTTTTTCTTTACTTTCACATCGCACAACAAGCTATGTGGTAGTGTGAAAAGCGGCTGTCGCATCGCAGGAGGGTTAGCCCCGCCTCATCGCGGCTGCACATTGACTTTGCATGGAGAGTGATCGCCGAGGTAGTACAAGTAGCATGCGGTGTGAACGCAGCATAAGAGTGTGAACAGTCCATGTTGGGGGTGAGTGGGGTCTCTCAGGATGGAGGCAGCTCTCGTGGATGCTGCAGTGGCAGATGCTCTGCAGAGAAGGCAGTGGAGTCCTGGTGATCTTTTCAGCAGTCTCTACCACTCTCCGCTGGTGTTTGCAGTCCAAAGCAGTAGTGCAGCTGATCAGGATGCTCTCAACGGTGCAGCTGTAGAAGCTGCCGAGGATGTTCTGTGACATACCGAACTTCCTCAGCCTCCTCAGGAAGTACAGCCACTGCTGAGCCTTCCTGACCAGCTGTGTGGTGTTGAGTGTCCAAGTGAGGTCCTCGCTGATGCTGACGCCCAGGTGTTCAGAGCTGCTCACCCTCTCCACCTCAAGCTCCCAGATAAATAGTAGATGATGAGATTTCCTCTCCTTCCTCATGTCCACTATGATCTCCTTTGTCTTGTTGGTGTTGAGAGCAAGGTTGTTGTCCTCACACAATGACACCAGATTGCACACCTCCCTCCTGTAGGCCACTTCAACGCCTCCAGTGATGCGTCCTATCACTGCGGTGTCATCAGCGAACTTGAGGATGATGTGGTCTTTGTGGGAGGTGATACGGTCGTGTGTGTAAACAGAGTGTAGAGGATGGGGCTGAGGACCCACCTCTGTGGGTTGCCGATGTTGGTAATGATGACAGCTAAGGTCCTGTTGCCAATTCTGACAGACTGGGGCCAGCCAGTCAGAAAGTCCAGGAGCCAGTCACAAACAGTCGGGTGCAGGCCAAGTGTGGATGGTTTATGGGTCTCAAAACAGATGTAGAAAGTGTCAAGGTCATCTGGCAGACTGTCTGTGGCGCTGATGGTGTTGGTGGAGGGCCTTTAGTCTGTGATATGCTGCAGGCCCTGCCACATCCACCTGGAGTCGGCTGTAGAGTAGAAGCTGTCCAGCTTTGTTGCAGCGTTTTCTGTGCTTCTGTCCACATGTAAATGGCTTTTTAGGTCAGTGAAAATGAATATTTTGGAAAACTTCCAAGATGAATATTTTTAAACCCCTTTGAGTTTGCCCTTTGAGAATAGGAAAAAATAATTTTGGGCTGATGTACAAGGAAATATATTTAACTACATATTCCCCTCAGATATTGTGCTCAGTTATGCCTATAAACTCATTTGTTTCAGCCCTACTCAGAGCAGGCTATTTTAGTGTAAATCCTCGTGAGCTGCATGTGTCTGTCATGCCCCCTCTTAAGATTACATGCTTTGATACTGTGTGTTTCTTCTAAAGTTGGGCAAAAAGTAAATCCATTTAATGTTGATTCTTACTCTCTAGATTCTGACTTTATTCAAGAATAAAGCAAAAAAAAAGGGTGTTCTCCTATTTCAAGCACCCAAAAAAGCAATGCTCATACTGCTTATCTGCATGAACTTTTGCAGCACACAGCTGTATTCAAGGTGTATGGTGTTACAGTTGTTCTGCCAAAGGTAGCCTGTTAGCTTTCTGCATTCTCTGTCTGCCTGTTTGCTCACTTCATCGGTCATGTGTAGCAAACAAAGTAGCAAAGAATAAATGGCCCCTCCCTCCATCATAAAAAGCAAGTGTTTTGGGGCATTTGAATCCTACTATATCATGGGTAACACACATATATTTGCATTGCACCTTTCAAAAAAAAAGTGCTTTGGTACATCATTACAAAATGATATAGGGAAAAACAGACTAAAAGTAAATATTTTTCAAAATAATAGCTGAGACTACAAAACATAAAAACAGAGAAATTAAAAGATAGAGCTTAAACATCTCTGATAGAGGGTTGTGGATTGATCTGACCAGAAAATTGATTCTGAATAGAACTGCCTTCAGAAACAACAAAGAATCAAATTGTAAGTAGGGAAAGAGTGCCATCTCTTGTCTCTTCCCAAAAGTTGGGTCAAAGATGTTTCCTTGGCTCCCCTCAGGTTTCCTCCCCCCAAAGGCAAGTGGAGCAGATACAGCAGGTGATGATAACGGGGTGGCAGAGTTTCCCTTCAAGGACCTGGACTTCAAGGACCAGATGGAGATCATGGTGAAGCGTGGCATCGTGGAGCAGTGCTGTCACAGACCATGCAACCTCTTCGACCTGCAGAGCTACTGCAACTAAGACCAGATAGCTACCCTTCTTGGCTAACAACCAACCCCCACCCTAACCACCCCTGTCCTGTCTCAGGAGAGGTCAGCGCTGTCCTCCCTCTGATTTGCTGTCAAATGGAGTGCTGAAAAATAAATAAGATTATTTTTTCCTAAAAAATAAAGATTTTGTGAAATGAGAGAAACACGACTCTTTTTATTTACTGAAGTTTCTGGTTTCATTTTACCCCATGACTTACTGTATTTAACAATAATCATATACTCTGACCTGCCACATTAAGGTATACACTGGATGTGAAAGGAAGTGAAATATACAGTCGAAAAAAAAGCCAGCAAGCACCATCTCTTTTGTTACTTGTTGATCAGGGAACCTTGGAATGCCACCCACTTTTTATCCCTGAAATTGCATCACTTATCAATAAAATACTTAGCATTTGTGGTTATTCAAAAGTCATTTTTCATAGTTTACAGTCAATTTAAGTTGATTTATGATATATGTTTGCAAATTATCATTTTCAATTGTCACTATGGAATAAATTAAGTTTCTACAAATGCAATTGTAAAATACATTGCTAACACAATATAGGTTTGCACTTATGCAATTACATTATGTAGAAAAAAAATGTGACTTTGGTTTCAGCATATTGGATACAAACCTATTATTTTACAGCCCTTACTAACCACATTCAAGATAGCACTAAGACAATGGCAGGGGTTCGGCTGCAGACTGTCCTGCTCATCCGGATGGCACCTCCACTGTGAAACGGAAGCATAAACCACCTCCAGATAGAAATGTCTGCTAAAAAAATAAATAAAATAAAAATAAAAAACAGGTTGAATGAGATCTATAGTAATAAATGTGTTAATAACTCTTACAAATCTTACAAAACTTACTAAATCTACGTATCATCAGTGCTGCAGTCCAGAGTGGCCCCTCCTGCAATTCTTGTTTCTGCCTCTGGGCTGGACAGTTGACCCACCTGCTGTTTATCACCGGGTCGTCCCGGTGAGGCGGGGCGTGGTCATGTATCGCTTTGTTTAGGTGCTCCTCCTCCGTGCAGTGTTTCTAGTTTGAGAGATTACCTGTCTTGTAATACCTGTATACTCAGGGAGCAGAGAAGAGGACAAACTGGATAATCGGAGCTGAAATACCGTTAAATACATTTTTATTTTCCGCCAGGTCCAACTCAATGGCCTAGGAGAAAGTTATTGCCTCCCAGTAGAGATTCTGTGGCGTTTACTTCCCCCCTCCTCACTGTTTTTTGTCTGTCGTTGCTGAAGATTGTGTCCTCCATCGCGGCGGCATAATGCAAGATGTTCACCTGGACAATGAGACGTGCAACGGTGAGCACAACCTTTCCTCTGCGTTATTACGGTTTGTTTGTCATAAGTTTCAGATTTCGATAGCCTACCAGTTAAATTTAGGTGGATGGTGTAGCCTATATATCAAGTTTAGTTGTACGGCAGAGAACAGGCATTCGAGACAAAATATCCAACTTCAAGTTTGGTGCTTGACAACCTCATTACAGTCAAGACTCACATGAACTCATATTATTTGATTATTTATATCAATAAATGCAGATAGCTAGTCTTAAGAGACAGTTACTGTTCACACGTTAGACATCCTGAAGAAAACCATTAAAGGTGATTTCTAATACAAAATGGACTTGACTCACCTGCTCAAATTCCACATTAATATTTAAGATGAGATTTTTCCATGGTCTCTTTTGCATGCTATTGTTAATTATGTCTCTGAATTATGTCTCTGAAGTTCTCGCAACCTCGGGGCTGAAAAAGAGGGACCATGGAGAAGTGCCAACAGCTGTTTCTCCATGGTCCACTCGAGGTTAGCTGCAGGAAACCAGGAGGTTACATGGAAGGATACATGTCCAAATAAACATCTAGACAGCTTTATTCAATATGCAACCAGTATGCAGTATCCACTGAGATGCATTAACAGTATTAAAGAGGATCCTTCAGTAATCAAACAATTGATGTTACATGGCTTCATGCAATTCTTCCCACAGTAAATTGGTTACCACTGCCCCCTGTTACAATTGACCCTTTCTCAAGCCCAGCACCTTGCAGAAAGTAGTCCTCTAGCAAACCCAACTCTCCTTAGACCCCTTCAGATATTACAAAGAATTACAAAAGCCTATGGCAGACAAGTCCTCTGAAATCATGAGGAGTTGATGTTTCATAGTATGGGGTTACTAGCTGTGAGCTAATACAAAATTGAGTGTTGTTTGCCTCTCTTACACAACACAATTTAAATTTTAGTACATTTTTATTCATTTTTAAAACCTTTGCAAGGGAGGGTATTTTTTGCTAGCATTTTTGTGTTTGTTTGTGAACAGGATAATTCAAAAATTGGTCAACATTTTACATTTTCAGGGAATTCTGGCTGTGGCACAAATAATGGCACATCCAGGAATTTCTTAAAGGATTCATTAACGTTGTGAGATAGAGCAGTTTTCCACATTTTCACTATAGCTCATCAGTTCTTTTCAGACATTAATACATTTACAGAGAGTGTTGGTCGTGACACAAGAGAGAAGTAATTACATTTTGGTGATGGTCCAAATATGGATTTGGATCAAGGATTTATAAACAGTGCAAGGTAGGACAGTTTTAAACATTTTTTTAAAAATAACTTCCTACAATGTTGGAAATGCCTTGGCAGAGATTTCTGCTTTTGTGACATGTCTAGATAATGTTTGATCAGTTTGATTATTTTTTAACTTTAATGACTGATTAAAGTGATGTCAACCAATATCAGTTGTTCAGATCAACAAAATGTTTCATTGTTTTCACTAAATATTCCTGAAACATTGTATATGTATAGCAAACCTAGATGTTTCAACATTAGTAATTTCATTATTATGCATAATTGTTTTTTTGGTCACTTCACTCATTGAATGGAGAAAAGGACAAAAAGACCTGTCATTACTTTATACGCCAGGGTTGCATCTATGGTCCACATTGAAGAGAAATTAATAAAAAAAAAAAAACCGAACAGTGTTAGAGATCTTGTGCTCACTGCTGTGTGTTAAATAAAACATAAGGTTCCCAACATATATTGGACAGTAAAGACAAGAAATTATCCAGTATTGGTATCAGGGGCATCTACTTTTGTTTCTGTGGAATTAAATGAATACATAAATAAACATTTTATAGATATTTTATTATACCCAAGTTGGGGGTATAATACTTTTTTACCAGTACCAGGTCCAGGTGGATAAATATTTTTTGAATTTTTATGAATTCAAGCAAGAAATTGATCAATACTGTGTGTCATTAGACCTGTATTATGCTGTCATGGTGTAAAACTGTATTTGATAGTCATATGTAATGATGCACCCAACTTACAATTGATGATTTTTATCCTGCAATTGTGATCTCATAATGGTTTTATCATCATTTCCCTTTGTTAACTTAATTTGGGAATTTTTTCAACTGATATTTCTCATTCCCTTTTTCTCAGTTAAGGTAAAAATTATGAAGCTTGAACTATTATATTAAGGTGTAACACTACATTGTAACAAAAGTACAATGCCACTTGCTGAGTAAAATCATGAATACCAACTATGAATTAAAGTTAAACTACCTTTAAATGTCACTGTTAAGAGTTTACCTCAGAACTACCATTCTGATATCAGTAAGGACACTGAGAATTTTAATTAAATTGTCTGACTGACTTTTATATTTTTGTTATTTCCCTCACATTTTTTAACAATACTGGTGCTTTTATAACATGTGACACATAGACCTATTTGTCTGTTCGTTATGCTCACTTATTTAAACAGTGTTGTTTGTAATGAGGCCTCAGTGTTAGCAGTGTCAATATTAAACTTGCCTGACTCCTCACGTTACTCTAACCATGAAGACAGTGGCCAAACCAGTATTTCACAGCCTGCACTATAAGATTAATGGGTTCAAATAAAGCACAGGCCTGCTCTGCAAACAGTGACAAATCTATTAACATTGGTCTCCCTTTGGTCCATCTTTGAGTGTTTTATTATATGTCTATCTGTATTTGGGTGTAGTTTTAAGGAAGTTTGTCTGATTCAGGAAACAGTGATTTATGAGATGCTTCCTGCTCTAAATGGCAGGTACAGTCTGTAAAAGCTAATTGTGTGTAATTGTTGATAAGATAGGACAGAGAAAAAATACTTGATTTTAAGGCCCATCTAGGGAGGAGCACTGTAAATCAAGGGTAATCCCAGTACCCCTTAGCAATCCCCCACCCCTTTGTCTACCCCTTCCCCTTGGCCCTCTGTTTTGAGGTCAAGGGATAAGGGGTGAAAACATGCCCCTATAAAAATGAGACACCTCCTGATTCCAACCACGTTATCACCCAGAGCCCAATAGCTGTAGATACACAGCAACAAAAGCTAGTTTATTATAACAAGCAATTTATAATACGACAAACAATTCAAAACATGATTAATATTTAATTAATGATGTAATAATAACTTATAATCCGATCTCTGCTCTGCCTTCTTCTCAGCGACACGGTGTATTATGGGAAATTTGCCATACAGGTGAGGCCCCAGTTTGTCTTCCTTTCAAGGGCTGTGTAACCCATCCCCTTAGCCCTTCCCCCTATGGGCATTTGGGATACCCCTTCACGAGCCTTGAATGCTCAAAGCCAAGAGGTCAGAGATAAGAGCAGGGCTAAAAGGTACAATTGGGATTGGCCCTAAATCAAGCTGTAACCCAGTCCTTTGTTCATGGTCAGTCTATGTCTGACAACATAAGTAATAAGGCACCATGAGAATTTCCAAAATGCAGATCACATTGATCTTTACCCATACACATGGGGAAACACTACTAAACATGTGTCAGCACAACCCAAGAACAGGGGAGCAGGGTTAGCTAGAGCCTAAGAGCTGTTTAAAGGAGACATATCATGCTGATGCATGATTTAATACTTACATATGATATAATAAATTTGAAAACAAGACCTTACACCCCCTTAATTTTCAAAAAATGAGATATTGTATTTTTTCTGATATCCTAGAACGAGATTTGATGCCTCTGAAAATAGGTCATTGCGAGATGTCCGCGAGATTTCAAGCGTCGTGACGACACGAGGTACCTTTCTTTTTATTGGAGTAATCTGATAAAACACTTCCTCCTCTGTGATGTCCATTAGCCACAAAACCGTCACCGAGGAACACATCCACCAGCAGGGGTATATAGATCCCTAGCTCACATTCACTCATTACCAGCTCTGGCCTGTAGGGGGACTCAATACGCAGTCGCTGCATTGAGCCTGCCGGAAAATACAGTAGAAGAAGAAGGACAGGCTGGCTCTACCCCAGATAGAATTGACCAATCAGACCACAAAGGGCTGTGACGTTGCGAGGTAACTTTAGGTCATCCTCAGATCTGAGTGTTTCAAAGAGGGCTTCATAATGGCCTAAAATGAGGATATTGAGAACGCTATTGTGGGGCAATGAAGGAACTAAATGACTTGTACTGAGGGCAGAAATGCTTTACAGGCATCCTAGTCTGGCATAGTGAAAAGGAGAAACAAGCATGATATGTCCTCTTTAAAGAACAAGTGTTCTGTGAAAGGCTGTCAATAGCTGGTTTATACAGTCAGAGGCCTCTCTGATTCGGGATACATACTTTATTTTCACAAAAACAACTATGGACATTTACTTTGACAACAGAGGTCAAAAAATAGATTTGAAATGTCAAACTTAATCTGTATTTGAGCTTGTTTCTGGTTAATGATGTACAGATATTATTGGCTCTTGAAAAAGTATTTAAATCTGACAAATTATTGATTGTGGTTATTCCTTCTCTGTAAATTTGCCCCTCTGTGGACGCGTCTAAAACATGAGGTCAGATTAGATTGTTAAATAATTCCATACTTCCAATGCTAACAGGCTAACTTGTCTGTCTGCAGGGTCAGTGGTTCGCTTGTGGTGTGGCTCTCAGTCTGCAGTGTGTGTCATCTCTGGGGATCAACCAGTCTTCAACACACACCTGGGCAACAACACTCAGATAACAGGTACACCTTGAGGCGCACACACCTTTAAATGTATGTGCTAATGTACCAAGGTTATTTGTGTGAGTTTTTAACATGGCTTTCTTAGTGTTGTGTGTTTCTTTGCATTTTGTAAACAACCTGGTATTCAACTTTTGAGAGTTTGTTTCAAAATTCTAGGACATGAGACTCTGATTTAACCTTCAAGAAAGAATATATTACAAAATTGTACAGACTACATTTGCTTTTCAAGTCATGTCTTATAAATGTAACAGGAGAGTGAATATCAAACACTCAATAATCTGCAAAACAATTTACTAGGGCCCCTGAGAACTTTAAATATTAATGTTACATAGTGTAGAACTCCCATGGCTAAATTTTAGTTCTTTCAGAACATCTTGGCATCTTTATCTCCTTTTTCTTAAATTTAAAAGTAGTTTTCCCATCATGACAGGTACATTGCCATTGATCTTTTAGGATCTCAAGAAGTCCATTATCATTAGAATTATATCATTATATTACCCCAGGATTATTACATATAAGCCATAATTGTGAGAGTAAGTTTTGGAGTTGACATAAAAATAAATGCTATAGTTTTTCTGTGTTGTCTGATACTTTCTCAAATGTTTCAGATAGGTATTTAAAAAAAATAGTTATTACATCATCCTTCTGTGTAAGGGAGGACAATAAGGACTTGAAATTAACAGTCAGAATGAAATTTAAAATGATCTGTTCAAGTAAACATTCAAGTCAAAGTTGTCTCTACTTTCTTTTAAAACCAGTACATATAGAATAGAACATCATACTCAAGAAAGCAAAATTATTTCACAAGAGAAATCGGAAACCATGTAATGTTTGTGTCATGAATGAGAGGATGAGAATGTCAGCTTTTCACCTGCCTGTCCTCTGTTACAGCCTGTTTGCAAAGCAGCAGTGAAAAACTCTGGGCAATTTACAGATTCACGGCAACCAAGATGAACAGCTGTGCTATATACAGTGTAAATTTGGTTTAAGCTCAACACTTAAACCCTTTTAGTCAGCTTAAATACCATGCTGTGTTCACTAAAAACATGCCGACAGACTTCACACAAAGGAATTAAAATGTTGATTTTCATGCTCTATGTGTTCTTGTTGAACAAACAGAGTTATTAACACTGTAATTTAATAGCTGTTCAGCATTTTGATACACGTGCTCACCTGTGGTCCTCAGTGGCAGCCCTCTGTCTGTGCGTTTGTGTGCAGCAGCAGCCTGGCAGGGAGAAACTGTTGGACCAAACCACTGCGAGGGTCTCTGGGGGGGGGGTTGTAATCTTTTAATTATTGAAATTGTCAAACACTATGTTTTAAGTAGCTTGACTTGTTTTGTACAGTCAGCCAACATTACAGTACTATTACAGAAAACTTTTATTTGTGTTTACCACAGGATTTCAGCGGGGGACAACTTTATGAAAGAGGGGGACATGACCCCTGTGTCCCTGTCCAATCAGTTGTTGAAAAGCTCAGCTCACTTGGAGACTGAGCAGAGAGGGATATCAGGCAAGAAGCTGGGTAGAGCTGCTACCCAAAGTGGAAAAGCACCTTAACCAAGTTTCAGATTACAGATAACTTGTGTGCACAGATAATAATCTGATGGTGCGTTATTGATTTTTCTAAAGGGGAAAATAAAATCCTTTGTTTAGTGGAGGAGAACTTCCTCATTTGCACAGCTAAATTAGTAAAATGAAGAGTAAAGGTCTTCTGTTTCTGATACAGCAGAATTAGCTGGAAATAAATTACAAAGGGCAGGCCAGTTGTGACACGTTCACAATGATTAGTTATTAAAAGTTAACAAACACAATTACCGGCCATTTTATCAGGTACACCTGTTCAGCAGCCAATCAAATGTCAGCAACTGGGTGCATAGGCATGTGGACATGGTCTAAGCATCCTGCTGACATTCAAAGTGATCATAAGAATGGAGAAGAAAGGAGATTTAAGTGACTTTGAACTGATGTTGTGAAGAACTGCAATCTCTGATGCTATACAGGAGACAAACATTTTGCACACCAGATTCTGCATCTAAGTCAGTTTATTGAGCTTTACCGCCACATATGTAAGGTTTCAGGTCCTAGCCCTTCATCAGACATGAACATTTGAAAATCAGGGAGCCATCTGACCTGTCATGTAATCATTGCAATTATGCAAGGGGAAAATTCAAAATCCCCACAGGCAGCGACCCATGCCGAGGCCCCCAGTGAGTGACAGGCTCATGGATCCCTCACCAAGGGCCATCGAGAGACACGAGACCCAGCAGGGCCCATCCGCACCGGGGCCAGCTTCACCTGAAAGCCACCGACACCATGGGGGAAAAACAGGTTGAGTGGTGGCCCACCGAACCCCCACCTCTCTGCCTGCCCTAAACAAGTGGATGTCATGTTGCAATAAAAACAGAGGACAGAGGGTAGGTGAGGCAGGTGAGAGGTGGGCATAGAGGGGTCACAACCTCAAAACAGATTGTGCCTCCCACCCCCCAGCACCTTCTGTCCCTCTGCCCTGCCCTGCTTTCTTTATGCAGTGCAATTAAAATTGAAGGACAAGAGAGGCAGGGAGTAGTCCCTCATCTACCACCCCAACTCCAAGATCTGTAAATGTTAATGTATGTGCCCAAAGGTGAAACTATATACAGAAGTGCAATGTGTGAGTAGTGAGGTGCAAATTAAGAGGCTTGGCTAGAGAGGGCCAGCCAAGACAAATGGGAGCATAGGAGTGGTGCCAAATAGCCACCTGAACAGCAAGCCTCAGGACCCAACAGGCAACGGCCCAGACATATGCAAGCGGCCAGGCGCCAGGCATGTCCAACAGGAACACATCCCCAAGCGGGCCGCAGCACCAGAGCCACTGACCCGGTGCCCACCCGAGACCCAACTCAGGTGGACCACCCTCCAGACGCCGCTCCCCACAGGAAGACCGCAGAACCCCCCCTAGGGCCTCGAGCCAGTGAGTCCCCACACCTACCCCAGGCCCTGATGCACTTGGGGAGGCAGGACTGGCACCAGGCGACACTCACCACAAGGAAATCCAGCCCCATGATTGCTCCAGGAACCGCCCCACCCAGGCCTGTGTACACACACCAAGCTTGTTTTTTGGTGGGTGGGTCCACGTGCTGCAGTGCAGGAGCCTCCACCTGGAGGCAAGCCAGGACCCAGAAGTAGACCCAAGGCAGGAGGCCCTTAGTCACCCGCAAGAGGGAGGGGGCCAGGCGAGGAGGAGGGAAGGGGCTGCAGGGCGGACAGGGGGAAGGAAGAGGTACAGGTGCACCGCTGAGGAGCCCCCCACCCCAGAGCCCCAGGGCTGGCCAAGGCGCTATCGTGGGAAGCTGCCAGGGGTCCCAGGGAACTGAGCTATTTTAAAGAGTAGGGGAAAGAGAAAGAGAGAAACAGAGCGAAGGGGCAGTGCTAGCTTATTGCATGTGTGTGTGAATGTGTGCATGTGGGTGTGCATGCGTGTGTTAAGGGTATTGGCATTCAGAAAAAAAAAAAATAATTAGAGAGATAGGATTTTAGTACTTGCGGTTTTAGCTGTGCAAAAAATTCTGAAAAAGTTAACAGTGAGCTTGATGTTCAGTGTTGAGAGGGGAAGCTAGGTTTTCCAGTGAGATGTAGTCAGAGAGGAGATTTTTACATTGGGCTAATTATAAGCAGTTCCTTGATTTCCAGTTTAAGAGGTGTTTTCTTGGCGATAGTTAGGGCCACAAGGAGGACTCTATTTTTGCCTGTATTTAAGTACATCAGAATCAGAAATACTTTATTAATTCCCAAGGGGAAATTCGGCTGTTTAGGTTACTCTTATACACAGTATAGCAGTCAGAAATATCAGAAGGAGACATTAGAATAGATAGTAAGATTAATTTATCTAAAATCAATTAAAAGTAAGAATAGAATAAAATAAATACAACTAAATTAAAATAAATGAAAATAGCATGGAAATTAAATAAGCAGGTTGCAACATGTATAGCCTTTAAGCAATACATTTCAACTTCCTTATGAGGCAAAATAGGCAAAAATAGGAAAGAGACTGAGGAATGAAGTGGAGGTGTACACAGTAATAATAATTAATATTTACACTAAAATGTAGGGGTGAAACGAAATTTCGTGCCACGAAATTTCGCGAAATAAAAAATGACGAAATAAAATTCAGAGACGCTCGAAATAAAAGGACGAAATAAACCCCCCTCGCCTCCCGTAGCAAAGCACTCGCTGCAATACGGAGGAGGACTTAGCGACGCTCCTTCGTCAAATAAATCAGTTGTGTGGACCTATTTTGGCTTCTCATGTAAAAGACGAGAGAACAGTGAGAAGATTGTGGACAAAACAACAACCGTGTGCAAAATATACCGCTACAGTTCGCCGTACACGGCGGCGAGTACAACTAGAACTGAACTGCAGACAGGCAGCGGCTGTATTGTGACGGCCGTCGGACGTTAAATAAGGTGACTCCGACTTGCGAATACCTGCTTTTAATTAACAGTCACAGTGGGCAGTGCCCACGCCAACTACAATTTTAATTCATGAACAAAACAATGAGTAGTAATCTCTTATCCTCCTGCTAAGGGCTCTCTCCCTCCTTGCTAACACACACTAACTCTCTCCTCTGAACTCTGACCCGCTCGACCCGCCTACCTGGCCCCTTCACTGACCGTCAATTTATAGGAAACATTAAAATCCACATTGATCACATAACAAACAGTAGAACTGCTACTGTATGTTTGTGTAAGTCTGCATAGAAAAAAACAATGTTTGATTTTTGCATCTACTGTTGAGTTGACAGAATTTGATCATACTTTAGGATCAGAAGTATATGCACTGTTATAGGCTAAATATCATAGTTCACAGTTCAGACATTTATAGGTCTAAACTGCAGCTCTGAGGACTGATATTTGTTTTCCTTTTCATCCAAGAATGTACTTATCCTGATTGTTACAACAACAAAGCACTTTTTATTGAGATTTGATGTTTGTATTTGCACTGTAGTCTAAACAAGGGGAAAAACTTAAATTTTGTTTTTTTTTCCAAAAACATTTATTTTGCACTGATGCAGCAATATTTTTTGTATGTCTGCATTAGGAAGAAATTAAAGAAAATGCGATTTTTACACAACTTCCTACCATTGGAGATTTTCCTTTCATCTTTATTTCGTATCGTGAGTATTTCGTATCGTGAGCCCAGTTTTCCTATTTCGTATCGTTTCGTGAGTTGACCATTTTGTTACACCCCTACTAAAATGTGAATATATAGATAACAGGGAGAAGAGAGAACACAGCTGAGAGGAGAAAGCCTCTAACCACCAGAAAAAAAGCTGTTGTGACCTGTCAGTGCAACATGGTGTGTCTTGAACTTAGTCCCTGGACAGGGACCATTGCAATTCACAACCTGTCAAAGCACCATTTGTCCGAAGGTCAAATTGACAGTACTACAGTGTATCACAGAAGTGAGTACACCCCTCCCATTTCCCCAAATATTGTATGACATCTTTTCATGGGACAACAGTGAGGTAATGATACTTTGATACAGTGTACAGTAGTGAGTGGGCAGCTTGTTAAACAGTTTAAATTCACTGTCCCCTCAAAACAACTCGACACACTGCCATTAATGTCTAAACTGCTGGCAACAAAAGTGAGTACACCCCTAAGTGAAAGTGTCCAAATTGGCACTAAGTGTCAATATTTTGTGCGGCCACCATTATTTTTCAGCACTGCTTTAACCCTCTTGGGGAGGGAGTTCACCAGAGCTTCACTTTTTGCCACTGGAATCCTTTTCCACTTACTAATGACCACATGATGGAGCTGGTGGATATTAGAGACCTTGCACTCCTCCACCTTCCTTTTGAGGACTTCACACAGATGTTCAATAGAGTTTAGGTCTGGAGACGTTGGCCCGTCCATCACCTTTATCCTCAGCTTCTTTAACAGGGCAGTGGTCGTCTTGGAGGCGTGTTTTGGGGTCGTGACAGGACTGGCTCCACTGAGAACAGGCTGCGATGGTCAACCAAAGAGGTTTCGTGCATGCTGTCAGCATCATATCCACAGATTGTCTTTGGGAAATAGACGTACGAGTACTGCCAGCATTGCTGCAGGGGTTGAAGGGGTGGGGGGTCAGCCTGTCAGTGCTCAGACCATAAGCTGCACACTGCATCAAATCGGTCTACATGACTATCGTCCCAGAAGGAGGTCTCTTCTAAAAATGATGCTCAAAATGTCCACAAACAGTTTACAGAAGACAAGCAGACTAAAGACATGGATTACTGGATCCATGTCCTTTCTCTGATGAGACCAAGAAAAACTTATTTGGTTCAGATGGTGTCAAGCATGGGTGGCAGCAACCAAGTGAGGAGCTCAAAGACAAGTGTGTGTTGCCTACAATGAGCATGGTGGTGGGAGTGTTATGGTCTGGGGCTGCATGAGTGCTGCCAGTACTGGAGAGCTACACTACTACAGAACCCTACTGAGCATCTGTGTGAAGTCCTCAAAAGGAAGGTGGAGGAGTGCAAGGTCTCTAACATCCACCAGCTCCATTATGTGGTCATTAGTAAGTGGAAAAGGATTCCAGTGGCAAAAAGTGAAGCTCTGGTGAACTCCCTCCCCAAGAGGATTATAGCAGTTCTGAAAAATAATGGTGGCTGCACAAAATATTGACACTTAAGGCCAATTTGGACACTTTCACTTAGGGGTGTACTCACTTTTGTTGTCAGTAGTTTAGACATTATAATGGCTGTGTGTCGAGTTGTTTTGAGGGGACAGTGAATTTAAACTGTTTAGCAAGCTGCCCACTCACTACTGTACACTGTATCAAAGTGTCATTACCTCACTGTTGTCCAATGAAAAGATATCATAAAATATTCTAAGAAATGGGAGGGGTCTACTCACTTCTGTGATACACTGTAGGTGCAGTTTGTCAGTTAGGATGTTTTTTTGGAATTACATATATGTATTTACCTATTAACAATATAACAGTAACAGTATATTCTCCAGGACCTGATGAAGCAGTGATTTTAGAGGGAGGAGTTATAAAGTCTAATGGCAATGTGTCGCTCTGTGGTGCAACGTCGAGGGTGAGTCTTACACTGAATGTGCTTCTGTGTCTATCCAGCAGGATAGACACAGAAGCTGTTTGACACCTCTGCTGTCCGACACCTCTGTCAGAGAGTCCAGCTTCACCCCCACAACATCACTTGGCTTATAGATCAGATTAGATTAGATTGGCTTTATTTTCCCCAAGGGGAAATTCATTTTCACAGCACTGTACAATTTAGACAAAAACAGAGACAGCAACAAATTACACCACAAAACATACAGTATATACATTCAGTGTGGCCTATTATTCAGAGCAGCAATGGCTGCGGGGATCAGGCTCTTCCCAAGGCAAGCCTTATTGCACCTTATTGTCCTGTACCTGCGCCCGAAGATAGTGGAGTGAGGTACTGGCTGAGTGGGTGTGTAATGTCCTGTTCTATTGTGGTTGTGATGCGGTGGATGGCCTTGCTGTTAAGTGCGGACAGACTGGGTGTGGGGAGACTGAGAACTCTGGCAGTGGTGTTGGTGATGCGAGGGAGTTTGGCCCGGTTGGTGACAGTTAGAAGATTGAAAAAACAGGAGAAGCAGTATATGAGGATGGGCTGGATGATGGTCTGGTAGAGTCGCAAGAGGAGATGGGGGGGAAACATAAAGTCCTTTGAGTTTGCGGATGACAGATAGTCTTTGTTGGCTCTTTTTGAAAATGCCAGCGGTGTGTTGATGGAAGCTGAGTTTATTGTCCAGTGTCATGCCAAGGTATTTAAAACTGTCCACTAATTCATCAGGTTGGTTATTGATGGTGATGGGGCGCTGGGGTGTGGGGAGGAACAAGATGAGTTATTTTGTTTTTGTGACGTTGAGGTGGAGGTGGTGTCTTCACTCCACTTGGTGAAGTGTGAGACAGTGCTGTGGTAGTCCAGGATGGTGTGATTGTCTGTAAGCAGGGCTAGAATGGCTGTCATCTGAGTATTTGAGGTAGGTGGTGAAAGGTAAAGGGCTGGTGCAGTCGTTTGTTTAGAGCGTGAATAAAAATGGGCTCAGCATGCAGCCCTGTGGTGCTCCAGTGTTGATTGTAATTGTAGGTGACATGATGTTACTCACCCACACCGCTTGCAGTCTTTCACTGAGAAAGTTGTGCAGAAGATAGATCGGACTTGAGGAGATGCTGAGGTGTTGCAGTTTCTGCATCAACAGGTGCCTCTGGATGGTATTAAAGGCACTACTGAAGTCCACAAAGAGGATCCTGGTGAAGGTGCCTGGGGAGTCCAGGTGCTGGAGGAGGAGGTGCAGCAGGCAGGCCACAGCGTTCTCAATGCCCCTCCTAGCCTTGTAGGCAAATTGAAGGGGGGCCAGCTGTGGGGTGACAACTGGCAGAATGATGGTGAGCAGGAGTTTCTCCAGGCACTTCATTATTATGGAGGTGAGGGCAACAGGACGATAATCGCTGGGTTCTTTGGGCCAGGGTTTCTTGGGTATTAAGATGATTGTGGCAGTTTTCCAGAGGGTGGGAATTGTGGCTGTGTGTTAACATTCACAGAAGAGTGAGTGAAGAATGGGGGCAAGTTCCAAGGTGCAGGACTTAAGCACCTTAGCTGGGATGCCATCAGGTCCTGGAGCCTTGCCTACAGTACACCGACGAATCTGGTGCTGTACTTCCTCCACTGAGAAGGGATCTGATTCCTCGGGATCTGGGGGAGGGAGATTTCTCAGCCATTCCTCACTCACTCCAGAGAAATCGTGGTTGTCAAACCGGGAGTAAAAAGTGTTCATTTCTGCTGCAAATGATTCTGGGTTATTATAGTCTATGAGTTTGGGTTTGGATTCACCATCTGTTAGGGTTTTCACTGTCTGGAATGCCTGCCTTGTGTTCATGCTGCTAAATTCCGGTTCCATTTTATTTTTGAATTCTACTTTTGCTTTGAACAACTCATTTTTTATGTTTCGATTAGCCATTTTGAGGCCAGACCAGTCTTTGAGCCTGAAGGCTGTGTGTTTTTCCCTCAAGCACTGTTTAATTTGGGGTGTGATCCAGGGTTTAGAGTTAGGGTATTTTTTTATTACTTTAACTGGAATGACAGAGTGAATACAGAATTTGATGTAGTCTGTAATGACATCAACCTTGTTGTTGAGCTGTCCATCAGAAATACCCTGTAACAATGTGGTTTGTGCCTCTTCAGTACTTGTTTGTACAGAGGAAGTAAGCAGATGACGTTGTGGTCAGCATTTCCTGGCGGTAGATATGAATGGGCATGGAAGGCATCTGTGATATTGCTGTAGCACAGGTCCAGAGTGTTTCCTCTCTGGATGGGAACATCCACATACTGCTGGAATGATGGTAGAACGTTGTCAAGTCTACCTACTTGGCCATAGGTGAGTAACCTATTACAGGCGTCTGGCAGCAGAGCAAGATTGTTGTAGATCAGCCATAGGACGATGAAGAAAAAGATGATCGATTTGAAGGTTCTGATCATGTTAGACCAGCTGAATGTAACGATTAACAGGACAAACAAGCACAGATTAGACATGTGACAGAGTCAATGCAGTGTGTGCTGTCGCAGCTCCAGTGTGCACCATCCTGTGTGCCATCACTTGTATGAGCTTGTTAGTGTTCGCTACCCTAAGCCTACTGCCCCAGGCTTAGGGTAGTGGACAGCGTACAGGATAGCACTGGCTACCACAGACTCGTAGAACATCCTCAGCATCGTCCCCTGGGGGCCCCAGTATTGCTGACCACCCTGTCACGCACACAGTGTTGCAGACGCACATACTGTGGTCTGCCAGTCAAGTAGTCATTCAACAATCTAGAACACCAGAGGAGCCTCCATCCGCATCGTTTTCAGCTTCCCCCCAGTAAGGATGGCCTGATGGTGTAAAAGGAATGGAGAAATAAAAAAGGGTTTGGGTTAGAGATGGGTGTAGACTCTGTTCATCATGTAGATGAGGGCATGCTCAACACCAAGCCGGGGCTGGTAGGTGAACTGAAGTGGATCTAAGTGGGGCCTCACCTGAAGCCGTAGCTGTTCCAGATCGAGTCTCTCCAGGGTCTTCATGATGTGGGATGTCAGTGCCACCGATCTGTAGTTCTTGACATCAGGGGCTAAGTCAAATCTGTTAAAAGAACAGATTTAGTTGGTTTGTCCTGTTCACACTGCAGTACTCTCCCCTGCTGCTTTTCCTCTTGTATCCAGTGATGGTCTTCATGCCACCCCAGACCTCTCTTATGTCATTTTGCTGGAGTTTTCTCTTCAGCTTTCTCCTGTAGCTGTCCTAAGCCTCCCTGATTTTCAGCTTCAGGAATCTCTGTGTTGCACCCACCTCCTCAAGATGTCCATCCCTATAGGCCCTCTTCTTAGGCTACGTTTACACGGACACCCCTGACTTAAAGATGCAAAGATTTTTCCTTTGCATTTTCAAATTCTTCTGCATTCAGACGACGCTGGAGACGTACTGCAACACACGTACGAGAGAAAAACTTTCCACAAACAACAATGGCAAATAGACACACAGAGACGCAGGAGTTTCTTTTTTGGACAACAAATTAGTTCAGACAACAAATCTGTCTGGATAGTTTTGTCTGGATAACAAACCGAGCACGGTAAGAGCGTGCAGCCTTCATGTGAAGAGTACTACTTACTGGGTTTACATGGAGCTGCATGGCGAGGGGCGTCGTGGCGCAGTTGGATAGCTTGCTTGGTCAGTGATCGGGAGGTTGCAGGTAGGATTGGGCATCGAGCATTGAGTATCGATTGGAACTGGGAGTATCTTTCCGATTCTCCCAGAATCGTCCAAATGTTTTAATTTCAATTCCTAGTTTGAATTCCTAGTCTGCCGACCGGAAGGAGAAACCACCGAACACCAATGAAGAAGAATCCGCTGGAAGTATTTAGGTTAGCGCAACCATGGACAATACGCCCATCATGAGTTTTTCAAAAATAAATATTCTTGTGAAAAGTGAACTCCTGTGAAAAGAAAATTTATAATATTTTTTTTTTCAGTTCAGATATGTATATAAAAACAGCCCTATGACAAATTCATAGTATAGTTCATAGAAAGTGGTAAGTTCATAGCATTAAAATTCATGGAGAAGTACAGACTATTTTATCCAGAAAGACCTCTGGTTAGCTAGCTCATTTAAAACATCAAAACTTTTTCGACCCTGCCTCTTAAAAGAATCGGAATCAAGAATTGTTAGGAACCGGAATCGAAACTCGGAATCGGAATTGGAACCGAAACCGGAATCATTCAAATTCAAACGATGCCCAAACCTAGTTGCAGGTTCAAGCCCAGCTCCGATCAACACATGGCGATGTCTTAACCCCAAGTCGCTCCCACTGCTGCGTCAGTGGTGTGTAAATGGACATGAAAGTGAACGTGTTAGAGACACTGATGGATAACTAACATAGAAACTCAGAGCCATCATTGAGTGAAAGTGAAAGTGAATGGGTGTGAATGGTTTAGTGTGACCTGCGGTGTAAAGCAGCTTTGAGTAGTCAAAAGACTAGAAAAGCGCTATATAAGCTCAAGTCCATTTACCATTCAGAGCTTTGGAAACCCTCCACTCTGGAGCCCGTTTTCAAAAGTTTCTGTTTTCAGACAAAACGCAACACATTTTAGTGTAAACACAATACCAAAACGCAATGAAAACTGCCACAAGGATGGTATGAGAAATCTCCCGGGGTAAATGATAAGGCACAAGTGAGAGAGTACCACTTCACAAATTCAATCAGGAAAAAAAAACAAGAAAGAAGAAGTAAAAGTAGTCTTTTTCCAAGAAAAGACAGAAAACAAGCAGGAGCAACTTCCACAGACTGCTTGTGCTGTTGGCACATGTGTTAAGTAAAGATCCATCACCAAGTAAGCAGAGTGAGGGAGATAGTGGAATGTGGCTTTCCAGAAAGATGAATAGGGACTCTGTTACTTTTTCTAGAACTGTCTAATGGGTGTGCATTGCCAGGTGGCATGAATGTAAGTGTAAGGACAGTTCTATGTGCAATATGGACATATTTCTGTCCTGAAACCCCTTTTAAAAAATATATATACAGTGTAGTGAGTTCTGTGAAAGATTTTATACTGTATGAGCTGAAGGTTTGCATTTTTAATCATAAAATAAATGTTCTTTAAGATTGTAGCCCAGAAATTGGCATCAGGGGCGATAAAGAGTTCTTCTTCCCATTTATTGGAGGATCATGTTATGGATTTGTCGGTTTATAGTATTAATGTTTTATACATCTTGAAAAGAAGGTTTTTTGAAGAGAGGATGTTAATAAGCACCTCAATTATTAATGCTCGGGTATATGATGTGGCCTGAGCATAAAAGTAGATAAATGGCTTGCTGCATCACATCTGGTTTTGTGTAATGGGAGAATAGAGAATGTGTTCCAGTTGTTGAGTAATCTGAAATCTTGGAGAATGATTAAATGAGATTCACTGTTTTCTGCAGAGACAATTGAGGGTCTTGTAGAAACAGTAAAATCTTGTCAGCATACAAACTAATCTTATGTTGAATTTGGGATGTTTGAATTCCCTTAATGTGGATGTTCTGGCGTAAAGCTGCTGCCAAAGGCTCTATAAAGATGGTGAATAGGGAGGGAGAGAGTGGGCATCCCTGCCTCGCCCCCCTATGCATTTGTGAAAGTTTGTGAGGTTAGTATGTTGGTGCTCACAGTAGCTGACAGAGCAGTGTCCATGTCCTTGATCCAGTAAACAGATAAATCCCCAAAGGCATCTTTTTTAGAGTAGTGAAGAGAGTTTTTTTGACAGTTTACTCTTTCAAAAGCTTTTTCTGCATCTAATGTTGCTATGATGGTGTCTACCTGTTGTAATGATGAATAATGGATTAAGATGAATAATCTACGCGTGTTACTGGATGACTGTTTATCTTTGATAAAGCTGTCAGATTGTGGTGGATTATAGAATGAGCTATTTTAATTTGTGTGCTAGAGCTTTACTGATGATTTTAATATCTACATTGATTAAAGAGACTGGATGATAGTTTGATGGAAGGGTTTGATCTTTATTAGTTTTTTGGATGAGTAAAATTTCAGCTGTACTCATATGTGTTGGAAGTCGAGAATTTAATTTTATTTCATAAAGAGAGGGAATATAATAGGCCAGAAGTGTTTATATAATTCAGCATGGAAGCCATCAGGACCTGGTTCTTTGTTGTTTGGCATAAGGTGAGGAGCTGTAGAAAGTTCTGTGTCTGTTATTGGTAAATCTAGTGCTTTGGATTGTTCCGGAACAATCTGTGGAAGTTCAATGTTGTTGAGAAAAGAGTAGATGTCTCGTCTTGGTTCATTTGCAATTTGCAATCTGTGCACAGTAAGGAAACAGGGCACCAGTTCCTGATGTCCTGTAGGTCTCCTTTCTTACGGAGGAGGGTGAGGACAGCCCTCCTGCAGCTCAGAGGCAGCCTCCCTTTACTCAGACTGTCTCTGAGAACACACAACAGATTACCACCACCAACAGGCCAGAAAGCTTTGTTAAAGTCAGCAAGGAGACTGTCTATTCCAGGAGCCTTCCCATTCTGCAGGCTCTACAGGGCCTCCGGCAGCTCCTGAGCAGCGAGCTTTGCTTCCAGCTCAGTGTTGACCTCCTCAGAGACCTGAGGAAGGCCTTCATAGAAGGACTGAGCCACCGCAGTGTCATCCTGGAACTCTGTCCTATAGAGGTTCTTATAAAAACCAACAGCAGACTGCCAAATGTCCTCGTTCTACTTTTCGAGTTCATCAGTGGGTTATTAGATGATTCCAGAGAAGATGAGGTTGTCTCTCATGCTGCGAGACTGTAAGTCCAGGATGTTTTCTTCTTAATTTGTTTTCTGCGGTGACAATTGCCTGTTGCGAGGTGACTGAAGCAAGTTCTGTGGCCATGGTTAAGTGAGTGTTGAGTGTAGAGTGTTGCAATGACTTGTGGGATTTTTTTCGATCTGACTTTGTTTTTGCTTTTTTTGAGTGTGAACCATGGTGCAGAATCTGTCAGAGTGATCCTTCATGAAATCTTCCAGCTGATCCAGATTGGGCATAGCCGCAGTGAGTGCGTAGAGGAGAGAATTAGAAGTAGTAGAGCAAATGAAACAGGAAGGAAAGGTTAAGTGAAAGTAAAGGAAGAGAAAAGAGAGAATTGAAAAGTTTGTGTACATCTGATCTAGCAGCAGGCAGACTTGTTGGATCAAGCTGGTCTCGCAGGAGGTTGGTAACAGCAACATGAGCTGCTCCTCACAAAGGCAAAACTAAATAAATTAATAATAATAATTATTATTATTATTATAATAATTATAACAATACCTTGGCAAAAGTTTATCACTACCCTTATTCCCATTCAATAAAGTATGAGTTATTTTCCATGTTTGTCAGAGTTACTCATCATACACACACTTCAGCTCCACACCCTCATGAATACACACTCAGCTGACTTATTGTTTGTCTGCAGATTTACAGACACAAACCTCTTACACCCTGTGGCTTGGTCTGACCCTTGCTCTGCTCTCTGCCTTCCTTATTGGTGGAAGCGTCATCCTGAAGAAGAAAGCTCTCCTCCGATTGGCCCACAATGGACACACCAGAGCAGGTGAGCCAAGAGGACCTGGCCTCTTTTTTCTGATGTTAAGAAAGTAAGATTAAGAAAGAAGATTAAGAAATTTCACTCTTCATCAATTCATGAAAGTCTTTTAAAGAATTTTGAGAAATAGGGGGCGACTGTCAACAACACAATATTTTTTTTAAACTTTTTGTTTCATTATGTAGTTCTCAGGAACCTTTTTTTCAGAGTTCAGCAGTGTTTTGGGACACAGATATACTGACCATGTATTACGTCTGTGTATGAATGAATTCTGAAAGAATAGTAAAAACTCTGAGGCGAACATCCGACTTATAGAATTATTACAGAGGAAAAGATTTTCCCCATCTCACATTTTGAGAAATTTCATTCTACATGAATTTACTGCACACTTTCTTTTGAATATTGACCTTTTTATGCTGTTTCCAACAACTGCTAGAAGATATGATTTGGGGCTTTGGAATTCAGGGCTTCAAAGTTTTGGTGAGATTTTTGATGGCTTGCGAGGGATGTGTTTGTGGTGGGGTAGTATTGGATGACTGTTGCTGAAACCTGTTGTGCAGTCTGGAAAACAGCTTCTGAGCTCTGAAGTGTCTATACTGACCATAAAGACATTGACAAAAGAATGCAATTGGGTGATGGGGAAAGGGGGTACAGTAGATTGGTCAGAAATGGGGTAGATTGAGAAAAGCTGAACTAATTGATCTGTAATGAGCTCCTGGGAATCTCAGGAGATTGGTTATGTCAGATGAGGAGCCACGCAGCAAAGTGTGGCTGCTGTGCTGATAGAATAGAGGAAGGGATGTCAGGAAGGTAGATGCATGTACGCAGAAATTTGTGAGCCTGTGAGCGCAGGGTGAGTGGATGAGTCAGTGCAATACCACCTGATTCCCGACAGAGGGAGCTGTTGAGGCTTACAATGGGAACCATAATCCGTGACGTCGCATCTGTTGTCTCCATCATTGATTGGCTCTGGTGAGAAGCAGGAAGAGCAGTACGCTTGGTTTCTGCAGCGTAGTATGATGAGGAAATTTTGATTAATATTGGTTTGGTCATCGGCGTAGTGCAGGGGAATGGGATACCCCTGATCCCAGAAGCAGCGGAGATGACGGAGGTCCAGTGTGATTCAGCTCATAAGTAAAGAGGCAGCCGAGATGAGGGCGAGCTGCCCAGGCTGGACCGTGCTGTATGACAGGAGTGGTGGGAAGAGGACCACTGTCTGCGCCATCAGAGGTCTGAGTTTCTTGTTGGCGGTAAAGAGTGAGCCCGGAACCTTACAGAGCTGGAGTTAACGTGTTCAGAGAGCTGAATGAAGATGACTGGTACATGGGACGTGGACCATGAGGCTCTGCTGTAAGGCTGACTCTGGGAGTCTGGCTATTAGTGGAGGATGCTTCGAGGAGCTTGCGATCAGCGTGCGGTGTGGTCTGTCCGTCTTGAAGAGTCACAGACAAACTGAGTAATGAGGCAGGTCGAGTATAAGTAGGCTTGTCCGCTGATTGGAGGTGTGGTTTATGGTGTGGTCCTGCTCCCAAACCTTAGTTAATGCATTAACTTCATTTGCTTTTTTTTTATTGATTCTCCTGAATAGTCAATTCAAATGACAGACAGCATAATTTTGAAGTCATAAAGTATAAGAGTATACTCAAGTGTTCAAATCATCAGAGTATAATTCAACTGTTGAACAAACATCCCAATGATAGCAGATTTTTTTTTAAATTAAAAAAAAAAAAGCTCTGTTCCAAATTGTTTTACACAACAGAGATCTAAAACATTTTTATCAGTCATAAAGAATGGAAAATGGTCATTTTTGAATGTACTGTGTTAGGGGGCCGTATTTAGATTTAGTTTTATAATTGCAAGCCTCTGGAGGATCCTACACCTTGATGTTTGTGGGTCTCCAGAGGCACCCGCAGGTTCAAGTACCTGTTTGTTGCTTTGTCTGGTATTTTAGCAGCTGCTCTCTTAATCGGATGTATTTGCCTGGCAGAAATCTTCCTCCTTGTGCATTTATCTGCATGAACCTGCATGTGCTCTGAATCAGCAACAAATCTCTTAACAGTAAGATGGTCAGGCTTAAAGCTGGGGTTGGTTATCTGATTTAGATACAGTTTTTTGTAATACTGGTTAAAATGGCCTTTATAATCCAATGGCAATTAATTCATAGTATGTTCTTAAAACAGAGCAAAAAATATCCGTTATCTACAGCAGGGGTAAAACAGGGAAAACACCAACCAATGAACATGTCGTTTCACTAATTTTTAAACCAATTAAATCCCGTCGCCATTCTGCCCACCTCCTGTACGTACATTTTGCCATTGTGCACAGACTCAGTGCATGTAGCCGAGTTGAGAGGGATCAGAGTCTGTGGGAGAATGCTTACCTTTCAAGTTTTGTCTTTGAAAATAAGGGAAGCCCGCTACGAGCCGTCCCACAACTTCAACCAAGCTCCAGTATCCCTCACATTTTAAGACGGATGTAAGAAATCTAATATGAACACTTTGTTTTTCTAAGTTTGTTCTGCTGCTCTAATCTCGCAACAGCTGCCACCCAGGCTACTGCAGGTGGACGTTCTCGCGAGGCTTTTTCTTCTTTTTTGGTTTTATGGCGGTTGGCACCATCATTTTGGAGCATTACCGCCACATTTAGGCTAGGGACAGACCTCAGTTTGGAGAGGCAGAGGAATGTATTTTATGATTATATCGTCACACGGGAGATTTACGGGACAATACTTACACAGGAGGACGCCGTCAAAGAGGATAAAATACAGAAAATACGGTAGTTTCATGGCCAAAACGGGAGACTTGACAACTATGTGGGAAATGGCAGAGGAACTACCTATACCCCGATCAACATCGGGCTGTGAGTACTAACTAATGTTCCATGATTGTTTTTTTAACTTTACTATGATAATGTTTTGGTGTTTTCTTACTGCTGACTGAGACATGACTTGGTGAGTGTAAAACAAAAACGTTGTTCTGAGGGTTTGGAGTTGAATCAGTCATCTGGATATATCAGCCGCGCGAGTGCATGTGAGCGCGTCACTTTGGAGGAGAGTGGGAGGGGCTAGACAGAGTCCTGAGGAGATGCTACATTTAAATTCATGCTTCGAAAATTACTGACCCCAGCTTTAATTTGTGCGTCAAATGTTTAAGGTTTTCATACCTTGTCCAAGGCATTCAACTATTTCACACTTTTTTTGGCAGCAGAGAGATCCTTTTCTTTCCCATATTGCTTGAAAATGGTAGTCTGCTTAATTATGTGGAACATCCTTCTTGAGTAGTTTTTCCTTTAATTGGGCTCACCTGGCAAACTAATTTTTGCAGGTGTGTGAAATTGATTTCGGTGATCCAAAGAGCCCTGAAACACAATACCATCCTTGACTTTAATTAAAACACAAATACATTTAGTCTTATAACATTTGGAACGCAGTGTATGTACCAAAAAATAAATGTTCCTTTTATTTAAAAATAAATACTAAAAGTATTATTTTAATATTTGTAGGATTTATTATTTTAGGACAGCTTAACCACCACATCTGTGTTGACATTGTTCCTATCCCTGTTAAATTAGTGTTGTTTATTTCTCATTTCAAGTCTAATAAAGGTCTTTAAGTGCCTTAAATTGATTTTAAATAGTATGTAGGACCCCGGGTTTAAGAAAATATTCTAAATGTTACTCCCCTGATGGAAAAAAAAATGTAAGAAATCAGAAGTATCAAGAGTAGACAAGTGGTGAGTTGTCAGATGACTAAAATGATTAGTATTATTTAGTTAGAGTAGTCCTATTCGTGGAAGATTGAGATACAAATGTTTATTTACACTTCAGCTTGGATTTTTGTTATGTGTTATGTAACAGAAGGTCAAAGTGAAAGTTGCTCAACTCAGACAGACTGGTTATTGTGTTTGATTTAGGCTATATCACTTAAGTTCACTCTGTTGTGCAAAGTGAAGTTTATGTAAACAAAAAAAGTAACAACAAAAAAACAAAACCACGATAAGCACCTTTTCTGTTAACAATCACTTTTACTTTTTATGTGTCTGTAGGTGATGGAGGACATGGCTATCTCAAGGATTGGCTGTGGTGGGGGGGCCTGATAACCAGTAAGAACTAATTATAACTGTGATGAAATGTGAGGGATAGAATTCTTAGAAATCCAGTATGTTTGAAATAATTTTGACTAGTATTCATAAAAGTTATAACGTCTCTGTTATAATGGATGGTACCAATGACTTATGATTTGCAAGCATATTTTAAATAAGATAAGAAACAGCACAATCATTTAACAAATGCCAATAACAAAACATTTCTAACACAATCTTGCATGAAACAGATCTCTTTCTCTTCTTGCAGTGGGAGCAGGAGAGGCATGTAACTTTGCTGCTTACATGTTTGCTCCAGCCACACTGGTGACTCCATTGGGTGCTCTGAGTGTTCTCATCAGGTAGTCCTAGTTTTCAAAGTTCAGGTTTAAACATCACTTGGAGTAAATACAAGTCTTAAGAGTTAATAAAGAACAATTAAAGGTCACACTGACAGACAAACTCAGTCCAAGTTCAAATTAAATAAAGACATTTGTCTGTTGTTTTTTTTTCTTAGTGCAGTTAATGGTTAAGTGAGCTTTTTCTGTGTGTGTTTTACAGTGCAGTTCTGTCCTCTCACTTACTGGGGGAGGTGTTAAATGTGGTGGGGAAGCTCGGTTGTCTGCTCTGTGTGCTGGGGAGCATCCTGCTGGTTATCCACGCCCCACAGGAGCGGGAAGTGACATCCCTTGAGGAGATGACCAGCAAGTTACTGGAGCCTGGTGAGACAAGGTTTAATGTTGGGACAATCTATGTACAGTGTAGTAGTTAATATCAATATCTGGACATGTTATGCTGTCAAAATTATCTTATGCATACCTTGACTGTAGCAAGTTGTTATTTGAGTAACTGTTGCCTTTCTTTCAACTCAAACCACTCTGGCCATTCTTCTCTGACCTCAAGGCATGGATATTTTCTCTTTCCCAGGCATTCTGTGTAAACTTCTGACATCGTTTTGTGTGAAAATCTCAGTGGATCAGCAGCTTCTGAAATACTCAAACCAGCCGACCTGCAAATTTCTATGTCACTTTAATCACCTTTCTACTTGTTCTGATGCTCAGTTTGAATTTCAGCAGGTGACTTAGGCCATTCCTGCATGCCTAAATGCATTAAGTTGCTCCCATCTGATTTTCCAAATAGCTAATTTTAAGAAATGGTTGAAAGAACGTACCTTATTTAGTGGCCAGTGAGTAAATAACTTTTTACAGAGCGAATAACTTTATACAAAGTCCCTATAGTGGCAAAAACCACCAAAAATTATGGTACTCTTAACTTCCTTAACTTCAACTGTTTTGTTGCACAAATGTTTTAGGAAATCACTGTAATCAGGAGATTTCTGTAACTCTCAATGAGACCTGATCACAGGTATTTTGGCCTACTCCTCATAGGCAAACTGCTCCAGCTGTCTCAGGTTTGAAGGGTGTCTTCTCCAGACTGTGTGTTTCAGCTCCTCCACAAAGATTCAAAAGAATTTAGTTCAGGAGTCATAGAAGGCCACTTCAGAATAGTTAATGTTTTGTTCTGAGCCATTCTTGTGTGTTTTTAGCTGTGTTTTGGGTCATTATCCTGTCGGAGGACCCATGGCCTGTGAGACCAAGTTTTCTGACACTTGGCAGCACATTTCACTCCAGAATGCCTTGATAGTCTTGAGATTTCATTGTGCCCAGCACAAATTCAAGACACCTTGTGCCAGACACAGCAAAGCAGCCCCAGAACATAGCTGAGCCTCCTCCATGTTTCACAGTAGGTACAGTGTTCTTTTCTTTGTATGCTTCATTTTTGCATCTGTGAAGGTAGAGCTGATGTGACTTGTCTTCTCCAGTTTTGTCTCATCTGTCCAAGGAAATTCTCCCAGAAACTTTGTTGCTTGTCAATATATTTTTACAAAATCCAGTCACACTTTTATGATTTTGTTTCAACAGTGATGTCCCCCATTAAGTCCACATTGGCTCAAACAGTGACTGATGGTACTGATGTATCTTGCCCTTTGAGTTCACCTCTTTTCTCCTTGGAAGTTATTCTGGGCTCTTTGGTTACCATTCAACATGCTTATGAATTTTCTTTCTAATTTCCTGAGACAACTCTCTCCTTAGGTTTCTGCGGTCCATGTTCAGTGTGGTACACACCATGATACCAAACAACACTGTAGGACTGTCACAATAATCAGTAAATCAATTAACCCCACAATAAATAAAACCATTCTCAGTAAGTTTGCTGGCCTCGATAAACTGACACATGCATGCATGTTTGTTTTCCTCCTCTCTATCTACCAAAGAGGCTGAATGAGAAGATGGTTCACTCTGTCCATCTTTCTTAACACCGGGGTACATCGGTTCTATAGTGGATTTATCGGATTTTTAGCGGAGTGAGCATCTGTCACTGCATTCTTTTGTGTGGGGGGGAGGGGGGCAGGATGCTCGCGCGTACACATGGCGAGAGTTGAAGTGAGCGTCCCGAGGAGAAACAAGGAAAAAAACACTTATATGGATGAGGGCACGAAGGTTACGGTTCTTAAGACGGCTACCACAGCACAAGTGTGGGAATATTTTGGTTTTAAACAGAATGAACAAGGTGTGGGCTCATAAACACTGATGAGCCGATATGTCGCATTGGTTTGAAAGTAGTGACAACAAAGAAGAGGAGGTGTAGCGGAGCCTTTGTCCTGACACAGCGCTTCCTGAGGCATTAGGTCTGCAAAGTAAATATAAAACAAAGCGCAAAATGGTGCATGCACAAGGACAGTGTTGTTTGCTACATTGAAAAAAATGCAACCATTCAAAACGGTTGAAAAGCCAGCAATGTTACAAATGTTTGACAGACAATACGGATTGACATGGAGAATGTACTTGTCACAAACAATTCTGGCACTGTGTAAACTCCCTTTTATTTATTGTTTTTATTGTTGTGGGTGTTTTTATTGGAGTTTCATTTTTTCTTTACAGAGACAGGGTCTATTTTTTATTGTTTTTAATTAGTATAGCTGTTTTTATTTACATGCATTTTTTCCTAAAAGAGAGTCCATTTCATTTTCATTGTTTTTTTCTCTTTTTTGTTTGTTAAATGTATTATATTGTTTGTTTAATTTATTTTATTTAAAAGATCTTGACCTTCCAATTTCAGTTAAATACTCTTAAGAAATTAAAATTCATTGCGTTTGATATGATGTACTGACTTTGTTATATATTATAATTACATTAATGAAAAAAATGGAAAAAAAAATCAAAATAATATTGACAGTAATATTGTTTATTGGCAATAATTTTTTTGACAATTATCGTCCAGCAAAATTTGTTATCGTGACAGGCCTACAGCACCGTGACTAGTTTTTACCCATTAAATAAGCAGACTGATGGTTTACAAGTTAGAAGACACCTGTGATACTAATTAGAGGACAGACCTTAGTTAAACATGTGCCTAGGGTCAAATGATTTTCAATCTTTTGTAGGGGTACCATCATTTTTGATAAGGCCAGTTTCATTATTTTGTTTTTTAAATGATTCTATTTAACCACAATTCAAAAGCAATGTCAGATTTGCATTAGTTAACTGTCAATTTTTTTGTCTACTGTAACTTTTGTCAGTTTCAAGTTGTTATTTCAGTGACCATTGAGTTTCTCTGTCTGTAAGCGAAGAGAACCAGCAATTTTGCACACTGGGATTACTTGAATCTCTGCTTAAATTGGTCATTAAATATGTTCTGATCTTCATCTAAGTCACATCACTAGACAAACATAGTCTGTCTAAACTAATACAGCACAAAAAATTTTAAATTTTCGTGTTTTTCCTGTCGATGACAGCAATCCATCCAGGCCCTGAGACAGCAAAGCAGCCCCAAACCATAATGCTCTCTCCACCATATTTCACAGTTGGGACAAGGTTTTTATGTTGGTGTACTGTGCCTTTTTTTTTCTCTCCACACATGGTGTTGTGTGTTTCTTCCAGACAACTCAATTTTGGTTTCATCTGTCCACAGAATATTTTGCCAGGAGTGCTGTGGAACATCCAGGTGCTCTTTTGTAAAATTGAGACGTACAGCAATGTTTTTTTTGGACAGCATTGGCTTCCTCCGTGGTGTCCTCCCATGAAATCCATTCTTGTGTATGCTTTACGTATTATAGATTTGTCAACAAGAATGTTAGCATGTGCAAGAGATTTCTGTAAATCCTCAGCTGACACTCTAGGATTCTTCACCTCATTGAGCATTTTGCGCTCTGCTTTCACAGTTATCTTTACAGGATGACCACGCCTTGGCAGAGTAGCAACAGTGCTGTACTTTCTCCATTTGTAGACAGTCTGTCTAAGCGTAGACACATGTACATCAGGGCTTTTGGAGATACTTTTGTAACCCTTTCCAGCTTTTTGCAAGTCTTCAATTCATGATCGTAGATCTTCTAGAGCTCATCTGTGCGAGGCATGGTTCACATCAGGCAATGCCTCTTGAGAACAGCAAACTCACAACTGGTGTGTGTTTTTTATAGGGCAGGGCAGCTTTAACCAACACATCCTATCTAATCACATTGATTGGACTCCAGGTTGGACGACTCCTGGCTCCAGTTAGCTCTTGGAGAAGTAATTAGCCTAGAGGTTCACATACCTTTTTCACCCTGTACTGTGACTGTTTACATATTGTGTCGAATAAAAACATGAAAACGTATAATTTTTTGTGTGGTATTAGTTTAGACAGACTGCGTTTGTCTAGTGATGTGACTTAGATGAAGATCAGAACATATTTTACAACCAATTTCAACAGAAATCCAAGTAACTCCAAAGGGTTCACATACTTTTTCATGCAATTGTATTTGTTAGTATGTTTTATGAGACTTTGTGTTATGTATGTGTACTTTTAGGTTTTCTGGTGTACATGACAGCAGTCTTGGTGCTATGTGCCATTCTTGTCTTGTACTGCTCTCCTCGATTTGGACGCACCAACATCCTTGTTTATATCAGCATCTGCTCATTGCTTGGTGCCTTCACTGTCTCTTCTGTAAAGGGTCTGGCTATCTCCATCAACACAGGTAAAAGACAAAAGACATCACTGTATTCTTACACATTAAAGAAACCCTAAACTTAAATCATTAAAATTAAAACATTTTCAAACTTAACTTTAATAGAACTGTGGAATGTTGATATAACTTTCTTCTAGTTCTTTCTCTTATTTTTCTTGCTATTAACCTTTTTGTCTCTGAAGTTAAAAAGCAAACAGAGTAAAAATGGTTTCCGATTACAGATCAAACCAAGCAATGTAGTACCACCAAAACATCAGCTTGCAGCAAACATAGCCCTACCTCCATGCCAACTATTTCTGTACAGAGCTGATCTCTGTCACTGTTGCTAATGTTCAGTGCACTACTTTTTGTGCGCAAATGAATCTGTTCTCTTTAACATTTGCTTTTTTTCACTCCTTTGTAGTGTTATATGATATTTCAGTGCTTGCCAGTCCTCTCACCTGGATTCTGTTGGTCACACTGGTCGTCTCCATAATTACACAAGTAAGTTGTACTTGCTACCAACCTTTCCTTATACCATAGCAATGATGTCAAGCTTAATGGTTCCCAGCAGGACATAAAGAGTAGAAATACACAGTATTTTGTTTTCTTCTTATCCTCATCTTTCCTTTACCCACAGGTGAACTATCTGAACAAGTCTCTGGACACCTTTAACACCCTGCTGGTCTATCCAATCTACTACGTCCTGTTCACCTCAGTGGTTCTCTGCTCCTCCATCATACTCTTCCAGGAGTGGAAGAGCATGGCCACCTTGGATGTTGTCACAACACTCGGAGCCTTCGTTGTCATTGTTGTGGGCGTGGCCATGCTCCACCTCTTCAGAGACCTGCAGGTTTGTCTCCCACCCTTGAATCATTTTATGCTTCTCTGTGACTTGATTTCAGTTCTGTTCAGAGCACATTTCCCTTTGTGCCAGCTGTAGGCTCCTTTCACCTGAGGTTGCCAAAATTTTTAATACTTTTATGTTTTGGTACTACATGCTGACAGTACTATAGATAATTCTATATCCTGGAGTTTTACACCCAGCAGCACCAAAAGTACCTAAGTGTAACGGGTGTGTCTGCGCAGTTGTAGTTCTAAACCTCGCTGTGGGCACATCCGACACTAATTTTCTGCGTTGTGTTCTGTAGTTGCGCCGAGGGATGGAAGGAAGGGCATGGACCACGACAGCGGCTGATGTTTCTTTAATTTGGACTGCATAGCCTGTACAAGTCAAAAGAAAAACAATTTCTGTCACATGCAGTCTCTAATATGCAGTTTCTCACGTTCGCAGGTCTCCATTCCCCTCCTCTCGGTGAGCCTAGCGCGAACTGAGAGTAACAGCAACTAGCTTATTTTAAAACAATAGATAAACCAGATTCTAAAGTAAATGTTTTTTAAATGACATGAAATCATTTAAATATAACATGAATTTACATGAATATCAGCCATCAAAATTATTTGTGACAACACTGAACAGAGTACATACCTGTACAAGTCAAAAGAAAAACAATTTCTGTCACCCTGTTGCTTTCTGCAGCACGGGTCTACTCATCAACTTTTAAAGTACATTCCCACAGTTAACACATGAACTGCACAACTCTGCTGCATATTCACAGTGTTACAACTGATATAACTGCATGTTAGTGCATTTTTCGGTGCTTTAGATACAATATAAAATCCAACCCATGAACAGAGAAAACTTTCCTTACCTCCTCTCAGTGAGCCTAGCGCGAACTGAGAGAAGCGCAGGAGAAACATCATACAAGCATGGATCCCTTAAAGTGACAGTACAGGTATAAACACATCAGTCTCAGTGAACAAGAAAATAAAGAGAAACATTAGGGAAATAAATGTTTTTCAGTCTTATCCATAGTTTTAGTAAGGATTTGGTGAAGTTTCATACATAAAAAGGATTTACTGTTTTAACCTGGTTACATAAGCTACAAGAAAACAATAAACAAAGTTTTATTTCACCTAAAGCCAGTCCAAGTGCTGAGAGAACATGCAGCGCTGACAAAAAAAGTGGGGATGGAAAGATATGATAATGTATTTTTTCATTATTAACAAAATATGTTTGTTAGCAATTTTAAAACGCACACTGATGTAAGGCTTTGTTTCATAGCTGCTAATTATTAGTCTTTTTCTGCTTGCTGCATGTATTTGCTGCTTCATATGCCAATCAGTGAGCATACTTTTGTTGTTGACAGTCTTTGCAAACACATCTCACCACCAACGTTTGTGTAGTTCCCACCTCTGCCTCATCAGAGGACATTGATCAGTCAGTTTCTCTGCAGATTGAGCTCAGTTTTTCAAACTTAGAACTTTGCAAGATGGATCTGCCTGATCACAGAAAGTTATTCAGGCAGATCCAGCTGCTTGGCTAGCATTTCACGGCTGCTATAGATTTGCCAGTTGCAATTCTATGATGAAAATCACCTGTAGCAGCACATCTAAAGATGGTCTGTTGGTTACTTGTTACTGTGGAGGCTACTGTAATGCAGTGAACTGAAGGCACTGACACCTGGTATGCTTCTGCTTCTATAGCACATCTGCTTTAAGAGTCAGTGGGCCTGATCTACTAAAGGGTGCATGTATAAAAAAGTGAGCAACAAACAAAGCTGACCTACTAACTAGGGGGGTATTCCACGAAGCTGGCTAAAAAAGGCTGGGCTATTGCTGGTAAGCGTGGCTTGCATAAGCGGCAACTTTAATCGCAAACACTTTTTCAAGCCAGGCTGTTCCAAGCTGCGTCTGGGGGAGATGAAAAGTCACCGACATGTCAATTGTGGAAATGGCCAATTCATGTCAAAACCAAGAGCACAGATGTCTGCCTTGTTGTATGAGGACTACAAGGGGAAAATAACAAAAAGGGCAGCACAGTTGCAATCAATAGAGCCAAAGAGGCTATGTGTATATATATATATATATATATATATATATATATATATATATATATATATATATATATATATATATATGTATGTATGTATGTATGTATGTATGTATGTATGTATGTATGTATATGTATATGTGTGTATGTGTGTATGTATATGTATATGTGTGTATATATACACACATATATACTCTGTATATGTATATATATGTATATATATGTATATATATATGTGTGAGTGTGTGTGAGTATATATATATATATATATTTATATATTTATTTATATATATATATATATATATATATATATATATATATATATATATATATATATATATATATATATATATATATATATATATATATACATATATATATATATATACATATATATATGTGTGTGTTTCTGGTTTGGACACCAGAAACTGTAAGTTTATATATATTAAACTTACACTTTCTGGTGTCCAAACACAATTCAAACAAATCACATACAGATAATCAATTCAAAAATCGCATACAGAGATGCATACACAATAGTGTCCACTACGGAAATATTTCATTAGGAGAAGAGCTCATGGAAATTGTTATCAGAGGGCAGAGCCTTTCAAAACAACTACAGCTGGTGACTGGACAATTGCACAGTTATCACAGACCGATCCACATCAAGCTACACTATGATGTTGCATCCTGACCCTGTTGTGAGTACATATGTGACAACACTGCAGATATTGCCTCATCCATGGAAACATCTTTCTAAGCCACCATTGTTTTCAAACATGCAGTCTCTCCCGCTGTCGTCACATCTTCAGTTTCTGCCCCCCTTCCTTGATTGAGGGGCCGTTTACATGGCGCTGAAAACGGTCAAATCCGATCCGTTTTCGTTGCGTTTTAGCCTTGCGTTAGATGGAGCGCGTTGCGTTTCCATCTAAATTGCAAACTTTTGAAAACGGGCTCCCGAGTGGAAAGATTTGAATCCGCTATCCATTCAGCTCTGTGTAAACCCGTATCAGAGCGTTACAGGGTGAAACGCTGACGTCCCGTGCTCGGTCTGTTATCCAGATTAAACTATCCAGACAGATTTGTTGTCCGAACTGAATTGTTGTCCATAAAAGAAACTCCTGCTTCTCTGTGCGTCTATTCGCCATTGTTGTTTGTGAAAGTTTTTCTTCTTCGTTCGTGTGTTGTAGCAGCGCTGCCTCTCTGCAGACCTACACCGCCATTTAATGAACTGGCATGCACACTACAGCGGATTTACAGGGGATTAACTCGTCTCCAGCGTTGTCATCTGAATGCAGAAGAATTTGAAAACGCAAAGGAAGAATCTTTGCGTCTTTAGTCAGGAGTTTCCATGTAAACGACCCCTGAGTCTCTTGGCCTTTGACTGGTGAAGTAAGAATAGTGGATGTGCTTAGAACAAGCCAAAAACAATTAAAGTAAAAAGCACTTAAAATAAAACAAGTAACCAAAACTTTAGGGGCACCTACCCTGCACTGCATCTGTGCTGCACCAACGGGGTATGCCCAGGGCATTTTGTAATTTTCATGCATGCTGCAGTCCAGCGTATTGAGGCACACCCACGCCTCCATCCCTCCCCCCGGCGCATATGCCAAAGAAGGAGGAAAGAAGGCATGAGTGGGTTTAACACAGCCAAGGTAAACTTTACCAATCAAATGAACACCTCTCCTTGCCTTCATAATTGTGCTGCAGGTGAGGCCCAGTGACAATTTCAATCTTTCCTCCGTTGACTCCAGCCTCAGTAGGCTGGCAGATGCAGCCGTCCTCCCCTGGTCTGAATCCCTGGGCCAGGGGAGGACAGCTCTCCTCAGCCTCCCTCCTTCCCTCTCCAACCAGCAGTCCAAAGCACGTGAGGAGGAAGAGGAAAGGAGACGCATTTAGTTAAAATGTATTTTTCCCGTGAATGATTTTGTGTATCTTTAATGTGACTGAGTATAAGCATATAAGCACACTTAAGATGCAGCCAAGTGGTCTCTCCTCTCCCATCCACTCTGCTGATCTCCCTGTAGATATGGCACATGCAGTATGGCCTCTCTCCGTCAAAAGTCCTGTTGACCTCCTTCGTGGTGTAAGGCTATGTTGTGAGACACTCAACATGCGACACAGAATGCATTGACACTCTAGATGCCTGTCTGTGAGGTTTTGGTGGCATGTGAACCTGTCACCAAATTACCACTACCACCGGGGGTTTGCTTCGCCTGCTCCGAGAATAAGCCAGGTTGGAGCTGGCAAGGTTTCAGCACACCTTCTGGGCAGTGTTTTGGCACGAAATTGTCACTGCGCCAACCTGAATCTTTTTGTACTTACACCTCCCCCGGTGCGCCACCACACCCATCTCAGCGCAGCCGGTCTACCAAATTGCCAAATGGGCTATACACGATGGTCCGCCGGACGAAATTACTACTGCGCAGGGTGTGCCAGGCTCCCCTACCCTTGGCCACCCTGCACTGCGCCAGGAAAATTAGGGCCCTATGTGTCAAGAATAACAGGGTAAAGATTAAAAAAAACATAATAATTGATAATGTCATGTATATCTCTTGCATCAACATGGTATTTTGGCCCAGAGAACTGTTGCTCCCTAGAGTTTGTTGTGTATGAGAATCCCCGTATATCAACAGTTCTGGCAGACAGGCCAGTCTGGCACCACTTAAATCACCTGCCTTTTCCATTTTGATGCTCAGTTTGACCTTCAGCAGGTCATCTACATGTTTAAATACAAACTGTAAATTAAGTTTCTACATTGTGATTGGCTGTTGAGTTTTTTGCATCGACAACCAGTTGAACGGTTGTACCCAACAATGTGGTCACTGCGCCAAGCGTTAGCATTTTTTTTCATTAGCATTTTTTTCATGTCTTGCAGGTTTCAATGAAAGAGCTGACTGATCAGCTGTCTCAGCCGGTGGAGAGGGAAGAGCTTTCAGGAGGGGTTTCAGCCACTGGACAACCAGGATTAACACCAGGAGGAGTACGAGAGCGGAATAAAAAAGAGGATAAATATGGACTGATGGACAACATGGTGATAGAGAGTCTACCCCCAATGAGAGAGGATGGACCACGAGTCTTCATCATCAGCTGAGTCAACAACAGGAGAAGAAACAGATGAAGGTCCATCTGGACTTAGTTCATTTTCATTTAATTTGTAGTCCAGGCTCTGATTGATAATGTGTACTTATTACCTCCGTCATCTTTTTGCCACTGTTTATTTATTTAATTGGAATTCTGCCTAAATTTGTCATAAAATATGTTCTGATCTTAATCTGAGTCACATCACTAGACAAACACGGTCTGCTTAAACTGATAGCACACAAAAATTAGACGTTTTCATGTTTTTACTCAACACAATATGTAAAAAGTCACAGTGCAGGGTAGAAAAGCATGTGAACCTTTGAATTTAATAACTGGTTGACCCTCCTTTGCGGCAGTAGCCTCAACCAAACGTTTGTAGTTGTAGATCAGACCTGCACAACGGTCAGGAGGAATTTTGGACCATTATGCTGTATGAAACTGTTTCAGTTCAGCAATATTCCTGGGATGTCTGGTGTGAATTGCTCTTTTGAGGTCATGCCACTGCGTCTCAATCAGGTTGAGGTCAGCACTCTGACTGGGCCACTCCAGAAGCTGTATTTTCTTCTGTTGAAGCCATTCCATTGTTGATTTACTTCTATGCTTTGGGTTATTGTCCTGTTGCATCCCCCATCCATTGTTGGGCTTCAGTTGGTTGACAGATGGTCTTAAGTTTTCCTGTAAAATATCTCAACAAACTTGGGCATTCATTTGTCCGTTGAAGACAGCAATCCATCCAGGCCCTGATGTAGCAAAGCAGCCCCAAACTATAATGCTCCCTCCACCACATTTCACAGTTGGGATAAGGTTTTATGGTGGTATGTTGTGCCTTTTTTTCTGCACACATATCATTGTGTGTTCCTTCCAAACAACTTAATTTTTGTTTCATCTAACCACAGAATATTTTGCCAGGAGTGCTGTGGAACATCCAGGTTCTCTTTTGCAAACTTCAAACATGTAGAAATTTTTTTTGGACAGCAATGGCTTCCTTGGTGGTGTCTTCCCATGAAATCCATTCTTGTATAATGCTTTACGTATTGTAGATTTGTCAACAATAATGTTAGCATGTGCCAGGGATTTCTGTAAATCTTCAGCTGACACTCTAGGATTCTTCTTCACCTCATTAAGGATTCTGCGTTCTGCTCTCACAGTTATCATTACAGGACGACCACACCTTGGCAGAGTAGCAACAGCACTGTACTTTCTCCATTTGTAGACAGTCTGCCTTACCGTGGACACATGGACATCAGGGCTTTTAGAGATACTTTTGTAACCCTGCCCAGCTTCATGCAAGTCATCAATTCTTGCTCGTAGATATTCTGAGAGCTCAGGCAATGACTTTTGAGAACAGCAAACTCACAACTGGTGTGTGCTTTTTATAAGGCAGGTACCTCTAACCAACACACCCTATCTAATCACATTGATTGGGCCCCAGGTTGGCTGACTCCTGGCTCCAATTAGCTCTTGGAGAAGTAATTAGCCTAATTGGACAATGATGTGACTTAGAAAATCATCAGAACATATTTTATGACCAATTTAAGCAGAAATCCAAGTAATCATATACATACATACATACATACATACATACATACATATATATATATATATATATATATATATATATATATATATATATATATATATATATATATATATATATATATATATATATATATATATATGTATATATGTGTGTGTGTGTGTGTATGTATACATATATATATATATATATATATATATATATATATATATATATATATATACACATATATATATATATATATATATATATGTATATATGTAACGGTATGAAAATTTCATATCACGGTTATTGTGACCAAATTTATCACGGTTATCATTATTATCGCGGTATTGTTGTAGTGTGCTCAAAATGTTCAAAAAGTACTTTAACACAGTCTTGAAATCATTTAACCCCTTTAATAATATAATTTTAACATTTCTTTTATCTTTTTAGTCAACAATTGTGTCAGGAAATGTCCTATAAGTGAATTTGTTCAAACTTTTTTCATTAGAAAATTAAAGTCAACAATTCTGGCAAGTATTTGCCATTATAATGTTATAAATGCTTAAACTGTGTGTAATAAAAAGAATAGAAAAAAACGAATTTGTACTTTAAACTTTGCGACACACGACTGCTTCATCGAGGGGCAGATGCACATAGTTTCGCCTTTCCAGGCAAAGAGCAGCATCACCGTGAGTTATTGACACAGTATGGTGATCAAACATGGTATAACGGTAATTTTAAAAGGACACAGTAATGATTATCATGGTAAATTTTACCGCGGTTTACCATTTTACCGGTAACCGTTACATATATATATATATGTATACATATATATATATATATATATATATATATATATATATATATATATATATATATTAATCAATCACGATTAAATAATTATAGTCACAATTAACATGTTATGTTTTTAATCGCGTTAATCTCATTTTTAATCTCATTTCTATGTTTTGGTATTTTCAGAGGGCAGATCCTTAAAATACCAGAGCAGCTGGTGATTAGACAATCAGTCTGCTTGTTACAAACTTCACAGACCAACCACATTAACCACAATATGATGTAGTAGCTTGACCCTGTTGTTAGTCGTTAGCTCAAACTTCGAGAACTTCAGTCCTTTGACCACAATCTTATTTTACATTAAATTAAACCACGTAGACACACCATTTGTCATTTTACAATAACACAATATTCCTAATCTTAAAATTGTTGATGCTGATTGCATTCTGATTCGCTGTCTAGTTAACTCTGTGGTGATTAGTCTGTTCAGTGCTGCCTCACTCAATCTGCATTCTTCATAATGTCTACACTCTGCCTTCTTCTTGCTACTATGAGCCAGTGGGCTTAAAATTATTTTAAAATAATGATGTGACATCACTGAGTTGGGGCAGTTGAAAACAAAAAGCACACTGATTAGAATATTTCAATTTTGTAATATCTTCTAAAACCTGAAAAATCTGAGTTTGATACCTCGTTAATTCTAGACATTTTAATCTCAAATTTTTTTTTTTTCTTTCAAAAATTAATGGTCATTTTTTAACTTTCAAGAGAGGCCCTAATGTAATTTTCATAGAAAACAGTAAATAATGAGGCAGATACTTGCATTTTTAGGTACAATTTTAGTTGCCAGATTGTCCAATCTTTTTTTTTCTGGATAATGTAGATCAGGTTTTGCGAAGACAAGTTATGTGTCCCAGAAAAGACCACTGATTGTTATATTCATTAAAAAAATAAACAGAAACTTACTGTTTATGAAGCTTACTGAGGAAGGAGCTATTTACAGGCTTTTTACAGTACTCTGTTTAAATGGATATTTCACTGTAAATATTCAGATCCATGATGAACTGTACATGCTGCATTAAAGCCTATTGTTTTTTTGAAGCCATTGTGTTTTGAGTACCTGCATTATTGATGTTGGGTAACTGATAGCCCTGTGAGGAAGGTCGAGGCATGGTTCGCTGACACACAGAAGAAAACCAAGAAGCATGCAGTGCCAATAATCTTTAATACATTGGTTGGCTACAAATCTTGATGTGACAGAAAGACACATTGCGCTGTACTTTATATCGAAAGATGTCCAGCAGAGCCATTAGCTCAAAACTGATTGAAACCAGTTGCACCCAGCTAGATCCATCTGCTGTTCGAAGAAATCTGACCAGAAGTGGTCCTCTTGGAAGAATTACGACCCAAAAAATCACTTATTCGGGGAGAGAGGGCTAAGATGGGCCATTTTTTACTTTTTTATCACTGAGGCAAGGAAAAATGCAACAGAGATAAAATGAAAATCTTTTCTATTATTTAAGGATGTTTGCTATAAGCTGAAATTGTAAGGATGTATCAATGACAAAGAACCAGGAAACTGAAATAAAATAAAGTGCTCCTGTGGCTCAATTTACCCCAGGTTAGGGCTAAATTAAGCCAAGTCAGTGGGTAAGCTGCCATGTGACTTCATAACTTTAAATCTGAGAATTGTTAAAAGATAATGTATTCAAAAGTGTCTTTTCACAAGAGATTGTTCACTTCACAAAAAGCTGCAATTATTTTCTTAAACCTAGCTTAAACAACCTAGAAAAAACAGTAATTTCAAAATGTTAATCCCATAAATTGACACATTTGCCTCTTTTTGAGAAAATTAGATACTCATGTGAAGTAAAATGAGAGCCATCAAGGCTCTAAACAACGAACAGAAACAAAATCAGTTTTTGACAGAAAGAAAACTATTTTTCCTTCTAGTAAAGCTACATTTACTTGTATGCTTTAAAGTTTATATGAGTTCAGACTTGCTAAAATAAGCAAGTTTAAACATCCCTCTTCTTCATACCTCTGCAGGGTTGACCTGTCAGTATTATTCTTTACAAAGGATCTGACTGATCTTCACCCATGACTTCCTCCATTTCTTTCTCCATCTTAGCAAGAGTTGCTGAGCCCCAGTTTGTTTTCCTCTTGTACACTCTTTGCATGATGTTCTACTATGTTTAACCTTTGATCAAACAAGTCAGTTGGTTAACATAACATTAAATATTATTTTATGAGTCAGTACATTAATATAACTTTTCAAACTTTTGGTGGTATAAAAGGCAACCAATGGCTCACTTTGCCCCATAGCCAACATTTTTGGAAAAAAAGGTTGCTAGCTTTGCTATTCAGGCTAATCTTTAGCCAAATGGGTCACATAGATTTATACTTTGGTAAGTTGCATACATGTATAATACAACATTTTAGACAAGGATAAATTGAATTTGATACAAAGCTCAAAATATCTGAAGTGCAGAAAATTAACTCTGACACATAAACAACAGTTTTCTGTGTTAAAAAGTACCAACCGATTATATCAGGTGCTCCTATTCAACAGAGGCAGGGAGAGGTAATAAAGGCTTTCTGTATTTAGGGCCACATGACAAGAGTTGTTTACTGTTTCTCAGATTCAGGGGATGGGTTAACTTACCCACTGGCTCAGTTTACCCCACTCTCCCCTACATACCATCATTACATGAAACATGTAGTTAGAGGGAAAAAGCCATGTAACCCTCTCTAGTTTAGGTAAATAAAGGTCTCAGTCACATTCGAGTACAATAGTTATTTTTTTAAAAATGTCATAGGGTGTTCTTGAAAATGTATTTATTTTTTAGGACCCCTTGCAATTGTACCACAGGCAACTAGGGGTCCATGGACCCCTGGTTGAGAAACACTTGAAGAGAAAGTAGTTCAGTTATACCTTTATGCAGGCAACAATAAAGCATGGTGGAGGTTTCTTGCAAGTTTGAGGCTGCACAATATGCAACAATCCACAAATCCACAACTTCACATTATGGATTTGGCCAGAATTAACGGAGTCCTCGACATGAGACATACTGCAGATTCTTATCTCTCATGCAGTACAATGACAAAGCCATCTGATTGGCCCCAAATTTATGGGTGCTGGTTTAGCACTTTTTTAGGTAATTTAGACTTCATTGAAAAATTCTATATACTGCTTCTTTAAATCCGCTCTCTGAATAGCTAAATTGAGATGTAGTCTTTGACAATCAAGCTACCTTGCCAAATTATTAATTTAAAGACTAAAAAGTAAAATGATGGTAAGATACTGGACAATAATTACCTTCCTCATTCACCCTTTCCACTTGTTTTCCTCATGTATTGATACTACTTCATTGTTCTTTCAGGCCCCCTTCTCCTGTGGGAGTAAAGCTCTGTTTGTATGGACCCCCTTAGGACTCATTATAATCTGCTGCAGAATCACCGTCACACTGAAGCTTAACAACCTACAGTCAGTCCACACAGGGAAAAACCTCAGTGTGACGCTGCACAGGAATTTGAATTGCAAACCAGAGAGAAATAAAGGGGCCCTGATGATCAGTGAGTGCCTCATTCAGAGCTCATAAACAACCCAGACACTGAGAAAAAAAGCAATCTGAGGTGTGACTGGTCCAAATACAGGATATAATCCAAGTAGGTCTGAGGTCCCAGGAAAAATTCTGATTTTCAAGAATGTAAAGGAAACCAAAAATAGCAATAAAACATAACAAAAAGAAAATACACAATTATTTAAACACAATATCAACCATTAAAATTAAAAACAAATTTTAAGTGCTATCAATAAATCAGTATTTATTTTACAGCTACAATTCATAACAAATATTTGAGACATAGGCCTATGTGGGAAAACTAAGAGAAAGACAGAAGGTAGGATATCACAGCAACAACATATCAGCAACAAATAAATACACTAACATTTAAAATGCAACGAACAAAAAATCACGTCAACCTCTGAGAAAAGAAAACGAAACCACAAACCCATTTTTTTGTACACAACACATTTAAAACATCTTTCTAAACACAGAAAAAAAACAAATTAAAAAGCAACAACCCACTGAAGAAAATATATATATCAGAACACAGCAAATGTTTTAAAACAAATACAACAGCAGATCAAAAAATATTACCAAATAAAAAGTATAAAACATAGAGAATAAAAGACATAAAAATCACATGATTAAAACCAAAACACTTAAATTAATAATAACTATACTACAACAAATCTTTGGACAGAGAAGCATTAAAACCAAGCCAAAATAATGGAATGAATATAAACAAATTATACTACTACACATGATTGCATCCTCAAACAAACTT
>JAZDUH010000011.1:5080000-5125000 GCA_036419115.1 Scarus forsteni
GCTTTCAGGAGTGCCTTGAGATGAAAAATGATCAAGTGTCTGAAAGGATTGAGAGGCAAAATACTTTTATCTATGGTACTGTATATTTTCACTTGTTGAAAAGGGAAGAGATTTGGTGCTTCAAAATATTTTTAGTAATTAAAGATGCTATGAGGAGTTTCTAAGTAATTACAAAAAGCCTCACTTTTAGATATATGCCTGATCGAAATACACACTTTAAGATGAGTTCTATAGCATCAAAATAGGTTATCTATAAATGTTATTCCTAAGCCGGGTCGGACAGGGCTGGACTGGACTGGATACTCAACTTCGGGAACAAGACAATTAAACCTAGAGCAAATTTATATTATTTGGACACATCTTAGAGCACCGGGCTGAAAGTAGCCATATATAGCCGGCTACAAAACTACGATAGTAAGTTTTCCAAAAAATTGCTTGTTGTCACACATCAAAAACTACCGCTACGTAACTAGAAAGAGATACATTACCTCGTTGCTTTACATCCTGTAAGTTGTTGAAAAAAGAAGTTGTAAAGCAATGCAGAGTTCTGAGGAAGGTCTGAGCTGCATTTATTAGCATCACAACAAACGCACGCTTTGGCTTGGGTCACGTCTTTACCACAGTCGCTGCGCGTGCTCATGGGTAGCAGAGTCTTTGTGTTGCCAGAAATAGATTCTGCTCATAGCACCTTTAAATATTATAAATCAAATAGTTAAAAAAAATCAGTTCAGCTTTGTGAAAAGAACATACAATTCCACATGCATGTTTTAGAGTCTCTCCCATCCTTCCTTTTTTTTCTGTCTTTTCATTTTAGGCTAAGTTCAGTTATTTAGTATAATGATGTTATAATCTCTTTTTCTATTTGCTTTCGCTGATAGAACCACTGTGCTTAATACGTGTCTTTAAACCTAGTCCATAATTACATTTCACATGCTTTGATTGGTTTTCCCTGACAGCAAATCAGCAGACTTCTCCAACTTCTGTGTGATGGTCATTTTAAACCCCCATAATCCTCCTTAAGAGTTTAACCACTCACACAAAAACCTCATTTTTCCCTCATCCTGCCTGAAGGCGCCTTCTATGTATCTGACAGTTTGTAGCAGATGTTCTTCATAACTCTTCATAAATCCACCGTCTGCTCCATCACTCCTCATCATGTCCATGTGGGAGGTTGTTCATTCTAATCCCTCATTAAAACCACAGCTTCTCCCTGCTTTGTGTGTGTGCTTATGTTTGAATGTCTTATAAAACGTTAGAGTTTACAGTGATGTAGGTGTGGTGATGATAAGAGGCCTTCTGTGGCGTAAAATAAATTAGTGTCCTTTCATTCAGGTTTAATTCATCAGGGTCGAGTTTTACTCTGACCTCTAGTGGCTGAAGTGATTATGACCAAGGAGAAAAATACAGGTGACAGGACAAAGAGTCTGATTAAAGTGATGTTCCTGTTTCGAGATAATATTTAAACAAAATAAACACAACCTGGTGAGCCATAGTCTATATAGACAAAAAAAGTGACTTCAGTATTTTTTTGTATGCATGTATTTTTTTCAGAGCAGTAATGACAAAGCATTTTAATGAAAATAAAATAATGACAATAGAGTGAACCAACATCAGATGGGTAGTTTTTTTTAATAATGTTTAAAACAGTAAGATAATTTAAAAGGAGAATAATATAATCAGTAATGGACAACCTACATTTAAAATGTAGTAAGCAAAGTTACTAAGAACTCATGAAAAATGTCAGTTTCACTACTTTGAGGTAACAATCAATAGGTAATGGCGTGCTAAGCATTGAGCTGTTTTCATTGTGTGGAGTAACATATCAGAATCATAATGGTAGTGAGGCAGACTAAATAATAATAATTACAACAACAACAATAATAATAATCATAATGTTGTGCTTTATGATCAGTGGACAACTATTCACTGTTTTACTTAATAATACTGGCTATCAGAAATAATTACTTAAATTAAGTAATGGCATTTAATTTTCTTTAAACCTTGAGGAACCACCTATAAAGGGAAATGATAGTCAATTTATTAAGTTTGTCTCATTAAGGTTACTGGCTATTAATTTGGAACCATGATTCATAAGTAACTTAATTAACAACACACACAAATAAATAAATTATTTTTATCCTACATAATAGGACAAATAGTTTCCTTGAGCACCCATGTTGGTTGTAACTAAATACACTAAATACATCATGCTACACTGACATTATGCCGTGAAAGTAATTCTTCCTTTATCTACTTTGAATTTAGTTTTTCCTTTAATTACCCAAACACATTCATGCTTACATGTAAACAAAACTTTAAAGTGCATTCAAATATTTAATTTCTTTCAAAATGAGTAAAGGAAACAAAATCAGCAAGGTTAAACTCTGCAGAATATTCCAGTCTCTCTGCTAAAAAAGTTTAGCTGCTCGACGTCTTTGATGATGCTTCAGTTTTTTAATATTCTGAGAAATCAGTCTTAAAGTGTGTTTTATTATTTATTCCTCACATTAGAGCTGTGAACTCTGCCTTTACTGAAACATAGACAGTTTAACAGACCTGAACCACACTGCAACATTGATTCATCATTCTCTGGCATACAATGGTGTCTTTAATGTGTTCCTGTTTTGGTTTCAATAAATCAATAAGTATTGTGAATAGAAATTATTTGGACTGTTTTTGTGCTATTGAATATTTATCCATTTAATTATTTACTAGAGAAAATGATCATCAATCAATAGTTTAGCGTCAGAATCATTATGAAAGTGTTCAAGTTAAGAGATACATTTCATGTCTTCTGATCTGTGCGTTATATGAGCCGAGGAATGTCAAAATACCTGCCATATCTAATTGATCAAATTCTTCCGTAATTTGTCAGGTGATATGATTCATTGGCTTCTCCTGATGATTTCTTTTAAAGATTTTACTACATTAAACTCCTATTGCTTAGAGGCAGCTCTTAGACATTACACTAACTTTGGCTTCTTCCTTGCAGAGTTGAACATTTAGCTGGTGTGTGTTAGCTGAGAGACATTTGCTTTGTAACTGACCATGTTTTTAAAGAGAGTTGAGCAAAAATCACATAACTGTGAATGACAAACAATTTGTCCTTGAAATTTAAAGACAACATGATATTAAGAAAGGATCATACTTGTGTTGCATATGATTGATGGTTCTGGAAGTTTCTCCAAGGCAAGCTGGAGAAGGTAATGGGCTACAAACTCCTAATCAGGGCCTTTCTGGGGCTAATTGTGGGCTTTGTTTCAGGCTCTTCTGTCTCAATCCTGACTCACAGCCGGGGGAGTAATGAGGTGTTCAGGATACGATGTCCCCCTCAGGACACTGAACAATTCAACGAGAGGTCCCGGGAGCTCGAGAACAAGCAGGAGCTAATGAAGAGAAACAAAAATGAGAAGAAGAAGTCATCAGAGAGAGAATGGGGCAGAAAGATGGGGCTTTCAGCATGAGAAGGATAAAGCCATGTAAGTAGAGGAACCCTGCACCAAGAGCCAGATCAATACGACAAATAAAAAAACAAAGAAGAAGAAAAGGTGAGGAAGCCTAAGGGGATGGAGCTAAGGATGGATTGTGAGGAGAATAAGAGGACCAGAGGCGCAGATATTTACTTTCTCATAAGAAGAAAACTTTGTATTTTCAGTGAAGCCTCCACAATTTTCACACAGAATCTCAATATTTTTTTTATTCTGACATTCTGAATATTTTAATGATTTAGATTCAGAAAACCTTGAGCGTTTGCAAGGGGTTAAGCTGTTGTTGTTCAATTAAAAGCTGATGTTTTATGTTTAAACTTGAAAAAAACAAATTATAATGATCATCACTTTGGTCACTGTGATCTTGAAGATACAATAGGTAACTTTTTTTTTTTAATTGGCTAAATGTATGTTTTAGGGGTCCAAATAATCATGGTGGCCTTTGTGACAAGCTGCTCTAGGGGTCAGTTGGCAAACCAAGACCAACCCAGGCAAGCTCTGCTCAGTTGTATAAACTGAAAGGATTGATCTGTTTTTACGCCAAACTCTACAGAAAACCCACTTAGATCAGAACAAGTCTCCCAAACAAGGTCCCAAAATCAAGCGCCTATAGGCATGCAGACTGCTTTTACAAACATTTGTGAAAGAATGGGTTGCTCTCAGGAGCTCACTGAATTCCAACCTGTGAACTGTGTTAGGAGGCCACCTGTGCAACAAATCCAGTCGTGAAAATTTCCTTGCTCCTAAATATTCCACAGTCAACTGTCAGCTATGATATAAGAACGTGGAAGTGTTTGGGAATGACAGCAACTCAGCCACAAAGTGGTAGGCCATGTGAAGTGACAGAGCGGGTGGATGCTGAAGTGCGAAGAGGTCGCCAACTTTCTGCAGAGTCAATCGCTACAGACCTCCAAACTGCATGTGGATTTCTGATTAGCTCAAGAACAGAGAACTTCATTGATGTGTTTCCATGGCCGAGCAGCTGCATCCAAGCCTCACATCATCAAGTGCAATGCAAAGTGTCAGATGCAGTAGTATAAAGCACGTTGCCACTGGACTCTAGAGCAGTGGAGACACGTTCTCTAGCGTGATGAATCGTTCTTCTCCTTCTGGCAGTCCGATGGACGAGTCTGGGTCTGGTGGTCACCAGAAGAAGAACACTTGTCAGACTGCACTGTGCCAAGTGTAAAGTTTGGTGGAGGGGGATTATGGTGTGGGGTTGTTTTTCAGGGCTGGGCTTGGCCCTTTATTTCCAGTGAAAGGAAGTCTGAATGCTTCAGCATACCAAGACATTTTGGACGATTCCATGCTCCCAACTTTGTGGGAACAGTTTGGAACTGGCCCCTTCCAACATGACTGTGCACCACTGCATAAAGCAGGTTCATAAAAACATGGATGACAGAGTCTGATGTGGATGAACTTGACTAACCTACACAGAGTCCTGACCTCAACCCGATGGAACACCTCTGGGATGAATTAGAGCGGAGACCAAGAGCCAGACCTTCTCATCCAAAATCCAAAGGTGAAAGTAAGCCAGAATGCACCGGAACGCCGTGCTGGTAAGAAATATACAGACCTCTTCTACTGGAATGCACCGGAATGTCTCTAAAAAGCAACTTTTACTCATGCATACAATGAGAGCCCTTTCTTTTTTCAAGCGAATTTAACAGAAATAAAAGAAAATTGATGAATATATAAAAATCATCTACAGAAAATGCCTTCTGTGACATGTTAAACAAGGTTTTAATGTGCCTGACGAGCACTATTTGTAGGCCACGGTACTCGCTCACAGTGATAGGTTGCAACTTGTAGTAGGCAGGCACTCACTTAAGCGTAACCAGGGGTTTAACTGGGCCGGAGGCCTCTGGAGCCCACCTCCGCCACCTTTGTGCTGAGCACCACGACCTTGGAGCTGGGCTCTGGCTTAGTCAAATAAATAAATCAACCAATTCAAAGTGGAAATAGCGCCGCAGACCACAGAACATTTTTGCATGAACAGCCTGCAGGGCTCTCTGATAAGCACTGAGATGCTCAACAAATCAGAGCGCATCATCAACATAGGAGGGGTGGAGGGTATGAACGGGATATGATACTAAAGATTATCTGTGAACTGCCAACATATGCGCACGTCTGAAGGGAGCCTTAACTACAATAAAAACATTCACTCTACAAGCGCGAGAGCATGGAGATATGAGCGCGAAGAGCTCCTCACAGTGCCGGTGAGCGTAAAGACGTGCAGCTCATGGGACAGCAGTCCTGAATCACTTCATGTGTTTCTTGTAACTCAAACGGTGTGTCATTTGCTCATATATGCTTGATTTCTAAGTGAACAGAGTGATTAAAAAAATAACGAGGCAGTCTTGTGGTTAAGTAAAACTCATCTTTCCTGAGCAGTCCAGCTCTTGTTTTCACTTACCTTTCTAAATGATAAAGTCATCCTGAGGTTTCCTGCATTACTTATTCTCCATGATATCAGAGCAATTTGAAGGATCAATCAATCATAACTTATAAAGCACTTTTCATACATAAAATGTATCACAAAGTGATGAGCATTCAAGTACTAGTGTAGTGGTTCTCAGCCTGACCCAAAAGTGGGTCTCAGAGCTATTTTCAGTGGATAGCATATAAATCGGGTACATTTTTTACCTGTGTTTATGTTTTGCCATATATTGCAAGATGTGTCTGAAATCTTACATTATGCACTCAAGACTGTGCACAGTAGTCAGAAAAGAGCAGGCTTTATCAACGTCTGTCTTGTATGATGCTTGCGCACAAAGCGTGCAGGCTAAAACATTTTTTTGAGTTGCACAATTCCTGCAAGAATCTTATCTTACTTTCATCATGGGATGTCACTTATGTTCATATGCAAGTCAAGGCAGGTTAGCAAATACTCATTAGTTGTGTATACTCAAAATCATTACATAAAAATAGCTTATATGACAGGGTATTGCTACTCATCGTGTATTACAAGTACTGTAATTTCTGCTAATGTAATTACTGTTTGATTTTTTTAAGAACATTTTATAAGCCATTGTTTTATTAAATTACATAGAAGTATGACAAAAATCTGTACGTGTACCAATCCATTTTATTTTTAAGGAAAATGGCAAAACACTCAAAAAACAGTCAAATGTGATATAACAAACATTTTTAACATCAATACATGCAACCTTAAAGGTTAATCTGACACAAGGGTCATTTCAAATCACTGAAACAGTTCTGTGTGGGTATGTGTTGCATGTGTCAGTGTGGTTTGTGTGCGTGTGTCTGTCTGTTGTCAGTGTATATCATGGTATGTGTGTGTCATGGTGTCTGAGTTGTTTGTGTGGGGGTTGTATGTTTCTGTGAGTGGATGTTGTTTGTCTGTTTATGTATTCATTTTATGTGTGTGTTTGGTTTACCTGTCAGGTCAGCACAGAAAGTGTATTTGCTGGTGTAGTCAAAATCTTTTCACATTAGACCTGGCATGTTTTTACATTGCAGGCTGTGGCTCAATGAGAGCAGTATAGTAATGTATCTATTGGATGATCTGCATTGTGAGTAGGGATGTAACGGTTACCGGTAAAATGGTAAACCGTGGTAAAATTTCCCACCATAATCATTACCGCGTCCTATAAAAATTACCGTTTTACCGTGTTTGATAACCACAATGCGTCAAAAACGCTCAGTGATGCTGCTCTTTGACTGGAAATGCCGTGAGGCTCTTCCTGGATGAAGCCGACTCATGGGAAGTGCGCATGAGCAGTTTGCATTGTTTGGCCTCAGCGGAAGTTACAGACAGTGGAGATTTCCCTCTGGAAACGGACTCTGAAGTCTGGTTAAATTTTGAATTTTACAAGGATGCCAAGGGCAAACTGATAGAAGACAGTCACCCTGTCTAAACATGAAGCTGCAGCGAAAGAAAAAGACATGCGCAGTTAAAACGGCCGTAACTCCTCAAGAAAATGAACTGACCAAGCCTTAGAGGTAGAGAGAGCGAGAGAGAGAGAGAGAGAGAGAGAGCGAGAGAAAAGATTCAATGAGCCATACCCGAGAGAATTACAGGTGGTTTGTCAGTATTCTCTGTCTAAATAATGTCTAATTATTGTTAATAACTGCATTAATATCATTCTGGAGTGTGTTCTAGCCGTTCCTTTTTTCCATGTATTTGTCATATTTTGAAATTGATCGTCTTTTTCCGTCTAAGTTTGTGCTTTGGATTTAATTGATCATACTCTGGAGAGATCAGAGGAGAAAATATAGAGGATATCTGCCAGAGAGAGGAGGAGGAGGAGACCAGAGGAGAGTCATGAAGGGGGCTAACTGCTTCAGGGACTATAGTCAGTAAAAAAAAAAAAAAAAAAAGGCCATGACGTGGTCTAATATGACGAGTTATAACATGGACACTAATGTTGCAGGCAAACTAAAATCTGTGAGTGTATGTAAAATAGGTAATTTGTTGTTCATTTTCAATTGTTTATAAAGAGAATCCTTTTTAAAGTTAAAATCTGTTGATTTCTTTTCTTGTAATCACACACAGTTAAAGGGTTTATTACATTTATTCATTACTTTTATTTCTCATGAAAGAAGGGTAAAAAAATGTACTCAAAGGGCATTTCTAGACATATTTATTGACAAAAAAGACAAAAAAAACTGCTATTATAATATTAAAGGGGTTAATGATTTTAATTTTGTGTTAAAGTACATTTTGAGCACACCGCAACAATACCGCGATAATAATGATAACCGCGATAATTTTGGTCACAACAACCATGATACAGAACTTTAATATCGTTACATCCCTAATTGTGAGCTTTATATTCTTGGTGTTGTCAAGATAGAGTGCATATGTGAATCAAAACAGAATGCACATTGCCTTCAGCAGATCTTGAATGTTGTCCATCATAATTTCTCCCTCAATGATGATTCTCAACGAGGCAGGCTGAGATGCAGGGAAGATGTAGACAAAGTACCTTCATGCTCAATGAGAAGTATCCCAATGTTGAGGTCATGAACGGAATCATCAACAGAGTCTTTAATAATGTATAACATACAAGACACAATCATTTCTTTAGATATCTCATTTGAAAAACAACTTTCATCAATGTAAAAGTGTCATGGTGAAATTATAAGAAAGAAGGAGCTTACTCACAAACTGCTTTGAAGAAGTTTGTCGGGCTGGCCTCAAGTATGGCAGGAAGCAAAAGAGATGACTGTGGGCTTCAGTGGATTAACAAACTGAGAAGATTCAAGAATCTGGAAGGCATCCAGAAAGAGTGGAATGAGGCGGGAGTCACAGCTTCACAAAACACCACATTCAGGTGCATCTGGGCTACAACTTTCGGGTTCCTCGGGTCAAGCCACTTCTAAGCCTGAGCCAATGTAGGAAGTGTGTCAACTGGGCCAAGAGGAAGAAGGACTGGTCTGTTGGTGAGTGATCCAAGGTCCTCTTTTCTGGTGAAAGTAAAGTGTGCCTTTCATTTGGTAATTAAAGTCCAAGGGTTTGGAGGAAGACAGGTGAGAAACAGAACCCAACCTGCTTTCGGTCCAGTGTGAAATATCCTAAGTCAGTCATGATCTTGGGTTCAAAATCTGGGTTCAATGTAAACAACAATGTCCTGCAATATCCGGTGCAGGTATTGGTAAACTCTGCTTTCCTAAATCCAAGGTCACTGCAACAGCCTACCAGAATGTTTTAGAGGACTTCATGATTCCTTCTGCTGAGGATCTGTGTGGAAATGAAGATTTCATCTTCCAGCAGGACCTGGCCCCTACTCATACCACCAGAAGAACCAAAACCTGGTTTGATGCCCATGTCATCACTGTGCTTGACTGGCCAGCCAACTCACCAGACCTAAATCCCATTGAGAATCTAACGGGGTATTATCAGGAGGAAAATGAGGGGCACCAAGCTCAAAAACAATGAAGAGCTAACAGCAAGTATCAAGGAAATATGGGCTTCCATAACTCTCAGGCAATGCCACAGGCTGTTTACCTCAATGCCACGCTGCATCAAGGCAGTGATTAAAGCAGAGATTCCCAAGCAAGTATTAAAGGTTGACATCTAGACCACTTACCTATTTATTTTTCTGCCCGCCAATACCCTCCACACACACGCACACTGACACACATACTGAAACACACATGCACGCACACGCCCACAATACACAAGCTAGCTATGCCCTTCTGCTCTGTTTTGCTCTTTTCTCTCCTCCACCTTTTGAAGAAGCACAGTTCCCTGAGACCCCAAGACGATAACTATACTCCGGTGATGGGAGTCAGGGGTATCTTTCCATCGAGATACCCAAATTTGACCCACTGCCCTGTGGGGCCCACTGGCCTGGTGGCCTCCTTATGGGATGCTAGGATGCTTTGTGGCTTGCCTCCTGTGCCCCGGAGCACTTGGGTCTATGTATGGTCAGTGAAATCTGGGAGTGGCACTGGCCTCTTCCCACGGTGGCGCCTTGGCGCGGGATAGGTGAAGGTAGCTGGGTGCTCGGGGTGGGGGTGGCTTGGGGTCGGGTGGATGGGTGGTGGGTGGGGATGTGTACTGTCCGGGGGGGCTGCCGCCCTGGATGCCCTGGTGTCCTTGATGCCTTTGAGGGTGCAGGTCAGTGCCCCCAGGGGTCCTGGGGCTTTTCTGGATGCTGTGGCTTTAGGGCCCTGTGGATGGATCATGTATCTTTGTCTGGGAAAAAAGATACAAAATAACAGGGGGGACAGGGAGCGTTTCACGGCTTTAGGCTTGGTGTGGCTGGTGGGGTCCAACTGTTCCTGACCACAGCTATGTGCTGGGGAGCCCATCTCCATCAACTGGCATGGTGGCCTTCAGGTGCAGATGGGCTCCGGCGCCTATGGGTGGGGGCCGGGGGGTGAATAGGCCCTGCTGGATCATGTATCCCTCTGTGGTCTTTGGTGCGGGATCCATCTGCCTGTCACTCGCTGGGGACCTCTGTGTGGGTGGCTGCCTGTGAGTTGCTGTGCATGTGGATCGAGGGCCTCCTTTGGCACTTGGGGCGACGGTCACCTGCACTCACCTCGGCCTCAGCTCTTCTGGGGGGCAGGGTGTAACCGCGACCTCACCACTGCAGTCCCACATTCTGCCCCACCTGGCCTTGCTGCGGCTGGTACCTGGAGCAACCCTTTCTGGGAGGGGCCTGGTCCTGGGTGCCTCTGGCCTGCCGCAGGGGGCTGGGGCCTCTGGTCTGCCGCGGGGTAGGTGAGGGTAGCTGGGTGCTCGGGGTGGGGGTGGCTTGGGGTCGGGTGGATGGATGGTGGGTGGGGGTGTGTACTGTCTGGGGGGGGCTGCCGCCCTGGATGCCCTGGTGTTGGCCTGGATGCCTTTGGGGGTGCAGGTCGGTGCCCCCAGGTGTCCTGGGGCTTTTCTGGATCCTTTGGCTTTAGGGACCCGTGGGGTGGATCTCGGGTGCCCTGGTGGCTCTGGGGGTGCCCTTGGCTGCAGTCTACCTGGGTATGGGCAGCTTCTTGGGTATTCGGTGAGCACCTCACATGCACGTGTGTACAGACACTCAAGCTCCTGTTGAGACTAACTGTAAAGAAATGATTGTTCCCGTCAGAACATGCTGAGTTGGGCACTCTTATTGATGCATGCTCCTCCATATCTCCCCCTTGTGGGTCTACTATCTCCTACTATCAAGACCCCACATCTCTGGTGTTCCTGGTTTCTTACAGCCTTTACTTCCTGTATGGACTTAGATCAGCACAGCACTTGGACTACTAACTTAAATTAATTACACTACCTGTTTGTCCTCCAGTTGTCCTGTCTTGTCATGTCTGTCACTATTTCCCCTTCTTTCACACTGTGGTGTGGCATGACCCTCCCCATCAGCTCACATCAGGGGTTGATTAAAGTTTGATTTGATAGGGTAGAGAATGAAGTGAAAGATATCACATCACAGCAGACATGGTCATAAAATAACATCCTGCTTATATATATGTGTAAAAATCCCCCTATTTCAAAATTGAGGTCAAAATACTGCTGAATTTTTCGTCTGCCCTGTTTCTCTTGTCTGACAAAGCTTTCTCACCAACACACCTTAGATTAAAAAAGTTTGACTCTCCACGTCTTCACAGCAGCAGCTGATGTTTTTAAAGTAAGAGTTGATCAAAACTTTGATTAGATGAGCTGCATAAAATGATTGAAAATGTTCTGAATGCCACAGGTGAGCTCACAGCTCAAGATGCAGCATCTTGTTCTCTCTCTGCTGCAGGTCACACAGAGGTCATGGGAGGAGCATACATGATGCACGTTACAGTTTAAAGATCTAAAAAATGAAGACTGACTGCTTTTCCCCTCTGCCAAAATTATTATCCCCCCCTAAAATGAACAGATGAAGCTTGACTATCAAATGATTTATTTTACAAGTACTTCAGATATTACTCTATAATATATATATATATATTAATATTTCTCAACTTGCTGTATGTAGACCTGTGACCCTTCAATTACTTATGTGAATTAGGCAGGGTGAAGAGGGTGGGAAGATGAGGCTGAGACATGTACACAGTTTTGTCAGGTAGCTATGGGTGAAGAGACCATTGAATTGCAGATTAACAATGGAACCACAAGAGTACACAAATGGCCCTTTTCCACTAGCATGCCTTGGCCCTACTCTACTCGGCCCGAGTCGTTTTGCAGCGTGTTTCCACTAGCCCGGTACCTCCTTAAACAAGCTAGTTTCCGCTCTGGTTCAATATTGAAAGATGACGTCACCGACTGCCGACTACTGATTGGTCAGACAATGTCGTCATTGATGAGTCATGAGCGCGACGACCTAGCATGCTAGCAGTAGCTACCATTAGCTTACCCTCATACGTCTTTTCTTTGCAGCTCCGCTCTCGTCCTCAGCTTCATTCTGTTGTGTAGCTTCCAAAACTCTCCCGTGCTTCACAAGGGGTATTTTTTCTTGCCACCTGCAGCCTTCTTCTGCTTTCCTTTTTTACTCGGTTTGTGACAAAAAGCCACAGACTGTTGTGCTGCGCTCAAAATGATGTCACCGCACTGCCGACTGGGGCTAATGGAAAAGCAGCACAAGGCGAGTATAGCTGGGTAGAGTCGAGTAGAGTAGAGTAGGGCTAATGGAAAAGGCCAATAGATTGTGAACTACAAACTTCCAATGCAATACCCAGAGAATTTCTCTTAGAAAGAGAAATTTCTGCTACGGAGGAAAGCATCTTTGTTCATTGTTGAAGGTGAGATAAGATAAGCAACAAAGTTAAAAAATAAAAATTAAAAAAACATTTACACCATTAAGGATAAACTGTTCATTTATTGTTAATGGATAGCATCTACAGTAAGTCTTTTGGCATTAGGCCTGCCTTGGACCTTATTAATCTGTAAAAAGTCCAATTTTCTGAACATATGAAAACATGCTTTTTCACTCATATGTACCCGACAGCGAAGACATTCGCTGCATACATGACACTGCATACATTGTCATGCATTACAGTATTGTGTTTGAGATAGTATATTCTATCATTAGAACAGCGGGTTGGCTCCAGTGGTGGAGGAGGATGTATGTCAGACCTGGTAAATCCAAGCGTGTTATGCGGGTCTGCTGGAACGTCTGACAGAGTCTCCCATCAGAAAGAGCTTCAACTCCCACCTCTGGACAAAGTTCGACCAAGTGGTGGGGGAGGCAGGGGGCATTGAGTCCGAGTCAGCTTTGTTCTAGGCCTCTATTGTTGAGATGGCTGATTGGAGCTGTGGTCGTAAGGTTGTTGGTGCCTGTCATGGCAGCAATACCCGAACCCGCTGGTGGACACCAGAGGTGAGGGATACCGTCAAGCTGAAGAAAGAGTCTTATTGGGTCTTTTTGGCCAGTGGGACTCTGGAGGCAGCTGACAGGTACTGGCTGGCCAAGTGGAATGCAGCTGCGAAGGTCACCAAGGCAAAAACCTGAGCATAGGAGGAATTTGGTGAAGCCATGGAAAACAACTTCCGTACGGCTTCGAAAAGATTCTGGACCACCATCTGATGTCTCAGGAAGGGGAAGCAGTGTGCTGTCAACACCATGGTGGGGATGGTGCGCTGCTGACCTCGACTCGGGACATTGTGGATCGGTGGAATGAATACTTCAAAGACCTCCTTAATCCCACCAGCACGTCTTCCAGTGTGGGAGCAGACCTGGGGGACTCTGCGGTGGGCTCTTCTATCTCTAGCGCTGAGGTTGCCGAAGTGGTCAAGAAGCTTGTTCACGAGCAGAGGAAGGATGGATCGGGAGATTGATAGGTGGATCGGTGCGGGATCGGCAGTGATGTGGGCTCTGCACTGGTCCATCACGGTAAAACGGAGCTGAGCCAAAAGGCAAAGCTCTAGATTTACCAGTCGATCTTCACTTCTATCCTCACATACGGTCAGGAGCTGTGGGTGGTTACCGAGAAACAAGATCAAGTTCAAACGAGTTCAAGTGGCTGAAAATAGTTTCCTCCGCAGGGTGGCCGGGCTCTTCCTTAAGAGATAGGGTGAGAAGTTCGGTCATCCGGGAAGGGGCTCAGAGTAGAGCCACTGCTCCTCCTCGTTGAGAGGAGCCAGATGAGGTGATTAATTAATTAATTAATTATTTTTTAATTGTCTGACAGCACTAATAATTATTCTATGATGTAGCTTTTAATTTCATTTAAAGGAACTCTTTCCCTTTTTTATCTTTACCTTGGTATTTCTGTTACATATTATTATGTTCCTTGCCTTTTATATAATGTCATCATCAGGTTTCCCAATGTACATCATATCAGGCTGGTGAGGTGTCATTCAAAAAGCCTGCCGAATACACCCCAATAAAGGTTAGTTCATCCGAACTGCAAAAACTGTCTTTTTTTCTGTGTGTGTGTATATATGTGTGTGTGTGTGTGTGTGTGTGTTTGATTTAAAATTTACAGTATCTGTATATAGGTAATTAAAGTCAATGAGCCCTTGTGTTATGCTTCATCCATTTCTGGCACTCGAAAAACAGTCTGAGATCGTTTGTATCCCTCCGATTTGTCTAGAGGAAAAGAAACTTGATCATAATAACAGTGGTTATAGAGTAGTATCTGAAGTTCTTGTAAAATAAATCATTTGATGGTTAGGCTTCATCTGTCCATTTTTAGGGAAGAATAAGAATTTTGGCAGAGGGGAAAAACAGTCTGAAATAACACACAAACGGTATGTTGAGTTAAGTAGGCTTTGTAGGCTTAATTGGGGGCATCGGTGGTGCAGTTGGATAGTACGCTTGGTCAGTGATTGGGAGGTTGCAGGGTCAAGCCCAGCTCCAGGCGACACATGGCGATGTGTACTTGGGCAAGACACTTAACCCCAAGTTGCTCCCACTGCTGTGTCAGTGGTGTGTAAATGGGCATGAAAGGACATGATTGTGTTGGAAATACTGATGGCTAACTAGCATAGAAACTCTCAACCATCAGTGAGTGAATGTGAGTGCAAATGGGTGTGAATGGGTAGGTGTGACCTGCAGTGTAAAGCAACTTTGAGTAGTCAAAGACTAGAAAAGCGCTATATAAGCTCAAGTCCATTTACCATTAATTGAAGCCAGAAAAAAACATTTATTTTGGAGAACAATGTTTATTCAATTCGACAAACTCTACACAGAGGACTTGAATTATAGCGTGTTGTATGTCAAATCACATGAGGAAAATATTGGCTATTTTTTTGTTTGTTTGTTTGTTTGATTGTTTGTTTTTTATGTTGAGTACATTGTTCGATGTTACGACATAGGAAAGAAAAAAGTTTTTATTGATGGATGGGCCATGTTGCAAAACCTTGTAGATAATTACAACACCATAACACTGAATTAAACAATGCAATGTGGCTCCACCTTTGTTGGATGCATGCAACGCTCCCGTGGCCAGGGGAAACACTTTGACTGGGATAAGTACATTAGCATGACACTGACCATTTGTGCTATCGGCTGCCAAACGCAGCCTTTACTGGCTCTGTGCCATGTAAGTCGGAGATCAGTGCTTACTGCTGCATTCCTTGCCCGTCCACTCGGATACCATTCTAATGCAGCCCCCTCCAGTTGAACAGAGTTAACGCCATGGTGTGCGCACATTATGGTTGAGTAGTGGTTCAGAGAGATCTGGGATGTACTGTGTAGTTTAGTTTAGTACAATCAATGTACGACTGTTTCATGCTTGGATATTCTGGCCACTGTGTGCACTGGGACATGTCAATGGCGGATGTGTTAGAAAGTACCACACGTAGTAATAGTTCAATGACACAGTTTCGCAAACTCCCCAGTGTGTGAGCTGTTAACAGTAAGCTAACTTTAACATTTTGGCTGGTTGACACTGTTCAGGGTTGACTTCAGCTAATGTCAGCCAGATGCATCTGTAAACACATGTATCAGGATGAGCCCTGCAGCTCTTTTTAGCTCTGCAATGCTGGCCTATTGCCACCTGGAGGCACTCTATAAAAGGGAAGCAGAGCACATACTGCTCTCTCCTACTCTTCAGTAGGCGGACCTGCTATGTTCGGTGTGCCTCACTTCCTGTAGTGGTCACCAACTCAGGTATGTTAGCAGTGGGGTCTTTCTTTATACTTAATTTAGCCGTCAACATGCTCCATTGTCTTTTATTTTGTGATTTTGTAGCTCTGAGCTTCAGGAGCAGGAAGCACTATGGAATTCATTTCCTGTCTTAATTCAAGAGAATTTTTAATTGATTTGAGAGCAGTCTTTTATTGATTTCATGCTCAGATTTTGTGATATTGTCTCTCAAAACTCTGCTTTTGTGCTCAAATTTGCTCAGCGCATGCTTAAACTGTGTCCTCGCGCTCGGTTATAATGCTGCTCGGCAGATTTCCTGCGCTCACGCTCAGGTTCTTCCTCTTGCGCTGAGGGAATTTCTGCTCACAGATCTCAGTCTGCTCCAGATTTTTTTGTGGATCAACCAATAGAGGGCTGGTTAGTATTGGCCAATCAGATTATCTCTGTTTGTTTACGGGTGCGTTCTCTGTTCTTCACGGAGCGTCGCATACAGGCGGGCACTCTTTCAACCTGGTTTATCACCCCCTGACCTCCCCTGACGGGGCTATAATAAATGTGATTTCTTAAATTTTTTTGTCCACTGTTGGAATCAAATATCATTCAATAAATACACGAGCGCCCATGTTTTTCACTGGAATAGCTATATTGCATAATGATAGCTACATGACAGAGTGCTCTTTGCGGTTTGCTGGTGGAGAAAACAATGTCACCATCATGAAGCTAGTGGGACAACAGATCTCATGCAAAAATGGACTGGCAAAGTCAAGGAAATCAGGCAAGTTTTTTAAAATTCATTTTAATGAAAAATATATTGGGCTGTGTACTGAATATTTGATCATATACCTAGCATTATGCCTGAACAATACTACACCTGTATGATAGTAAATAAGCTACCTTACCTTGATTAGCCAATGCATTAAGTAAGGTATAAATGTCCTTATGCCCTCCGTTATCAGCTATCAATGAACATTAATAACTGATATTAGGAAGCCTCCTCCTGCAGCCAAGATATTACTGATAAACTGATAAACCTTGTGTAATGGATGTTTCATATTCCAGTCTACAGCATGATTACTGGAGATTGAGATAAACATGATGAGCAAATACTTCAGAGCATTTCTAGTAACTACACCTGGACTGAATAGTTAAGGAGGTTACCATCAGGAGAGGGCCACAGAAGGACATCCACTCCAAGATCCATCTATGACCAATATAGTATTTAAATTATTATAATGGACATATCGCCTGTAAGTGTTATGACTTAAGATAAAGCTCACGCCCTGCATCTACAGAGAGAGTCCTTCTAAGAGGCCGTGGGGCATTTCATGTCTTTGCTGAGTAGCCATCTTACACAACCACAGACAGCTAGGGCTGCAGCTATCGATTCTTTTTGTAATCGATTACTCTATCAATTTTTTGTCTATTAATCGAGTAATAGGAAAGCAGTTACATTGCGCTCACTGCATTTTTTTTTTAAATTGAATCACTACACATCATTATTATTATTAGTAACACACAAAACAGAAAAGCCAGGTCACCTAAATTACTACTTAAATTACTACTATTGCTACTACCAGGACCTGCACCTGTGTTTCATGCTGCCAAATTCCACCACCGTCTGCCAGCAGCTGGAAGTAGGGATCGCAATGGGATGTTCGATTTCCCCCATCCTCTTCATTACAGCCTTTGAAGTCATCCTGATCGGAGCAAGACAGGTGGTGGGAGGAACCCGCCTTCCGACAGCTCTCCCCACTAAGGAGTTACATGGATGACATCACGTGCTTGCTCCAAACTGCCCTTGTACATCCAGGCTCATGAAGAGACTAGATGAGCTGATCACCTGGTCCAGGATGAAGTTCACGGCAAGGAAGTCGAGGAGCCTGTCCCTCCAGAAAGGGGTGCGGATTGACAGGGTCACATTCACTATTGGCGGAGAGGACATTCCAGTCATTGCTGATTAGCCCATCAGGAGTCTGGGGAGGCAATATACAGCCAGCCTCTCAGACAAGGAGATAGGGAAAACCACGCTGCAGCAACTCTCTGAAGGCCTGGCTAAAATCCGCCAGTTGCCAGGAAAGTACAAGGTCTGGTGTTTCAACTTCACACTGACTGTGAGGTCACCTCGTCGGCTGTAAGCAAGATGAACGCAAAAGCCAGCTCGTTCATCCGCAAGTGGCTAGGACTCCCAAGGTGCCACTCGTCAGCTAGCCTGTATGGAAAGAACACACTCCAGCTCCCCCTGAAATCGATCACCGTAGGGTTCAGGCAGCAGAAGGCTAGGCTGGTGATGGAGCTGAGGGACTCGGCAGATGAGACGGTGAGGGACATGAAAGCCCGTGTGGTAACTGGGAGGAAATGGAAGGCTCAAGAGGAGATTCAGAAAGCAGTGGGCAGGCTGCAGCATCAAGAGGTGGTTGGCAAAGTCCAGATGGGGTGTGCTGGCCTTGGATGGGGAGACCTGCCCAAGATGTGGTCTAGGGCGAACAGAAAAGAGAGGAAGGACCTTGTGATCACTGAAGTGGCAAAGATGGTGGAGGAAGAGTACAGGGTCAGGGCAGTGGAAGGGGGTTGTGGGTCGGGTGATAAGCTGGGCAGACATTTGAAAACTGCCACAGGCGTCACTCAGCTTCCTCCTCAAGGCAACTTATGACACCCTGCCCTTCCCCCAAAACCTCCTACAGTGGCTGGGCACAGAGCAGGCCTGCGACCTCTGCGGGACCATCAGTGCTTCCCTTCAACACACCCTGTCAGGTTGCAAGACCACGCTATCTCAGGGCAGGTACAGATGGTGGCACGATCAGGTGCTGAGAAAGCTGGCAGAGGTGGTGGAGAAGAGAAGGCAGGAGGTGAGAAACAGGAGCCATCCGGGAACACAACAGTGGACCCAGTTCCTGAGGGAGCGGGAAGCAGGGGAAACTGTCCCTAGAAGACCAGCACCCACTCTTCCGTCACCAGGTGTCCGTCACCACACTTTGGCCAGACATGGTGCTGTGGACCAAGGCAGAGAAGGCTGTGATGCTGGTGGAGCTGACAGTGCCATGGGAGGAGGGCATGGAGGGTGCCTATGAGAGGAAAAAGGCATAGTACATTGACCTAGTCGCTGAATGCAGGGAGAACGGATGGAGAACATGACTCTTCCCAGTGGAGGTGGGCACCAGGGGCTTCGTGGGAGTTTCAACAACTCGGCTGCTGAAAGAGCTAGGGCTGAGGGGCAAGGAGCTACACAAAGCCATCAAGGAGCTGGCTGAAGAGGCAGAAAAGGCGAGTTTCTGGCTTTGGCTGAGGAGGCGAGACAAGGCATGGGGAGTGAGCAACTCTTGAGGAAGGCTAGCTGCGGGGGGTGACTGGAAGACGTCCCGGATCACTGCCCCAAATGGGATCTCAAAATCAAAATCTATACTTTTATTTTTACTCTGGGCCATATCTTGCTTTTTTCAGTATTTTTTTTAATTTTGGTTATTTTTATTTTATTTGTATTCATGCTTGTCTCTTTATGGTACATTATTGCCTTTACTACTGTACCATATTGGTGATCTTATTTTGCTTACTTTATTTCTAGGATAGGACCAAATAATGTCCTACTTAGATACTAAGATAATTTAAGTAGCTAATGTACATTTCTATAACATATGAAAGCATTCCCTACACCTGCCTCCTCTACTCACTGTCAGTGTTTCCTGTTCTACTCTCTGCAATCAAATTAAATGGAAAGTTATTGGATGTGAAAAGTTTGTGAACAAAATACACATGATTCTGGGCAAGTAGCCTCCACATTGATTTACGTTCTGAACCGGGCTTTACACTGAGCTATAATCAAAGTAGGTTATTTACTAGCCCATATTTCATTTATTGATCACATTAGCTGCTTCTGTTGATGTATCGTGAGTGTCACCCTGTTGTGTTGCTCTGAGGACGCACAGACCGGATGTTAACTGTTGACGAGCTGCAGCATTGACGACGTGCTATCATGCTAAGCTACGTGCTAAACTAACTCCTAACACACACTTGGGACACTCTCTGCTATTTCTTCTGTGGACTCTCTCCTTTCTGTCCCTCTCTTTTCTCTTCCTTCATGATTTTACAAGCCGCACAGCAACGGAGGTAGCAGGCGCGTTGTGCCTCAGAAATGACCGTCCGTGTCAAACACTGTGCACTGTATAGTAGTCCAGATATATATTTTATATGTATAATTATATATTAAATGAGGCTTCGAGGCACACAATTTGCCTCAAGGATATTTTGTGATTGAATAATCGTGATTATTTGAGGAATCGTTTCAGCTCTACAGACAGCTCAACAACCACCGACAGCTCAACAACCACTGACGGCACAACAACAGACAGCACAACACCACTGGATGGAGACTCAACCACATGCAAGAATTCAGCAGGAAATGACCAGGTTAGAAAATTTATGTTAATAGTATAATTGTTTCCTGTTTACCCAAGTCAGTGCATTATAAAGTATGAAGAGAGAACCAGTGTAAAAAGAAGACTCACAGAATAAGTTATGTTAGAAATAGCCTTTGTCTTAAAGCCCCAGTGTGTGAAAATTTCTCACATCTATTGGTGTGCTAATAAACAAAGAGTATGTCCGGTAAATTACGTTAATTATGACAAATTATGTTAATTTGGCTCATTTTTGCCAGTAAAAAGCCAAAGAAGTTGTACACTGTAGCTTTTAATGCATATGGCTTTATGTGAGTCCACAGGTCATTTTCTTGGCCTTTTTTCAAAAGCCCCTGCGAGAGGGAGAAAAAGATTTTGATCTCCCTGTAGGGTGGTCTCCACCAGTGGGACTACTGTAACCCTGCAGTTCTACCTACTAAATAAAAACACAGACAGGACTCCTATATGCAGCAATGACTTAACACTCCTCCTTGCTGGATTGGGGAGAAGAACCATAACCTTGCCAGAGTCTGCTGATCACGTGGAGGTAAATTAAGCCAACCTAGATATATTAACAAGTTTGTTTTCATTCCAAAACAACTCTGGATTAAGATTTCCCTCTATCATACAATGTGGTGTATTGCGTTGTGTACAGATTTCAAGACTCCTAATCTCACATTATCCAAAACTTGGATCTGTATTAGGAGGATGGCTTCTCTATAAGGCACTAGCTATTGTGGACTTAAAAAAGGTTATGTTATTAATTATTTATGTCATTTATGTTTTTATTCTTCATTTATCTCTTTATTGCACTTTTCAGGTGGATCTGGACAACGCAAGCTGTCAGTTTTCCCCCCCGGAAGCAGAGGGATACAATGGCCAGTACTTGAAAAATATGACTGCAGGAGAAAAGAAAATGATATAGTATATTCTTCCTCTCCAGGAAGAATTAAGTACATCCCCTCCCCTCCCCAGTCTATAAAGTCATGTGGAGAGCAGAGTTCATCAGGAGTTGACTTTGATGTTGATGCAAAGGTAAACCAGTTCTTACAATTTTTGATTGTTCACAGTGAATTTGAATGCAACCTAATATCTTTTTTAGTCTCCTTCTCCTGATATGACAATAGTTGATGAACCAGAGCCAAGTACATCACCCGGGACACCAAATTTGGTTGTTAAAATATTTTTTATTCGCTATAAAACTGTCTTGCAACCACTAGAATGTGTAAGTGGCCTTTCTCTGCCACTGCTTTTGTTTTTAGGTTGCCTGTCCAATGCGTCAAATGAAGTATCCAGAAGATATATTAGCAGTTCATGCCAGCTCATGTGGAGACAGGTAAAAACAGATACATATAATTTATAATAAAGGACATGGTCAGGTGAATATTGGATAAAGAAATTATTAGCTGTTAGCATATGGCCTCTGAAAAAATGACACGATTTGAGCGCTGTTCCTATGTATTCACTGTCTGATTTAGACAATGGCTATTTCAGGTATGTACTATATACCCCAAACACAAAACAATCATCTGTGTTATATAAAATAGTTGTTTATTTCCTCATCAGCAGTACATCATCAGCCAACTTCTTGTCTGTTTTAGATTATGGAGATGTGATCTCCAGGCACGCCACAGCTAGCTCACTTAAACCCCTGGATTCAGTTTACCACTCTGCCATAAGATTGATTACTGGTGACAGCTTTTCAATCCATCACTGCATACTGTATACAAAGTGGGCTGGCCTTCTTTGTCAGTTAGAAGAGACAGGCATTGGTCACTTTTCATCTATAAAGCTTTTTATGGACATCTGCCAGAGTATCTAATCTCTCTATTAAATATGACCACAAACCACTACCAAACTCGTTCTAGTGACTGGCTAATGCTTGATGTTCCAAGAGTCCACAGCAAAATTGGTAAAACCTCTTTCAGCTTTTGTGCAGCCCACAGCTGGAACACTTTACAGCACACAAAACACAAACACAAAACAAAACACAAAAACTCAGTTCACTTCCTTCGCCCTCAAACCAGAAACAACATTGTGTGGATTTGCTGTTCATCATGAGACTGGGATCCACATTCAAGATTTCCTGCTGCTTAACAGAAGTTTTTTTTTCCCTCATGATGGAGGGATTCATGTTGGGTGTTGGATGTATATATTTGTGTATGGCTGGAATCCGGGTGAAGACTGGACACAAGTGGAAGGCACAGGCGGCAGTCGAAAGAGCAGAGGCACGCTTGAGGCAGAAAAGCTTACTGGGCTCTATGTCAACGGGGCGAGCTGGTCTGGGTTGTTTCCCAAAGCCACAGTACAACTTGGCCAAAGGAAAAGAAAGGCGTGAACTGGTGCAGGAGGAGAACCGAGCTGAAGTGGAAGAGGAACACACATGCAAGATGGTAAGTATGGCCAAACAAGGAGCCTGAACCAGGTGGGAGAACACAGAACAACGAATCATCACCTAGGTTGACCTCTGGCAGGTAGAACCTTTGCACATCAAGTTCCTCATTCAGTCAGTGTATGATGTCCTCCCAAGCCCAGCGAACCTGCACACCTGGGGACTGGCCGACACACCAGAGTGCAAGCTGTGCCGAAAGAAGGGAACGATGGTGCACATCCTCAGCTGCTGCCCAAAGGCATTGGGGGAGAGGCGCTACCGCTGGCACCATGACCAAGTTTTGAGGTCACTGGCAGACACCATCTATACAGCATTGCAGCCACACACAGCCCCCACACACACACACACACACACACACACACACACACACAAGAAAACAATCACTTCTCGCCAAGGCAGGCAAAAAGGCTAGACACTAGCCCAGCTCTACAGGAGGGCTCCTCACCACTGCTTGGGACTGGAAACTCCAAGTTGACCTCGGAAGACAGCTTAAATTTCCAGTAAACATTGCAGCCACTTCACTCCACCCAGACATGGTCTTAACATCAGAGTCTACCAAGCAGGTGATTCTGTTGGAACTGACAGTACCCTGGGAGGACCACATCGAAGAGACAAACGAGCAGAAAAGGTCAAAATATGCAGAGCTTGTTGCTGAGTGCTGCAGAAACAGCTGGAAAGCCCAGTGTGAGCCAGTAGTCAGGCTTTGCAGGCCACTCATTATAGCGAACGCTGAAGCTCCTTGGCAAAAGAGGACTGCAGACCAGGAGAGCCACCAAGAACATGTGAGCCCGCAGAAAAGGCCTCACAGTGGCTGTGGATCTGTTGGGGAGATACGTGGTAAAACTCGCTACTTGGACACAAGCTGGGGACTGATCACCCCCAGCTGGGTCCCCCGAGTGAGGGTGTCTGATGATTAAAGACCTGAAACCTGACCTGAAACTATGACCCTGGGTACATCACTGATGACGTGTCCAAGTATCACCAGTAGGTGTATTGAAAGAACTATATGTGTATCTTTGTATGTATATATGTATCTATGCATTTATGTGTATCCATAAAATGAAGAGCTTTATCCTCTTCAAAGTGTCTTTAGATAACACTTGTTATGAATTGGCACAAAGATTGATTGATTGATTGAATTACTGTTTTTTTGTACTCTTGATGCCATTGGAAATGAGAGCATGCTCTCAATGGATTTTCAAGATTAAATCAAGAAATGAATGAATGAATGAATGAAAAAAATGATCAATATATATACTGAAACTGGTGCCAATGGGCCATCTCCTTTTACTTAACAGGTAAAAGGAGATGGCCCATGATGCAGACTTCGTTTTATCAATTTGCAAAGCGGAGTTCAGTGAGACTGGCTCCATCAAGGAACAGCAAACTATAATGAACCACCTGCAGGATTTCTTACAGGAACTGGAGCAAGGTAGAATAATTTACTGCCTTATCACTCAAATTTAAGCAATTTTTTTTAATTTAATAAAAAACTGTTTTAAGAATTGAATAGATCACGTCAGCAGGTTCCAAAATTGATTAAAGATGTCCTTACTTTTTAAATGAAAGCAATACATACATAGTAAAACAGAGAAATTTTAACTGATTTTGTACCCAGAAATATTATTTAACACTCATGTTTTTTGAGTCAAAAACAATATTTAAATCTTCCACTCAGTCTCAAAATTCTGTCTTTTTCAGATGTGGCAGATTCTGGCATACACCTCGCTGAATGTCCGCCAGGAGGAGAAGAGGCGTTTTAAAGTGAATGTTAAATTCAACCACTATTGCCAGCAGGAATATGGTGAACATAGGATATGCTATCCATTGGTGGCAGCCTGCACAAGCACCATCACTTTTCCTGTAAAGCATATGGCAGCATATGACAACTTTCAGTTATCTTTTTGGAGGCATTCTTGCCGGGGCAAGAATTCTTAAGGGTGTAATAAAGTTGTTCATGTAACTGTTGCATGAAGAACATATTCATTCCCCCCTTATTTATATCAGTTGTGGCAGATTTTAAAATAGTTTGTTAGTTTTGTCTTGTTGTTGTGACACGTTTTATTCACAGTTTTGTTAAATTCTATACACTTTAAATTTTCATGGATCTGAATGCATATGTCACAGTAGTTGATGTATAGTCTTACCAACATGATAGTTGTTCACTGAAAGATTTGAAGACAACGACAGTAAATGTCATGACCATGGGAGTTGGATAGGCCTGTAGGGTCCACAATTGCTTGAAGATGTCTCATATCTTGCTCAGTTAGGGGTGTAGGAAATTCTGGAACAACAAACCCCGATTCTTGTAAGAACTCATCACAGTAAAGGGCACTCTCCCAGTCTATATCAAGTTCTTGCAGATCCTAGGATTCAAAGAGTGGCATGAATCGACAGTCTGAAAATGACATATTCCAAAATGTAGGCTACTTCTTCAATCAATGTTCAACAAAGATAATTAAATAAAAAGTGAGCACCACAACATTCTCAGCCTCATCTGTGCTGTTCTGCAGCAGGCCCAACTGTTGAGGGGTCATGCTTCCCTCTGTGTGGAGTGGGTGATGGTTTCAGCCCTCAGTAAAGGTGCGAAGGCCACATTGGAAACGGGTGAGGAACACATGATGCATCAGGAAGATGTGCAGTATGTTTGAGATGTCCAGTAGCCCCTGTTCTTTAAGACTGTGCAGTACATCGTAATATTTACTTGTTACTGCAAGCCACACATCACGCCATAGTCGTTCAATTCTGTTGTGGAAAAATGGTAAAGTCATTTAAAAAAAACAGTGTCAGTTTTTGATATAAACACAAAATAAAAAGTAAAAGGGTACTTAAATGATCACAGGTTTTTAAAGCTATCTGGCCACAACCACTATGAAAGCCTAAATGTTGATACATTAAAGGGCCCATATTATGCAAAAACCACTTTATTAAGTCTTTTGGTGAAATTTTGGGGTCTGTGGCTTTCCCCCCAGCCCAAAAAATGTGATATTGAGTGACAAATCCTGTGCTTCGTAGTGCTTGTGAATGTAAAATCCCGCCCCCTGATGATGCATTTTTTCATTGGGGTTGTACCGACGTAACAGTCCACTTTTTTGACCAATCAGGAACGAGTCTGATCTGATTGACAGACCCCCCCCCCCCTCCGCTGCTGCAGAGATCTCCAGCGAGAGCTGCTGAAGAGCAGCCATGATGGAATTACCGGCAGTGAGAGAACGGAGTTCAGAATGCTGTAGTGCTGTAGCTGCTGCTGCAGTGTTGTGGGCTGTAACAAGCCACACACTTCCTTGCACAAACTTCCTACCTCTGAAGACCTAAAGACTAAGTGGCTGGAGTTCATCTATCATGGAAATGTGCCAGCAAAACAAAGTAAAAATGTGCACCTATGTGCTAAGCACTTCAAGGCTGACTGCTTTGCAAACTTCGGACAGTACACAAGAAGGCTAGCAAATCCTTAATCCAGGAGCACTGCCAACCATCTGCCAACAAACCTTGGACCCTGGAAATGTGAGTATTTCAAATGCTGTGTGCTGTTATTTTGTTAATTGCTCCAAGCTGCTAACAGCAGAGGGAAGAGGAACAGATGTAAGAGCTATTCCTCTGTGTTAGCTTCAGGAGGCTAAGCTTAGCTGCGGTTAGCCTGTTGTTTTAGCCTGTTATGTTACAATAAACGAGCTTCGCTGTTTTCTAAACATGAGGCAGTACAGTCGTGTCTCTTCTGGGCCATAATATTAGTCTCTGTTGCCTATTACTTTGCTGGCTGCTGTTAAATGTACAGCGGTTTGAGAACGAGGCATGCAGCTCTGTACTCACTCACTGAGGCTATGTAATCAATAAATTATCTCATAAAGTATCAAAACTCATTTTGTGTCTAAACTGTGGACAAGGGAAATGATCGGTGAATGCTGTTTCTGTATGTTTTGCAGCGCATCACGTATATAAAAACAGTGTATCTGTAGATGTGATAACTGACTTTATTGGCCACAGCATCGTGATCACCAAAGTAGTTTAATCCGATTTAGATGTTTGAATATCCCCACAGTAGTAGAGGAGTGTAACAGCTGGAGGATTATTATTATTATTCGTCATACTGCCCTCCTCTCCCCCCTGCATCTGTGTTAGCTCCAGGAGGCTAAGCTTAGCTGCGGTTAGCCTGTTGTGTTAGCCTGTAATGTTACAAGAAACGAGCTTCGCTGTTTTGTAAACATGAGCACCATACAGTCAATGTAAAGGCACTGAGGCAATAAATTATATCGATAAATTATCTCAGAAGGTATCCAAACTCATTTCGTGTCTAAACTGTGGATGAGGGAAACTATCAGGCTTTGTTCCTCTGTGTGTTACAGCAGATCATGTAAATATTGATAACAACAGGGAGTGTATATAACGTGTGACGCTAACGCTGCAGATGTCGTTATCACAGCTAATTTAATCAGATTTCTGTGAGTTTAAACGCTCAGAAATGCCCACAGAAGGCTGTCGTATGAGCTGTGTGACTGGGGATAAGTTACAATTACTAACACGTCAATGATTTACCAAAAACGGAGGGAAGCAAATAAGATGTCTGATTTAATTATCCTCCCGTTTTCTTTCCTAACAGTATACAGGCATAGACATTTTATAATGCATCACATAATGTGACATTTGTAAGTAAAAACTCACTAACCCCTGAAAAGCTTGTTGTATCTTATTTGAGACATACTTTTGATACATGTGCCTAATCAAAATTATCAAAGAATATTAAAAAAAACAAACAAATGAATACAGTCAGATAAATGATAAATATAAAAGTCCTCAGCTGAATTATCAGTTGCCAGAAACACCTAATGTATCTAATGAGTAACAATAACTATTTGTAACATCTCATGTCATTTATTTAGATTTTAGTACAACGTGAAATTAACATTTTGTCTAAAAAAAGAGGTAAAAATGCATGGCTATAATTTGTGTTTTCATACTCTTTAACAGGTTAAACATTTTCTTTCTTGTCTCTATGCTGGTCGACCTCAGGCAGCATCTTCTGATGGTGAACCGCTGGTTACAGTCAGCTTCTCAAAATCCAAGGAGGAAGGATGTACAGCAAAGCCAGTGACAGCAGAGCCAGCTTTCCGTAAGTTAAACAAGCCTTTATTAAAAATCAACACATTTAACAACATGGCAAGTAGGCATAGCATGGAAATGAAAAGATAAAGGAAACTGGAATAAAAATGTTATCAAAATGGAATTGAGAATATATAATCAATAAGGACATTGTGTCAATAAAAGACTATGAAAAAAATTACAACACTGCAGTGAGGTGTTTTGGTTCATTTCTTGTAAACATATATTTTTGTGTCTTGTATTTCAGATCATGCAGATGCACTGTTGGACCTTGTCTTTGAGAAGGTTTTCCAGGACCATGCCCCACACCTGAAGGAGCTGCAGAAAATACTGGACCATATGCTCCTTTTCCAAATACCAGGAAGCGCTGAACCCCTCATACTGGTCTTCTGCATCAGGAAACTCCGCAGTACAACACAGGCAGCATCAGCTCACAAAGGCTCTGTCGGCCAGGCATCTGTAAGGGCTGGACATGATAAGAATATGTCAGCAATGAAAATTACTGTCATAGGTGTTTTTATGCATATATTCATGTTTTTATCAATATGGCTATGGCTTGTGTTTAAAAATTCCTTTTCTTTTTTTATGCCTTTTTACCTCCTTTATGTTAAAATGTCTAGAGTACCAGCTGGTACATTTGGTGTTTTTATATGTCAAAATATTTTTCACAATAAAAAGTCTACATGAACTGTTTTGTGTGTTTTCAGTTTTCCATATGTTACATGTAATGTTAATAAGTAAATAACAAGAAAGAAAGAAAAATGAGATGGAGGAAACAGTTCTTTTAATCTTTACTATTTTTGTTCAACAGTCATGGAAGTGTTTATATCAAAATACTTATGCATTACTCCTCTTAGATGTAAAGGCTCATAGTCTGCTCTATAAATATAGAATGCATGTTGTAGTGAAAAACACACTCAGAGTCAGAGTCCAGGATGGTTGGACTGGGAGTTCCTGCAGTTTTCCTCTGACCTACTTAATTAAAACAGGTAAGTCAGTGACAGTACAGGAAAGGTTATGTACTAAATTGTTATTTAGCACTAATTTTTCACAATACCTTTGGTATCTCCATTCAACAGACATTTTCAGGCTGTAGGAATTTTCACACAATTGCCACAGGAGCACCTAGGAGAAGAGTGAAAACAGGATGTTCAGTAGAATTTTTATATAAAGGAAATGTTCTAGATAATCACGTCTTGTTATTGTGTAAGAATATACACAGAGCTGTCATAACGTAAAATAATGCAAGTGAAGAGGTTTTTAAGACAGCTACTGTGTGGCATATAGAAAAGAAAATAACCTTTTAAAATAAGGTTCACAGAAAACTGCTGGCTGCTTAGAGTTACAGCTAATAAACATTCTCAGTTACTGTTACTGTCACTAAAGATATGGCTCTATTAAATGCTATATTCTGATGGGTCAGTCACATTACTAATGTTAATTCTGTAAAACAGACTGTTGCTCTGATCGGCCCTGAAGAGCCCAGACATTATTTACACATCACAACAACAGAGCAGACCCCCTCTCTCTCTTATTTCACTATCAGTTGCAACGGCCCGCTCAGTGTTACTTAGAAGAGAAAGTTAATTCACATCGGAGTTTTAGTTAATTCACGTTTCTGCAGTAACACGCTCACTCTACATCAGCTCTTACTAGACTCTATTTAACGCCAGTCTAAGCACTGCACATCTGCTAACAGACACGCTAACATCGACAACAACAGGGGGAGGGGGAGAGAACGGCAGAAAAACTTTAATTCGTCAACATTATAGCATTGAAGAAACAAACTTTATATACAGACCACTGAGAAATATCCCGCTTCATCCTTGGTCCTCGACTCTCTCCTGGTTCCTCTTATTTTCGGGTTCTGACTCGGTTAAAGCTCCGGTTAGCGTTAAAGACGCTAACCGGAGCTCTGTTGACATGGTCACGCGCATGCGCCGACTGCGCCGACACGGAAGTGCAGGGCGGTTTCAGCGGGGGCTCATTAACATGTAGTTACGCCCACAAAATCAGCGCGTTGTGCAGGCAGGAGCTAAGAGGGCCTGGAAATGATGCAGCTGTGCTTGTTTTATTGAGTTTTTTGACCAAAGCATGCTACTAAGGCTTCATGAAGACATCAAAGATCCATATTACACTGCAGAAAAAGAGCATAATATGGGATCTTTAAACTAAAATAGAAAGACATGTGTCTGCAGCTCTACAGTTCCTGCTCAAATTAAACAGTTACGGTACAGTCAGACCAAGAACTTGACACTTCAGTGTCCTAAAGCCCAGATTGGCTTCAGGTTAATCATCATGGCGACAGGATGCAATGGAGCAGGATCAGAACAGCACAGATTCATGCTTGTGTCACAGGTAGAAGCAATCCTTTTACTTGTTTCTGTTAATACTAGCTGAAATGGTTGTTTTGAATTAAATGAAATCCAATTAATCATAACTGAAGTTTAATTAGACAGCTCTGGAATGAGAACCAGTCAGTTTTTGAGCATAAGCATTAAGCTGAAGCTTTCTAGCTTTCACAGCTAGAAAGCATATCCTTGAGCATGGCTGCAGTCAGGCTCTGTCTCGGATATTTGTTCAATGTATGATCTGCCTTGCTAGACATCACAGGGAATGAAGCAGCAGAACTCCCCAACCCACTCACCCACCCACAGTGGATCAAGAGACAGAGCCCACTGGTGGATGCTGGGTAGGTGGTGGGTTTGCAGCAGGAGCATAGCCAGAGATGAACAGGTAAGCTAGGGGTTCAAATAGCCCATCCTATTTGGACAAGGAGTGCATGTGACTGATCAGCATGGGCACAGCTTGAATTGCCTGCCTGAATTAGCCCTGCAGGCTTTTCATCGTACATAATTGACAAACAATTACATGGGTATACAGAAACGATGATTCAAGGCTGAGTCAATGGTAAATGTGACCTTGCTAAAAATATGGCTAAATTTACCTCTGATAGTGGACGCTTTTCCCAGAAATAAAACTGGCTTGGTCAGTCCCTCGAACAGTAAACATGAAACAGGTAGTGTCAACATTCTCCATATCTTGAGCCCCTCTGACCCTGATATGAAAAGGAGTTTTTATAAATGTTAATTTTATAACAGTGCTGATATAATACAGCATCATGATGTACATAAGAATACAAGACCACCTGTACATACCTTGAGGGGAAATCATTCCTCTCACAAGCTGTTAAGAAGAAGGATAACCCAGTAGATGCCTTGGTTTTGTTGGCAGGTTCCAGGTACAGGATCTGGACACAAATTTGATGTAACAATTAACTGATTCATTAAACATTAATGTTTTATTAAATGAATCATCAACTGCCATGATAATCCCATAGTCAATTTGAGAAGTTTTCAAGAAAAAATAAGTCCAAATTCTCTTATTTCAGCTTCTTAAATGTGAATATTTCTTGTTTCTTTTTTTGTAACAACAATAAAGTGAATATCTCTTAGTGGACAGAGAAAGCCATTTAAGGAAGTCATCTTGAGGTTTTGGAAACACTGATTGATATTTTTTGACATTTTCTTGACCAAACATGAACTAATTATTAGTTACAGCCCTAAAATATTAAGTCATCTGCCTATGTAACTCATTTGCCTTTGATCATGTTATATGCCATACGATGTTAAAAAATCAGTGATCATTCACAAAAACATTTTTAAATCTGATTACCTTTCTGGAAAAGCCATCAATGCCCCCCAAAATAACTATGTTGTACCTTTTTTAAGAGAAAGTAGAACTGAGACCAGCTATATGTTTGCTATTGATGTTTCATTTACCACCTACAATTTAAAAAAAAACATACCTTATGAGTTTGTGATTAGTGTCCACATGTACAAGAGAAAGGGGTGCCCTTACAGAGTAGCTTCCTTCTCCTAACAACACAGCCTAACTGTGTCAAACGAGCAAGAATCCCCACTGCATCTACTCTGTGCATAGCTGCCTTGACTCGGTTCCACTGTATCCTGTAGCCTAATGTCAGTCAGTCTGCCCATGACTAACCTATGGCCAATGTGAGGCATATCCGCTTTGATTTCAGAAACTAAAGTGCAAAGCTTGTGATCAGACATTGTACTGTAAGACCCTGCAACAGAAATTCTGAATTCTGCCATTCAACGCAGCCTGACTGACTTCCAGCAGCAGTGTTGCTATACATGGAATGGGCAACTGGGAATCTATAATAGCCTGTAATTTTTCCTGTTCAATGATAAATTTGGGTCGCCCTCTCACCCCTTGCACTGCCTGAATTTCAACTGATGGAATATATTCCTCGTTGCCCATGTTTTGTCCAACCAGGCAGCACAGTTCTCTTAAAGAGGACATATCATGCTTGTTTCTCCTTTTCACTATGCCAGACTAGGATGCCTGTAAGGCATTTCTGCTCTCAGTACAAGTCATTCAGTTCCTTCATTGCCCCACAATAGCGTTCTCAATATCCTCATTTTAGGCCATTATGAAGCGCTTGTTGAAACGCTTGGTCTCAAGGATGACCTACAGTTACCTCGCAATGTCACAGCCCTTTCTGCTCTGATTGGTCAGTTCTATTGGGGGTAGAGCCAGCTTGTCCTTCTTCTTCTACTGTTTTTTCCGGCAGGCTCAAAGCAGCGTCCGTGTATTGAGTCCCCCTACAGGCCAGAGCTGGTAATGAGGGAGAGTGAGCGAGGGAGCTTTATACCCCTGCTGCTGGATGTGTTCCTCGGTGAGGGTTTGGGGCTGATGGACATCACAGAGGAGGAAGTGATTTATCAGATTACTCCAATAAAAAGAAAGGTACCTCGTGTCGTCATGACATTTGAAATCTCGCGGACATCTCGCAATGACCTATTTTCAGAGGCATCAAATCTCATTCTAGGATATCAGAAAAAATACAATATCTAATTTTTTGAAAATTAAGGGGGTGTAAGGTCTTGTTTTCAAATTTATTATATTATATACAAGTATTAAATCATGCATCAGCATGATATGTCTCCTTTAACCTGCACAGGACACACTCTTGGGTGCCAATGGTGCTGTTTCTCAGCAGAAAAGAATCCTGTTGCTTAATTTAACTGAACAACATCTTGAATCCCTTCAGCAGATGTCATATTCTCTATCTTTTTCTGGAGAATAAGCTTTTCAGGGGCTCGCATTTGTGCCTCATATCACTGATTGACTGAACCTTAGAACTCAAACTGCCATTTCTGTCAATTGGTCACAGCAAATAACAGCAGGCAATTAAACTGAAGGAGACTCCATATCAAACTGCCTCATCTCTGGGAGCCGTCTTGGACTTTAAAGTGAATTTTTACTATCAATCAACTGAAAATGAAAATGTTCCAATGCGTCTCACACTGAGCTGGAAATAGGAGATAACATCTGATTTAACCTCTCATTTGGTGTCGCCCTGTGGCTTCAGAGCATCAGCAGACATTAAGGGAGTTTCATAACATGACGGATGAGAAATTTTTAGACTAGTTAGACTTTAATACTTTATGGACCAAACAGCTGAGTGTGAGAAAGGACAGTTATGCTGTAGGCCTACGTATCTAAATTTTATAATATATAGATTTCAAATGGTATTGAATTTGAGAAAATCAAACAAAGCATGTTAAATAAGCAGGGACTGTTGATTTTCCCAATTTCTCTTTGACCTATATGGAAATACTGGACAAAGTCTGAGAGACAGCAGCTGTTTGGTCACTGAAGGAGGCTTATGAGTCAAATTCAAGGCTTGAATGTTGAGAAACAGTCCTTGAACTTACAATAGATCAACGAAAAAATATAATTTTAATACATTGTTGTTTTAAGTGTATATTTTGTTATAAACTAATACTTATACTAATGCAGCCCCCTGAACAGTTGCAACTAAAACAATTTTATCAGGAAGGACTTCATGAGATCTTTGCAAGCTAGAATTTAATCAGGTAATCCAGTAGCCTATATCAGTCAAAACCAGTAACAGAAAACTTGACAGCCCAGAAAATAGTATTCCTTAAATATCCTAAATGTACCTTCCAGCTGGCTGCAGCATAACTGATAAGGACTGAAATCATTTTTTAAGTCTGGATAATCCATAAAACTTTGAAAAAGCAAAAATATTAAACCAGCTAAAAGTATTCAGAGAGTGCAAACCTCCATCAAGGTAGCTCACAAATTGCTGTTACATACAAGCATTAGTTCCATGATAAAGCTACCATCATAATATGATTACTTGGCCCTAAAATCCCACACCTTTCACTCAGTATTATGTTGATATCATAAGTTAGACAGTTGAGCAAAAATTAATGTTTGTTAATTGCGGCTATCTGGACCACCACCAAAATCAAATAATTTTTAAGTTCTAACATCTCCTAAAAATTTCAGCAAAATCTGTCCAGTAGTTCTTGTGTAATCGGGCTAATGAACAAACAGACTAAAAAAAACATACACCAGCAAAAACGCAACCTTCTTGATAGAGGTAATGATTTGTTAGTTTGACCAAATAATTACATTATTTCACTGTCTATAACATCTGGCCACAGCAGCAGGTCAAGCAAAAACTGTCCCTTATTTCAATTATGTTGCTTGTCCAACAGAGTGAGTTTATAAAGACATGAACGCTCTGTTCACGAGTAAGGACCACACCATTAACAGGATGAATTTAACAATTTTTTTGCTTACAGTGGATAACAAGCAACATAGCAGGTACGTGAAGTGGATAACGGTTTAACAAACTTCATGGGGAATCCGCCGTCGCTCCCAGGCACGATGAACCCCCCTAAATAAGGCCCATAGGAAAGAAGGAAGGAAGAATTTTTTAAGAAAAGGGAGGGAGGGAGGGGTACATCAAGTGTGCGAAACAAAAGAGGGAAATGGTCAGTTAGAATTTATAGGAACACAAGAGAGGCGTGGTTGAGGTGTGGTCCTGCTCCTGAAATTCTTCTAAAAGCTCCACTTCACGAGTAGGGGCCACACCATCAACAGGATGAATCTGATATTTTTTTATTGCTTACAGTGGATAACAATAGCAGGTATGTGAAGCAGATAACAGTTTGGGTTTTTAGGTAGCCGATGATGACGTCCTGGTTCCTGGAGCCTCCTCTGGTTGATCCTTTACATTTGTTGATTGTAGCCAGGGCATTGGCAACCCGGTGCCAGGTTCCCCAACTGATATGACCTTGGGCAGCCACTGATGACGTTCTGGTTCCTGGAGCCTCCTCTGGATGACCATTGATATTTGTTGCTTGTAGCCAGCACTGGCGTTCTCAGACTTGTATTACCCTGTATGGTTGATGAAAGAGGCTGGCAAGGGTACTGACATCTCGGTGCCAGGATATGACACAAAGTGAAGCACATAAAGCGGTATGATTAGATATGTCCTCTGATGGCCGATGACAGCTTCCTTGTGCCCCACTGGATAGCTGACAAAAATTGTTGATTGTATACAGCACAGGCACTACCATGCCAAAGATATGATACGAAGTGTAGTGAATGAAACAATATAATTGGATATGCTATTTGATGCCCGATGATAACATCTCGGTGCCTGGAGCCCCAGCTGGGTGGTCCTCGATAAATGTTGTTTGTAGTTGGCACGGGCACTGACATCTCGGTGCCAGGATATGATATGAAAGTGGAAAGAATTAATCAGTATAATTGAATATTACGTGAAGCGATGTGATTTACTTAACAAATATGTGAGGTAAGACACGATATGATGCCTGATAATTCGACGTGATTTGATGAGCCTCAATAGGATAGATTATAGAACAATAATATTTGAGTCAATATACTTTATAGAACTTTCAATGGAACCATGTGATACGACGATACGATGTAACATGCAAGGTTGCATAAGATACAATGCCATTTAATACAAGCATTTATGCACCATGATTTGATGTGATTTAATGAGTTACCATACGATAAAACAGAGCAATGTGCACTGATGTAATTTAGTGTTACACACAGAAAAGTGTGATACGATGAAACAATGTAAGAAGTACAATTGCATAAGATGACCTTAAATAAAATGTTGCACCTTGATGCACCTTGATTTGACTTAATTTGATGAGTAACCATACAATATAACATAGAGTGCTGTGAATTGATAAAATTAGGCTACGTTAACATGAACACTCTGGGCTCTAATTTCGAGGCGCAGCACAGGGGGCGCAAGTCTGGCGCACCCCGCGCAGTGTTAATTTCGTGCGGCGCACCACTGTGCGCTGCCAATTTGACAATTTGGTAGACCGTCTGCGCAGAGATGGGTGTGACGGCGCACCAGGGGGAGTTGAAGGCGCACCTGGGGGAGGTGTCGACAGATTTGAGTGACGCAGTGACAATTTCGTGCCAAAAAACTGTGCGGAAGGTGCGCTGAAAGCTTGCCAGCTCCAACCTGGTCTATCTTCGGCGCAGAGCGGAGCGCACCCTCCGCAGCTGTAATTTGGTTACAAGCGCACATGTGCACACGCCTCAGAGGCAGGTTTCCAGAGTGTCAGGCACATTTTAATGCAATAAACAATCACAGCAATCACTATTTAATGTAACCGTCTGAACCAGCATATACATTTGTATCTATATTAACTGTCCCGTCACATCTGATGTCGGATTAAAGCCGTTTGTCATCATGGAAACTTAACCTGACGGCAGCTGGAAGTTTGATGCACATCTTACAAGTCAACAATAAACAGCCTTAATATCTGATACTGAGTATATATCTGGCTTCTCTCATTTCATTAAATTCAAACAAAAGAGGGAGAAAAAAGACAGAGAAAAAAGAGAGAAAATAAATGTGTCACTCAGGATTTACCCGTGATTTCCCATATTCCTCTATTTTAGTCTTTATTTTTAACGTGCTCTAAAAAGATGGAGAGCATTATTGCAAGGAGGATGAGGAGGAGACACCGGGAGAGTATACAGTATATCACTAAAGGCTCTGCTATTTGGCGATGACAAACCAGGAGTGCAGGTGGATCACAAGTATAATGAATGGATAAGCCAGCGGGTGTGAAACTGTCTCTTATTTTTTTCACTCCTATTAATGACAAAGGAACAGATTACATCTGTCCCGGGAGCTGGCCCACACGGTGACGCGCCCCGCTGTCCATTCTCCTGCTGAAGGGACAGCGTCTCCACTGCTGGGTCTTTCCAGCACACTGTTTCCGCGGTGGTGGGGATCATTCAGACCAATCAGATGCTGCGCCTCAGCCGCAGCGCATTTAAAGGTGAGGAGAGGCGGTCATTTGATTGGTGAAGACAGTGATCGTCTGTGTTAATCCCTCACGTCTATTCTCCTCCTACTCTGACATTTGCGCGGAGAGGCAGAGACGTGGGCATGGACGAGCTCCTCTGCGCCCCCTCTGCTCCATGAGTGCGCCTCTCTTGGCACTGCAGGAAACTTGCAAAGTGCGCAGGTCACACCCAGTCCGCGCGGCGAAGGCCGGCGCGCTTGCGCCTGGTCTATGAAATTAGAGCCCTCTGACTTAAAAACACAAAGATTTTTCCTTTGGTTACTCAAGTCTATTCGCATTCAGACGGAGAAATGAAAAAATGCTGCAGTAAACATGCCGGTTCAGTAGATGGCGGTGTAGGTTTGCAGAGAGGCAGTGCTGCCACAATACATGTATGAAGAATAAAACATCACAAAGAACAATGGCGAGTGGATGCACAAAGACGCTGGAGTTTCTTTTCTGGACAACAAATCAGTTTGGACAATACATTTGTCTGGAGAACAAACCAAGCACGGCAAATGGCACACACGTTACTCGGTTAACAGCCGAAGCTGTTGTTGTTCCTGGTAAGCGTATGCAGCCTTCATGTGGAAGAGTACTGCACATGGGGTGATGACAGCGTTTAACCCTGAAACGCTCTGATTCAGGTTTACACGGAGCAGCATGGAGGAGTGTTTTGAAAACTCTCCACTCTGGAGCCTGTTTTCAAAAGATTCCATTTTCGGACAAACCACAAGAGTTTCCATGTAAAAACAAGGCCAAAATGCAATGAAAACTTATCAGATCTGACCATATTCAGCCCCTTGTAAACGGCCCCTTAATGTTATAGAGCAACGTGTGATAGGAGAAACAATGTAAGATGTATAATATATTAAGCCAATAATAAAGAGAGATCTGATGCCAACCAGTGTTAAACAGAACCATGCGGTATGATGAAACTAAGAAGTACGTTTGAAAAGATCAATCAATCAATCAATCAATCTTTATTTGTATAGCGCCAATTCATAACAAGTGTTATCTCAAGACACTTTACAATAGAGCATAAAGCTCTTCATTTTATGGATACACATATATGCATAGATACATATATACATATAAAATACACATATACATATATATACAAATATATACATCCAACACCCAACATGAATCCAAATAGCCAATCATGGATCCCTCCATCATGGCGGCAAGAAAAAACCTTCTGTTAAGCAGCAGGAAATCTTGAATGTGGATCCCAGTCTCATGATGAACAGCAAATCCACACGATGCTGTGTCGGGTGTGAGGGCAAAAGAAGGGAGGTAAGAGGAGACAAGTGGACTAGAATGGTAACTAAAGTTAGGGACAGGTTCGTATACCATAGACCTGTCGTCTGATTTATTAGAGGTTAGCCTCTTGAGATGCTACATCTCATTTTCAGGAGGGTCCTCATGTCTGAATGGTTGTGGTGATCATTTTCTATAAGTATAATCTTAGATATTCTTACTGAAAATAAGAATTTATGGTAGTGACGAACTCATGGGTGCCCAGACCACAAGTGCATCCCAACCATATTTGTCTCCGTTAAATATAAATGTGTTAAAGGCCTCTTGAGATGTGACATCCCATTTTCAAGAGGGACCTCATGCCTATGTGGTAGTAAAATATAGATACTGTAGATGAATCGATCATGGATATGGAGATCATGCTAGTATCTGTATAAATAGCTATAATGATAATGGGAATGGAGTGTTCCTAATAAAATGGTCAACTATGTGTCATGTTTATAATTGTAGTTTTGAGGCTTCGTGACTCCACAGCAGCAGGCAGTCTCCAAGGATCCCAGGCCACCTACAAGACAAGAGCCAGAGACGAGTACAGGAGCAAACACAAAAAAAAAAAAAAACACTTGGGAGAGAGAGAGAGAGAGAGAGAGAGAGAGAGAGAGAGAGAGAGAGAGGGAGAGAGAGAGAGAGAGCGAGAGAGAGAGAGAGAGAGAGCGAGAGAGAGAGAGAGAGAGAGAGAGAGAGAGAGAGGAAGAGAGAGGGAGAGAGAGAGAGAGAGAGAGAGAGAGAGAGAGAGAGAGAGAGAGAGACGCTGTGCCATTTAAGAAGGATAGAAGATGCGTATCGACTTAAAGGTGCTATGAGGAGAATCTATTACCGGCAACGTAAAAGACTCTGCTACCCATGAGTCTGCGCAGCGACTGTCGTAATGCTGCGTTCCAGTAACCGCGGAACTGGGAGTGACATCATCTCAGAGCTATCAGCGTTCCAGTTACAAAGTCGGAAAACATGCCGATCTACCAGGCTATTGTTAGCTGTTGTTAGCATGCCTGCGTTGTTGTTCACAAATATCACATGAAGAATGTGATTATAACTATGGCAGCATTTTTGTAAATAGAAGTCTAACAATACGATGTATACAGCTGATCTAGAGTGACACACCCCAGTCAGAAGTGCAGATAAATTGATTATTACAGGAGCTAAATAACTGTTCACACTGGGGGCATCCATCTTTGATTGTCAACCCGAGGGTGGCAAGGTTTCACCGAGTTCCCAGTAGGAAATTCTGACTCTGAGGGACGTCCCAGTTGCAGTTTCCTACCAGGGGCTCAAAATTCCTACTTCTGACTACAACTGGAACGCACCACAGACGTTTACATCCACAGCGTGAGAATGTTTTGAGGCTAATGGATGCAATAAGGACCTTCCTCAGAACTCTGCATTGCTTTACAACTTCTTTTTTCAAAAACTTACGGGATGCAAAGCAATGAGGTAATATATCTCTTTCTAGTTACGTAGCAGTAGTTTTTGATGTGTGACAACAAGCATTTTTTGGAAAACTTGTTATCATAGTTGTAGCCGGCTATTTATCGCTACTTACAGCCCGGTGCTCTAAGACGTGTAAATTAAATAATAAAATAATAAAAAATTTGCTCTAGTTTTAATTTTCTTGTTCTGGAAGTTAGCCAGTCAGGCCCTGTCCAACCCAAATGGAAGGCTAAGGAATAGCATTTATAAATAACCTATTTTGATGCTATAAAACTCATCAATAAGTGCGTATATCGATCAGGCATATATCAAGAAGTGAAACTTTTTTGTAATCACTTCGAAACTCCTCACAGTCTCTTTAAATAATTTGATGAGCAATGATACAAGTGGGGCATTATTTTTTATACAATTATACAATTGTGTTTGTTCAGTCATGATAACACCAAATATTGTACACAATATTGACATTTCGCACAAAATCACAAAACCTAGAATCATGTGTTGAATAATGACTGAAAGGCATGGCAGAAGCAAATTGCTTGTAAAGGCCTATCCTATATTGTCAACTTTTTTAATGTTACCAACCTCCAAAAAAGCAAAGAAGCAACAACACAGACAATTAATCGCTTTTATAAGCTTCAAAAATAGTTTTACAAACCATTTTCTAGTTTTTTTTTTTTTTGAGAATTTATCTCCAATAATGAAGACACATCTCCATTTCATACCTTTTTTAGCTTTTTGTACAGTAAATTTGCAAACCCCTCTGAGATTATACGAACTGTCCTGAATTAAAAAGAACCTCTGTATTGAGTCAGGGAGCATTTTTGGTTTTGCTTGAACATAATTTGCATCATTTTGGAATAAAACAGATCAGAAAATTTCATAACATAAGAATTAAGAAAAAGTGGCTCAGTGTGAGCATAATAGTCAGCCTTATTGATAATACTTATCACTCGTTTTTGCAGTTTTATTATAGAATTGTGGTGGTTTTAAAGTTGGATCCTCACAATTCCACACAGTAAGATATATATAGGGAACAATCAAATGCAAAGCCTTGAAATTCAATATATTTCTGGATTTATACAGGATTACAAGTGATTTTGAGATTTCCCCTTTAATGTATTCAATGTGTTGTTTCCATGTTAGCTTTTCATCAATGACAACTCCAAGGAATTTGGTCTCAGAAACTCTTTCAGTGTCAACATTACAGATTTTTAATTTAACATTACAATCACTATCATTTTGATTCCCAAAAAACATACATTTTGTTTTCTTAATATTTAAAGATAATTTATTGACATCAAACCAAGTCTTGACATTTTCCAGCTCCATTTCTACACAACACAAAAACTCCTTCAAATTCTTACCAGAGCAAAACAAATTGGTATCATCTGCAAATATTACATATCTAAAAAAAATCTGTTACATTGCAGATATCATTGATGTAAAGAATAAACAGTATTGGAGCAATCACTGATCCTTGTGGTACACCACATGTAATCTTTCTAAGTGTCGTCATAGTATCATTAATTTGTACACACTGGTGTCTATTACATAAATAACTTTCCAGCCAAGAATAAGCAACCCCTCGTATTCCATACATTTCTAATTTCTTCAATAACTGTCTGTGATCTACGGTGTCAAAAGCCTCCTGCAGACCAATATACAGATCAATGGAACACTCACCATTTTCCTTTGCATGAGCTATTTCTTCTACCATTTGCATCACTGCGAAAGCAGTAGTTCTGCTTTCTCTGAAGCCATATCGATTTTCATATTGATTGCACATTTTCTTTGATGTGATCAAAATTTGCATAGAGGCTTCGACTAGTAAAGTATATAATTGAAAATCCTTTCAGATTGAGTTCATTAAACTGATTTTCCGTGTTGTATTTGGACACAGAATTCCAATCTTTGTAAAAATTTGCATCTGGATCAATGTCATTCTCAAAGCTGAATGATTTATGTTCAGCTGTGTGATGGGAAATTTTGATAAGAATTTTTTTTAAAGTTCCAGCCCTGCACCACCTCCTGCCTGTCACCAATACACACTCCTTGACCTCCACCATATATCCTGTCAGACTCCTTTGATTTTGAAATCCTTTTGTCCCCTCACCTTGCCCTTTTGTCATCCCTCAGATATGCTTCCCCTCCTGACACCTTCAGCTCAGGCTGACCCCCACCCATCCTAGTGCCCTTGATCAAAGATCAATCACATCTCCACGTAAATTATATTTCTTTTGTCTGCAATTGTTTTACCATATCTGTTCAGTGCCCGTCTTGTGTATTTATCCCGCTACGGTACATAAACCGTGATCTCTCTGAATTCAGGGTCTTTCTTTATTCCAACCACTCGTGTGTGTGGACTGACCTTTGCAAAGAAAATAAAAACCATGGCGGCCAGCAAGATTCATTTCTTCACCAGAAACAGGGCAAACCTTTCACAACAGCTGACTTCAAGAAACTTAAGTGTGACTCTTCATATGTTCTATTGAAACAGGGCTCAGCTAAATAATTTTCATTCTCATAAAAATCCTCATACTCCTGTCCCAAAGAAGAAGACATGTTATCTGTCATATCCTAACTGAAAAAAGCAAATAACAAAACAGCAAAACAAAAGTCACAAGATCTTACAATATGCTTGTATACTACAAACTGTTCTCTTGCCATCATAGAGCACAGAATATGACTCAAGGTAATAGTAACAATTCTATTGTCATACTGCAAACTTGGCACCAACTCTTTATCTTGCTTCTATGATTTGATTCAATAATGTTTAATTTTATACAGAACAATGTAATACGATGAATCAATGAAAGACGCTGATTGATACGAAACAATGCCATTTATGAGGACGAATATAATGCAATATGATTTGAGTTTATTGATGAGCCATGATAACATAAAATGTAGAGCGATAAGATTTGATTCAACATGATTTAGCGTTATGCAGAGCCTCGTGACACAATGAAACAATGTAACGTATAGATTAATATTGATTAATGATCTATATATTATTTGGTGTTATATGAGAACGAAGCAATACTTTATGGTATATTGATACAATATGAACAGAGTTGATTAGATGCCATGACATTTTATGAGATGTAAGATATGACATCATGTTACATTGAAACTGAGATATGGTATGGTTGAATGATATATGAGTAGATCTGATGATGTTATGCAATACAATATATAGAGAGCAATATGATTAGATTAGAACTGAATGATAAATCAAACGAAAGAAAATTAAGCAGACTCTGAAAGGCTGTCATTGGTTGTCTACAGCTTCTGTCCAGAGTTTGTGTGGAGGCCTGGATTGTGCTTAAAGGTGCTTGATGTTGATTATTATTCTCACAATTATGAGTTGTTTTATTGATTAAGAGTCATGATTATTATTTGTTTATTAAATATAATAATTTCTATGATTAATAATAAAAATATTTATTTAAATGTATTAATTTAAAGATGCTATGAGGAGTTTCTAAGTAATTACAAAAAAGTCTCGCTTTTAGATATATGCATGATCAAAATATACACTTTAAGATGAGTTTAATAGCATCAAAATAGGTTATCTATAAATGCTATTCTTTAGCTTCACGGTCGGGTCGGACAGGGCTGGACTGGCCTGGATACTCAACTTTGGTAACAAGACAATTAAACCCAGAGCAAATTTATATTATTTGGACACGTCTTAGAGCACCGGGTGTATACCGCACGTATATAGCGATATATAGCCGGCTACAAAACTACGATACTAAGTTTTCCAAAAATTGCTTGTTGTCACACATCAAAAACTACCGCTACGTAACTAGAAAGAGATACATTACCTCATTGCTTTGCATCCCGTAAGTTTTTGAAAAAAGAAGTTGTTTTGTGTCTTGTCAATTTGTTCCTGAAATGTAAATTTGTTTTTCTATTCATAAAAGTGTTTTGTGTCTTGTTAATTTGTTTTCTGAAATGTAAATTTGTTTTTCTATTCGTAAAAGTGTTTCGTGTCTTGTTAATTTGTTTTCTGAAATGTAAATTTGTTTTTCCATTTGTAAAAGTATTCTGTGTCTTGTTAATTTGTTTTCTGAAATGTAAATGTGTTTTTTGATTCGTAAAAGTGTTTTGTGTCTTGTTAATTTGTTTTCTGAAATGTACATATGTTTTGGGACTTGTAAATGTGTTTCCTAAATGTAAATTTGTCTCAAGCTTTGTAAAAGTGTTTTGGATCTTGTATTCTTGGTTTGCCTCTCCAGGCCACCGTAGATGATCGATGTGTTGACACATCGGCGGATCTCTACGCGGCTCTGCGGACCAGCGGTTCCGGAGCCAGAGGAGCGCGGTGGTGACCGGTGAATGGACTCGTGGCCGGTGGCTATGGGAGAGGAGGTGGGGGGAATCCCGGTTACTGCGATGAGCTGTTTGGACTTCATCTTTAGTTCTGAGGCTTCAGAATGTCATGGACATATGAGGATTAGTTGGATGGATTAGGTTAGATGAAGAGAGCCTGAATGAAGACCAGGGAGGAAACTTGCTGTGCTGGACTCACTTTTTTGATGGCAGCTCGTATTTCGGACTCACTCAGTCTGACGCATTTCGGCTGAAGAGTGCCTCAAGGCTGGTTGAACATCGGGTGTGGGTCTGCTCAGATAGGTGAGTGATGCCGATTGATGAGTTGTTGATTGAGAATGATGGCGAAATGCTTGAAATTTACACCTGAAGTTTAAGCGACTTTCCCGGCGCCATGCGGTGCGTAGAGTTTGCAAAACAAAAGAGGGTAATGGTCAGTTAGAATTTATAGGAACACATGAAGAGGCGTGGTTGAGGTGTGGTTCTGCTCCCAAAATTCTGCTTAAAGCTCCACAACAAATTATTTTTTACACCAGGATGTAAACATGTTAATTCCCACTGTAACAACAGAGAAGCTAGAAGCTAGCCAGCACTGCAGAAATCCACCTCCTATCTGTGTAATTAAGAGTTTTATGAAAACAAGCTACAAAAAACAGAGTAGAGTGACAACTATATTGAACACATTTACAAAAACTAACTTTTCCACTTCCAAGCTGCTTTGTTTTTGCACTGCTTTGGTAGACGGCACAGCAAATGTGTCCTTCCCAGCAGACAAGAACTGTAAAGGCATTCTGCAACATTTGTCCATCAAATCAGAACCAAATTAAAATGCTCCTGGCTTTTGTTGTAACTTTTAGTTTCTGGGCT